>OX346246.1:85969894-86064894 GCA_947049315.1 Epistrophella euchroma
TGTATGAACCAAAATTCGTTTTAACCCTCCCCTAGATAATGCTCCCCTGATCAAAGATTGGTGGGTCCAAGACCATTTGGAAGCGGCTTTTGCTCTGCCAGACCGTTTGAAAAAACCCCAAAAAACAAACTTTAGGGATAATTGTATGAACTGAAATTCGTTTTCACCCACCCCAGGGACTGCAAGACTTTCATTTCTGTCATTAGCTTGACCACTGCTTTCGACTCATATACTTGTTTTTTTTTGGTTCACTTTTACACCCCAAAATTTGCTGTGGGCTCTTGATCTATATACGCTGGAGTACATTTTTCATATTCTAAATTCATGTGTTCATTTCAATCATTTCGGTCATTTCTTTGGTAACACCAACCGAAAATTTCGTAGTTATGCCCCTATACACTGAAGTACATTTCTGATTTATTGAATTTATTTCAATTAATCATTTTGGCAACACTACAACTCTCTCAAAACGATCCTATAAACATTTTCAATGTTAAAATTCCTTTTTGTAGGGTGAAATGTACGAATTATTGGGATCTTTATAATGAAGTTTTTTTGGTCAGTAGTATATAAAATAAATAATAACAAAAATTTAATACTATATTTCCAATTTAGGCTTCAAGTCTTAATCTATTTTCTTTGAATGCAACTGTGATATTTCGGGTTTGTATTGTATACAAATCAAACTTCTTCAGACAATAGAAAATAGCACATCTTGTCTACTTGAAAAATGTACTGCTCAACTTTATTGGGATAGATCGATCACTACCGACCTAGCCACCTAGCAAAAACTAGTATTGTTTTTTAATAAAACACCCAATAATGTATCAACCTGTTCGTTATAGCTACGGTGATCATCCTTCTACTATAATAATGAACAGTTCCGTATTTGAAGACGATGTTCATTATGAATAATTTTATATACAAAAACATAAACATGTTCCGTATTTTAGCAGTTGTTTATAAATACCTGTTCTGTGTTTTATTCAAATTCTTGAAAACAAAACTCAATTAAAGGATGAAATCTTATATCAACCCACTGAATGAACAAACAAATTTATTTTTTCCTGTAAGTATTCTATTGGCGTTGACAACGTCAACTTTATTATCGTTTGTCGATCAAAATACTTTTCAAAATTCAAAAATATTTCCGTTGTCTGCACAGTACGATAAACTGAATTTTTAGTAAGCTTTGAGTTTTTAAAATATCAAAAATAATTGTATACCTACGGCTATATATAATTCGCTGATGTGAAGCTAGTTTTGTATGTGTTCGTTAAAATGATGAAAAAAATCTTGCGAAAACATAGCCATTGAGAATTTCGCGCATTACAAAAAACAGTAAAACGATAAAAAAAAAAAACTGAAACACAAATAAAACTCAAATATCAGCTTCGTGAACACAATTAATGTTCAGAGAAAATATAGGTAAGTTCTGTACGAAAAAAGACCGTAGGATTCTCCAAATTAAGTAAGTAAATTAAGAATCTTACGATTTTCTACTTTTCTGTTCAAATTTTCAAATTTTCAGTCAAATTTTTAAATTTTCAGCTCCACTGTGTGTCAATCTGGGGCCTATTTCACCAAACACTTTTCACTTTTCACTTTGCAACTTTGCAAAAAATAATTTCCTGCAAAGTAAAAGTGCGAAGTGTTTCACAAAATTTGCAAAGTGAAAAGACTTTTCACTTTTCAATTTTCCAGACAATTTTTGAAAAGTGAAAAGTAAAAGTGTTTCACCAATTTAAAAAAGAACTTTGCATTTAAATTCGTATTTTGCAAAGTTGCAAAGTAAAACTTGATCTAAATTGATACATTGGTTGTATCAATTATGCATTCAAAAAAACAAAAATCACTGACATTGACCTCTGTTAAATATCTGTTCTGCACAATTTGTCCTTAGTGGGGTTATTAACAATGCATTAGAGAATAGTCTATATCCTCATTGGAACTTAAAAATCGGCGTACATCGGATAAATTTCAGACGCTTCTATCTGTTTCATAACCTCGATTTTTTATTGCACCAGCTGCACTGCAGATGATATTTTCAAACATACGACATAAGCAATAAACTGCATTGTACGCTACCTGTCCAGCTTACCTTTACAGCATATTTATAAACTATAAATACCGATCTGGGCCACCAACCATCAAAGCATGCTTTCTATACCTGCTGACATAATGTTGTTTTCATTATGGGTGAATTGTACCGTCAATACATCCCGCTACTCAAAGAAATCCTCCAAGAGAATTTTTTGTCCAGCAAATGGTGTTGCACAAATGCAACACCGTGATATTGGGCTTCATCACCGGCCCAATGTTATGCACACAAAAGTTGTTGGAAGTGACTTTAACCCATATTCCTTTGACTGCCTAATTGTAGTTTATTTCCAATTTAAAAAAAAAAAAAACTCTTTTTTCGAACAATTATTTCCGATATCAAAGATAATTCTTAACTTAACTACTCTTTGGTCACTATTATTTACTTCTTCGTTCTCAAAATGGTTATTTTTTTTTTAATATTATATTCCGACAACTTTTCATAAAAAACGCTTATTTGCAAATGAAAATTTCTCTTTGCATATTACTGAAAAACTTTTCAAAATTCTAAATATAATTTGCAAAGTTTATTTGTTTGGTGAAATGAAAAGTACAATATTTTTTCAAATTAAAAAAACTTTTCACTTTGCAAAAAGAACTTTTCACTTTGCAAATTTGCATTTGGTGAAACGTAATTTGCAAAGAGGAAACTTTTCATTTCAATAATTTCCTCTTTGCAAATTTGCGTTTGGTGAAACGAAATTTGCAAAGTAAAAGTGAAAAGTTGCAAAGTGAAAAGTGAAAAGTGTTTGGTGAAATAGGCCCCTGGTTCAAAAACAAATCCAAAAAAAACCAAATCGGATGATTTTTAGCCGAGTTATGCCCGTACGAACACAAAAAAGGATTCATATGTTATCAAGATTTTCTGACTTTGCCAGTCGAATTTTCTAATTTCCGTTCGAATTTTTCAATTTCGGGCTCCGTTGTGTCCTCAAACAAATCGGATGATGTTTAGCAGAGTTATGCGCGTACGAACACAAAAACCGATTCATATTTTTTCACGGTTTTCTGACTTTGCCGGTCGAATTTTCTAATTTTCGTTCAAATATTTCAATTTTGAACTACGTTTTGTGTTAATCTGGTTCAATATAAATCCAACAAAAAAATCTCCAACGAAATCGGATGATGTTTAACCGAGTTATGCGCGTACAAACACAATTTCATTTCAGAAATTTTAAAATTTCAAGGCGTTTTCATGATCTTACTACTTTTCGGTCAAATTTTCAAATTTTTTGCTCCGTTGTGTGTCAATGTAGTTCAATACAAATCCAACAAAAAAATCCCAAGCCAAATCGGATGATGGTAAGCCGAGTTATGCGCGTACGAACACAAAAAGGGATTAATTTTTATGTATATACATAGAAGATTATAAAACACCGTAATTTAATAAATGAATTATCTAAGCTGCAGTTCCCAAAGTGTGCTAAATAAAAATAACAAAATTTCATTACACTAGCTAATTTTGTGCTTCTAAACATATTGTCATTTTGATCGCAGCAATCGAATTTGAAATGTTCATTAAATAAAGTCACATACATACAAACAAACTAAATAAAACGAAAAGAAATAGATAAAGTTTTCTGGTGTATGTTAAAGGATGAAATCAAAATTTTGTCAGATAAAGCCTATTTTTTTTAAGGACCTTAAAGCATCACTAGAAGACTTACATAGCGCGTTACTTTATCACTTAGCACATATCGATCTACGCCATATCTTTTCACCAGAAAATCACCTGCATGATTTTTTTCATGGGTGTCAACCAAATATTCCTCAGGACTTGACGTTTTTTCGAGGCAGCATAAGCAACGAAGCAGCAGAGAACTTAACCGTTTTTCAAGCGGGCAACCGGTGTTAGTGAGGATATTCTCCAGGGGCCCAGAACGGTTTCAAGGGAAAATATCAAAGCAACTTAAGCGAATGACGTACCTAGTATCAATACCTGGGGGCCAATTCTCGTTATGTGAAGCTGTGAAGTGATAATTTTTTTCACAGCTTCACACGAAATTCGATTCTGGATGCTTGAAAAAGTGAAACCAAAAGTCATAATCTCTTCACGTGATAAAGTTTTTATCACCGGACAAGTTGTTCTGTGAAGCTGCTGTGAAGAAAATCAATATTTGACCTGCGCATGTGGGTAGAATTGAACCGAAAGAAAAAACAAGTTGTATACAGTGTTGCCATAATCTCAAATTTCATTATGCTAGATTTCAAATTTCATAATGCTAAATCGTATGGGAGCTCAAAAAACAGAAGGCTAGATTTTAAAATGCACTCGTAGAAAATTTTCCTTTTTACAAACTTATATTTCAAAGATTGCAAGAAAAAAAACTTTTAATAAAGCAAAATTAAATAAAAATAATTCATAGAAATCGTAGTAGATTGAAAAATTCGAACTAAAATTAGAAAATTCGACTAACAAAGTCAAAAAAAACGTGAAAACATTTTAAAATTTCAAACTTTCTGAATTTGTTTTTGGTTCGTACGCACTTAACTCGGCTGAACATCATCCAAATTGGACGGAGATTTTTTTGTTAGATTTGCATTGCACGTCATAAACACACTACGAAGAAAAAAAAATGGAAATTAGGCCGGAAAAGTCGGAAAGTCTTGATAACGAGTGGAACTTGCTCAACTTTTGAAAGGAACATTGTTAATTTAATCATTTATACGTGGAACGAGGTTCGCCGGGTCAGCTAGTAATATTATAAAAATAATTATTTAAAAAACCTAATCTGTGTGTTTACGTCTAGTTACATATTTAAGTATTTGTTGTTTCATTTCATTCAGACGTCATTTCTACCACAGTTATTTCATGTGCGCTTAATCCAAATGCTGCTAATAAATTGCCTATATTTTCCTTGTTATGGGCTTATTGAAATATATGAAAATTCTGGCTGAGTTCCAAAATTCATCAGATGCGCATTTACTGCGCAAAGTGCACATCCAAAAATTTTTTAGCTGCTTCGATTTAATTTTTTGTTGCATTCCGAAACGTCTGACATATGGATTGTAAAAAAAAAAGCATCAAGTTTGCATTGCTGATGCGTATGAAAAACGTAGGCATTACTTCCGCATCAAAACATTTTCTAAATTTTGGAACTCAGTCTCTTTCCCACATAACCATACATAATTCATTACTTTTTCGATATCTTGATTTTCGAACTGGAATGAATTATTATAATATTTTGATTCATATTGGAATTTGGAAAGTCTGAGTTCAATTTGTCGTTATAAAGGTTAGATCACAATAATGGGTATGTTTTGCAAACAAATTTTTTAAAATATAAATATACATATTTTGAGAATATTTTTTTCAGGTATATGAAACAATGATTAAAAATCAATTTTGGCATTCAAGAATGCCAAAAAAAATCGGATAATGTAAAAAAAGCATTTGGCATAGTTTTCAAATTTCATAATGCTTTTCTCTCGGCTATAATGCTAGATCTAGCATTAATAATGTCAACATGAAAACACTGGTTGTATGAGCGTTCTGCATTGAATCAGGCAAGTATAGATACTGATAATTCTAATATTCCTCCAGTTTCGTTTGCAGAAAGCCAGTTTGTAAGTAACCGAGTCAAGTAACAACAATGCAGCTGTTAAGCCATTGGTGGTTCTAAATATGCAAACACCAAGACGTTCCCACAGACATCGAAAACCTGTCGTCCGATTCCAGGTTTCACATTGATTTTATCTTTGAGTATGAGGAAATGTATACACCCTGTAACGTAACAACACTGTTAACAACACTGGTAGTAAAATTAAAAATAATACAAATTTACAAATAAAGCAAATCGAGACAAAAATTAATGTTTGATGAGTTTGTTTGCTTAAAACCATTTTTTATGTTTAAATATAGGTACTATTAGAAAATGGACGGAAAAAAATTAAAATAAATGAAAAATGGGTAGACATTTTTACTTCGAAGCAATTGTCCTCTTCGATCTAAAAACTAGGCTTAATGAACAATATGTGAACAAGCGAAAAAGCCCAGCTAAATGTAAAAACTCTAAAAGCCATGTTAATTGTTAAATTTAATTACGATTTAATGAATTTAAAAATTATTTACAAGAAAACCACAAAATTGTAAAAGAAATTTTTTTAGCAATGAATTATTTAAAAAAAAGTAAAACATTTTGCGTTCTAAACTTAGCATGATGTACATTACGAAATGTTATGCTTTTTGTAATTTTACATAACTAATATTAAACTAACATTATTCAAAGACTTATTTGCTTTGTCAACAGATATTATTATTTTAATAAAAAAAATTAAAAATGTTAAGTTTTAATTTATAGTTTTGAGTTTGTGAAGGCATTATATAATCAATTATTTTAAGAATTTCTTTTCGTTTGTTTTTTTTTCTGTTATTATGTTTTTATATCTAAATGAAATTAATGAAAAAATCTTTATTTTTTCACACATTTTATTTGTTCACTTTTGTCCCGGGTTTTGCTCTCAGAAATATGGTCACCGTAGGTATACCGCATCCAATTTTCTTTGGTGTGTTTCTCCATATTAAGCGGCCCATACACACAACACAAGTGTGTGCACCGGTGTCATGACACCAGTGTGGCCTTCCGCCATACACGCAACACATTTAGCAACACCGACACAAAAAATCAAAAGATTTTGATTTTCTTGACACCGTGTTCGACACCGAAATCGGTGTAGACACTTGCCGATACACACACCACATTTGAGTACACCGACACCAGTGTCGACACAAGTGTTGTGTGTATGGGCCGCTTTAGTAATGATTTATAGAAGTCGTATTTTGATGATAAAGTTTTCTTTAAAAGCTGTTTTACAATTTTAGCTGCAGATTCTGCTTTGCCGTTTCCTTGTTGATGATATGGTCTTGAAGTTTCATGTCTGAATTCTCACTCACTTGAAAATTTTTTAAATTCTTCACTTGCAAAATTTGTACCATTGTCAGTTATAACTTTTAATGGTATTCCATGTCTACTAAAATTTTTCTTACATACGTATATTGTTGCTTTTGCTGACATGTTGTCCAAAATATCGAGCTCAAAAAAATCAGAATAATGATCTACTGTTATTAAAAAATTCTTTTTGTGATGGTTTATCATCATTTCAAAAACATCCATTGATACGGTTTCAAATGGTGCATTTGGAATATCTGGAATTATAAGTGGTTCTTTTTGTTGATTTCGTGCATATTGATTGCATGCTTCGCACTCCTGTATCATATTCCTGATATCTTCTGTTATTCCCATCCAATACACGGTTTCTCTGGCTAATTTTAGAGTCGCTTCTATTCCCATGTGTGGCTGATGTAGTCTTTCCAAAATGTCTCTTCTTATATTTTGCGGTGTAACTACCCTATCTCCTTTTAATATAAGCTCATTGTTTAAAACTAATTCATCTCCGATTTTCCAATAAGATTTTATACTGTCACGTAGTTTATCTTTTTTATCTGGCCAACCTTCCCTTATTGTTGCTGCTAGTATCTGAAAAGTTTTATCTTCTACTATAGCTTTTCTTACTTTTTGAAAGTTTCGTCACTTATTCGTTTTCCTTCAACATCATTGCAATCTTCTAGTTGCTTAAATTCTTCTTCTATTTGATATACCTCTAAAGATTTCTCTTCATCTTTTTCATCTATTGGTGATCTTGATAATGTATCTGCTATGAACATTTCACTTCCTTTTTTATATTTTAATAAGAAAGTATATCTTTGAAGTAACAATATCATACACTGAAGCCTTTTTGGTGTTTTTAGCAGTGGTTTCTTGAAAATGTTAATTAGAGGTTGATGATCAGTTTCAATTGTAATATCACTTTTGCTACAAATATACTGATCAAATCTCTTGCATGCGAAAAGAATTGCTAACATCTCATTTTCGATTTGAGCATAATTTCGTTGTGTTGGTGTTAGTGTTTCAGATTCATAAATCATTGGATGACTTTCTTGCATTAATGTACAACCAACTGCAAAAGATGATGCATCTGTTTGAATTCGTACTGGCTTTGTTACATCATAGAATTTTAAAACTGGATTTGTAGTCATTGTTTTGAATGCTTCTTATTGTTGCTGATTCCAGCTGAATTCATTTTTTACATGAGTTACCGCTCTCAGTGGTTCTGATAATTTTTTAATATATTCGGAATGAATTTTCCAAGGTATGAAACCATTCCCAAAAATCTTAATGTTTCTTCTTTGTTTTTAGGTCTTTGCATATTTGTTATCGCGCTTATTTTTTCTGGATCAGGTTTGAACCGTCACTTGTTATAATGTGACCAAAAAATTTTATACTTCTTTGACAAATTTTCATTTTGTCTTTGTTCAATTTTAAGTTTTCTTGTCTTAATCTCCTTAATAACTTCTCCAGATTATTGTTATGGTCTTTAATAGCTTTTTCTGTGTTTTTTCCTATACCGTATATCAATATGTCATCTGCAATACATGTAACTCTTTTGAGGCCTGCTATCACTTGGTTTTGGCGCATTTGAAATATTTCCATAGCTGGTTTTATTCCGAATGGAAGTCTGGTAAATCTATATTTTCCATCTGGAGTCCAAAATGTAGTTAATTTGCTGCTTTCTTCATCAAGTTGTAGCTGCCAAAAACCATTCTTTGCGTCTAATGTGCTAAATACTTTTGCTAGTTCAGCAAGGATTTCTTCTACTGTTGGTAGTTGGAATTTGACATCTCGTAGTTTGTTATTGTTTTTCTTGACTATAACCAAATTACTTGTCCATTTAGTATATTCAGGTTCATATTTAATAATACCTTCTTGTTCCATTTCATTTAATGTATTCTTTAGTTTTTCACGCAATGCTATAGGGATTCTTCTTGGTGGTTAATTTTTTAGTGTTATTGTTTCATCTATTTCTAATGTTATTTCACCGGATAGTTTGCCTAGTCCTTCACACACGTCGCTAAAATTATTTATAATTTTATAGGCTTCTTCTTGCTCCGAATTTTGAGAAACAGTCTTACATAGCTCGATAAGTTTTATTGATATGCATGTGTTAGGCTGATAGCAATGGACAATGATTTCTCTTTATTACATAAAATAGTAATTTTTGTTGAATTTTGTTTCCTTCTATTTTCAAATATATACAGTCAGCTCCGCTTAACTGGAACACTAAAATTGCAGAAAATTTGTTTCAGTTAAGCGGAGTTCTCATTTAAACGAATTTCGGATAACTACAACTAGTTTCACATAAGCGGAGTTTTACAAAAAAAAAACAAATTTATTTATTTTGAGAACGTCTAAGCCAAAAACTAAACAAAAATATAAAATCAACGTAGGGAATTACAGAAAGTACGATAATGAAGAAATAAGAAACATTTTGGCATTTCAAATTGAAAAGGTGTGTTCAATTGAAAATTTGGTGGCAGCGTTCAGTGATAGCTTCAGTTATGCGGAGCTGAATAGGTGAACATATTCATTTAAATCAAGATTTTTTGTTTCAATTAAAAGGAGTTTTCACCTAAGCGAAGCTCAAGTGTCCGAAGTAGTTTGCATGGAAACTGTTGAAAGAAGCCCCGTAATAAATTTGTTTTTTCAGTTAACCGATTTTTTCAGTTAAGCGGAGTGCAGTAAAGCGGAGTCGACTGTAGTTCCTATTGTTGGAATACGCGTTTCTTCTATTGTTTTCAATATATTTCCTGTGGTTTTTATGTTTGGTTTCTTTTCAATCTCTAATACGTTGTTAAGGCCGATTATATTACATGTTGCTCCTGTGTTCAATTATGCATTAATTTTCTTTGGTATGTTTTTACTATTGAATATTGTTACCTCTCTGAATATGTCTTTTGAATTTCCTTGTTCAACTCTGCTGCAAACATATTCTGTTGTTGTTTCAGTTACTTCCTTTATTGTTCGTTCGTTGTCGCTGTTTCTTCCTCTGTTGTTGACATTTGACATGCAAGCTCTAGAATAGTGTGCTTTTTTGTCACATTTGTTATAGTTTACGTTTCTTGCTGGACATTGATCGAGTGTTGTATGATATTCTAGTCCACAAAACTTACATAGTTTTTCTTTTTTATATTTATTGTAGTACTGGTTTTCATTTATGTATGTTGCTTGTTTTTTGTATTTCATAATTTTCTGTTTCTGTTATATTGTTAAGTTGTTTTTGAAATTCTTCTTTTGATCTACATATTTCAATAGCTCTTTCTAATGTAACGTCTCTTTCGAGCCACAATCTTTCTCTCATGTTATTATCTTTGATTGATGATTTTGTCTAACAGTAAATCATCTTTGAGTTCTCCGTACTATGCATTCTTGATCATACCTCTTAAACGATTAAAATATTCGTCATACGATTCATAATCTTGTTGTTTTGCCATATTAAATATTGCACGAACATAATCTTTTATTTATCGCTGGAGTTAGATGTTTTTCAATTTCGTTAAGAAGCGCATCTGCTGTTTGTATGTCGTCTTCTCTTATTGGTATACTTGTGTACCTTTTATACCAATACTGTATTGCCAATTGCTGTGAGCAAAATAGCCTTTTTTGCATTCTCATCATGCGAACTAAGACCTGTTGCATTAAAATATAAATTCCATTTTAATCGAAAATTGTTTATGTTTTCTGCAATATCACCGGATTTTATATCTATCGGCTCTGGTAATGGAATTTGCGGTACATATGATTGTGGTTGTTGCATTCCTCGTTGTTGAACTGCTTGTTTTAATCTTTCGATTTCTTCTTTAAGATGTTTAATTACTGCCATTTTATATATATTTCTGCTCTGTTTATTTATTTGGTTTATTATATTTGATTTTTTAATTCGTTTATTCTTGAATTTGTATGTATGTATGAACATCTGACACCATATTATAGTATTGGCAATTTAATAATAAACAACCATTTAGTTATAAATCGATTTAATAATGATAATGAAAATAATAGTTTTTTCTACAACTTAAAAAATTAACTGTATGATATGTTTTCTAAAAACAAAGTTAATATAAAACAAGTTGATTCTATAACAGTCATGGATTTAAATTTTCGGATTGAATACATTTTTGGATTTAAAATTCATCCAATTTGAATCCAATTTGAATCTAATGTGAATAATTTGGTCGTATTTTTCATAAATAAATATCATTCAATTAAATCGAAAGGATAAATGTGTTGTTCAAAATCAAAAGCCATTATATCCACTTTTCAAAAAAAATATGAGGTAGGAGGTTTTGTCGCTATCATTCAAACACATACGTTGAGCCCAAGTTTGAATCTGAAATCCAATTTTATCTCATCGAAATCGGACCCCAAAAAGTGTAGTTAGTTTCAAAAACCCTTTTGTCCACTTGAGTTTTTGTTTCAAAATCCATTTTGAAACATTTTGGAACTTTATCAACAGCAAACGTAAATCTAGTCAATATCCGTCTGTTCTTAAGCACAACAGTATCTCAAACCATGACCCACGTATCATAACACAACTATTTTCAGACTTTTTTCAAAGTGCATACATCTGTGATTCTTCTAACTGTGATAACTATTCGAACTGTGATAAACTAAACTGTGATAATCTTGACGAAAATGATCAATTATTTGGTCATTTGAAATCATATTCTCACTTTACTGATATAAATTTTCATATAACTATTGACGATATTATGAAATTTATATCTAATTTAGAAGATAATGACGCGTCTGGTCCTGATGGAGTACCAGCTTCAGTTCTGAAAAAATGTGTGAGTCATTTGTCTATGCCACTTTCTGTTCTTTTTAACTGTTCATTGTCTACTTGTAAGTTTCCTTATGTATGGAAACAATCTTTCATAATTCCTCTACATAAAAAAGGTAAAAAGGATCAAATTATTAATTACCGTCCAATAGCTAAACTGTCGGCTGTTCCCAAACTTTTTGAAGCAATTATTTGCAAAACATTAAGCTTTTATACGAAATCGTTTATTGTTCATAACCAACATGGTTTCTTGACTGTCACCCTACTCATGGAGTTAGCGGAATTTTGTATCGATTCTTTTAAAAATAAAAAACAAACGGATTGTGTTCTTACAGATTTTAGTAAGGCATTTAACAAATTGTCGCACAGAGTTTTGCTTAATAAAATGAGTAGACTGGGATTCAGCGTAAACTTCGTTGCTTGGCTAAAATCTAATTTACTTGACAGATCCTATTCAGTGAATTTTAACGGCTACCATTCAAATAGTTTTGTCGTAAATTCTGGTGTTCCCCAGGGAAGCCATTTGGGCCCAGTTCTTTTTATATTGTTTGTAAATGATCTTCCGTCAGTTTTAAAGTACTCTAATTGTCTTATTTATGCTGACGATGTTAATATATTTAAAACGATTTCTAGCAATCTTGACTGTGAAAAGCTTCAAATTGATCTTAATGCTTTCTACAATTGGTGTGCACGTAATTATTTGTTGTTAAATATCGACAAGTGTAAGATTATAAATTTATCCGTTTTATCTTTTGACTATAGTTTCAATTGCGTAAATCTGTTAAATGTAAATGATGTATCTATCCTTGGCGTATTGTTCGATAAAAAACTTGAATTCTCACAGCATATCAATATGACATGTAATAAAGCCAATTCAATATTAGGTTGGATTAAACGGGAATCACGTCAGTTTTCTGATCCTTATGTTATCAAACAACTATTTAATTTACCACATTTGTCAGACCCATTATAGAGTATGCTTGCCAGGTATGAACCCCCTATTACAGTTGCCACAAAATAAGAATTGAACAAATTCAAAAAAGGTTCCTAAAATTTGCTCTAAGAGGCTTGGGCTGGCAGAATTCATTGACTCTTCCTTCATATAGTAGCCGTCTAAAACTCATAGATTTACCCAGTTTGGAGCGCAGACGTTTTTATTTATGTTTTGTTTTTATTGTTAATCTTATTGATGGTAATATCGATGCCTTGAACCTTTTGTCTCGCGTTAATTTTAATGTTCCAAATCGTAATCTAAGAGGTTGTCCTGACCCAATTCATATAAAACACTGTCGAACCAACTATGAGCAAAATTTACCATTAAATAACATGTTTAATTTGTATAACCTTTATCATAACTTATTAATAAATTTTTCTGATGTATCAAATACTGGTTTTAAAAAAATAATTTATAATATTTTATTATTTATTAATTCATAATTCTTAATTCTAAGAAATATTTTGTACGCTAGATATTAGCTTGATTCAAATAAATTAAATTAAAATTAAATTATATCCATACATATTTTTTTCCCATCAAAATCCATCATGTCCATTGAAAAATGTTTTAAATTTAATGCTTTTAATTCAAAATCCGTTTTATTCTATGTTATAAAATTATATGGGAATTTTGGTATAGGTCCATTTCTTCAGTAGTCGAGCACTTTAGTTGTTCATAATTAAGTATCTATAGTTGTCAGAGCATTTAGAACAACTTCAATATTGAAAAAGTTAATAGACCATTATGGACAATATACGTGATGGAACAAGCCTATATTTTATATGTGAGCCTCCGCAGTCAACACATTACAAAATTTCCAAGTCTTAAAAAGTCTTATAAATACTGCTTTTTGCACTACTATTTTTCTCTCTAGTATGCACGGCGCAATGCTAAGGGCAAGGTAATAACTCCACATGCAAAAAGTCCACAATGGACTATTTGGGTGTATACCCTGCAGGGCCAAAAGACCACAGTAAAATGGGTCAACATTCCCTAATTTTAGAAGACAAGAGTGTCAGAAGTTAAAAACTGTTTTCGCGTATATTTTGATATTAATTTATATAAATGGGTCCTCTATACCGCTCAGCAACCTTTTCCTCCGCTTAAAATTATATCTTGTCGCCAAGCAGGCACCTATGTCACAACAGTTTTATTTTTTTTTTTTTACAAACAGTACCTGGGTGACACAAAATTGCATAAGCGGTACGAATCCATCAAAAGACCCAAAAGGGTAGTTAAGATCCTTTGAACCCGCAAAGCTGGGCGATAAGAAAAAGCTTCAACCAGGGGGTCAAATATCCACAATCGATGGGCTAGAAGTCCGCAAGAATTTCATGTGAACTCTTGGCCCATCTATAGGTTGGTTAAATGTCCACGATTGGGCTGTGACCCACCCAAATGAGCCAAAAGACCATTATGACTTTTGACCTATAAATGTATGACCCTGCACCGATGCTAAATGCTCAACAAAATAATCAAAATGACTATTTGAGCCATTGGAATTGCTTATTTTAACTTGAACTTTAGATGTAATTTTCAAAACCCATTTTATCCATATTTATTTTTGCTATAACTTCAAAACTAAAACCCTCATATCATGATTTCTTCACTTTTACTGTGAGGAATGCCAATCCAATCAATCCTGCAAAACAAAAGTTCTTAAAAATTGTTTGGTTTAGAAGATATAAGTTTTCCTCGATTTACTCGAAACGTCGAAACTATCAAAAGTGGATATAATGGGTTTTGTTTTTGATTAACACAAATTTACATTAATTTAATAAAAAAATTTTAATATTAATGCTAGAATACTTAAGAAATTGTGATTAAAATGTATTCAGTTTCTTAAGACGTCCCTCCGAAACATATTTAGATTTACAAAAAGATCGTATGAATTGTTTATGAGCTTCAATATCTTCCAGCCAACTCTCTGACAACTAAAAGGGAACAAGCGTAACTTATATCAACATAATTCCCTTTTTTTTTGTTTTTACTAGAGTTGTAAAGGCTACATTCAATTAAGGACTGCAGTCAATTAAGTCAGAGTTAATTGACTTAAATATTTAAATATAAGTCAAAACTCTGATTGTTGGTTGACTGTGACTTTGAAACTAGATTAGCATGTCATGTACAATATTCTGACTTATAAGACAATTAGGGCAGTCAATTGAGTTATAGTTAATTGACTGCATTACATTTTGACTGGTTGCAGTTGCAGTCTTTATGTCACTTAAAAGTCAGTAAGTCATTTGACTGCAGTCTTTTAACTTAAATCAACTGGCCCGTAATGAAATAATTGTAGCTACTACATTACAGAAAAATATGTAAATAGTTTTTTTTTCAAAATGCTTAAAGGCTCTCCTAAATCAATGCAAATATTCGGCGCGACGAACGAAAACAATAATTAACAACGTGTTGTTTTGTTTTACAACCACGTGTTATTATTGATGTTTTCGTTCCTTGCGCCGAATATTCGGGTTGGTTTGGGAGAGCCTTAAGGCAGTAAAAAGGATAAAAAGAAATAAATTGACTTAAGTTAAAAGACTACAGTCAAATGACTTACTAGACTTTTAAGTGACTTACCTACTAACCTTTAAGTGACTTAAAGACTGCAGCCAGTCAAAAAGTAATGCAGTCAATTAACTATAAGCAAAGAATATAAAGTTACCAAGAAGACGCACCTCATACAAATTTTCTACTGAAAATGCCGGATTCCAATGTTGGAACCCGCACTTTGGCTTTTTTATGGGCTTTTCAATAATTCTCTCAGCGCTTTTAAAATAAGATACCACACACATTGAAACAGTTTGCTTTTTTGTCCTTGAAAATCCCATAAAAAAAAGCAAAAGCTCTGGGAGCAGGCCGCAATATTGGAACCCGCCATCTAAAAATGTGCAGTAAAAAATTTGTATAAGATGCGCCTTCTTGGTAACTTTATACAGTAGATGACGGATATAAGAAACTCAAAAAATCCAAGGAATTCCTTTCTTATATCCGTGTTTTCTTATATAAAAAATTGTATATAAGAAAGAAAATTTCTTATATAAATAAAAATGCCCATAAGAAATGTCAAATGTATGGGCTTTTTTCTTTCTCGCCAATCTTCAATCTGTTACTTCTTTGGCAATTCAGTAAGGATGGGTTCAGACATTTTTTGAAAGTAACACGGCGCCGGCGCATCATTTAGAAGCTTACACGGGAAAATTTCTTATAAAAGTTTAATTTTCTATGTAGTAAATGAGATTTTGTATCAGAATAAGTTTCTTATATCAGTGTTTTTCTTATAAACGTTTTTCTTATATCAGGTTTATTTAACACGTATCTTTATGGGAATGTGCATGGTGTTTTGGAATGTCTGTCTTATAAGCGTGTTTATCTTTTATGAGACTTTCTAATATCCGTCATCTACTGTATTCTTTGCTATAAGTCATCAATTGACTTAATTTTTTACAACTCTGGACTAATTATAGCTATTCCGCTCAGAAACAACATGATTACCATGTACAGCACGAAAGTAGACGTGGAACTTGCTGGAGAACTAAGATTGATGTATACCTATTTGAGTAAGTATAACCATAACGCTATTCTCAGGGACTTAATTGATTCCAATTAATCCTATCGAACACCCAAAACAGCATATACTCTGAACAGCGTCCTACAGACTGTATATATAACATCGAAAACAGAGTCTTAAAATAACTACTCAAATCAAATCATACTTACGTTGGCAATTCACCGACGGCAGATCCACTATTAGATTGAGGTTTAGATAAAGAAAGAAAAGAAATATACATATATACTTGTTAGTTATGTTATCTGTTTAAAGTAAAAAAATAAAATTGAGGTCTTATTGAACTTAGTTAAGTGAACAATTATTCAAAAATAAAGCTCGGTGTGAGTTATTTTTGTAACTAAGTTATTAAGAAGTGTATCACTCACTCTGGGGGACTTCCTCTTAAATTAAATGTCGTAAATACTACTTCAACGCGCTGCCCGGGACCTGCTAGGAAGATGTACAAACATTGTCGGGAATGATTTCTCGGATTGTGAACAAAAGGTGCTGAAAACGTGCCATTCTGTGGGCCGCCAACTCTTGATACGAACGTTTGATCGCATTCTGAAAATTAAAAAAGTATAGATATGTATTACCTATAATAATTTATTAACTGTAAGTTATTGTATAAAGTTAAATAGTTTTGTATCATAAATGTTAAATTCAGTCAATTCCAACATTTAATGTGATGAGATTTGATCAAATTTAATTACTGTGCACCTACCATGAAAACTTATTTAGCGAATAGAAACAAATATTGTATGTACTTCAGTATTTAGGTGAAAAGGCAATTTGCTTGTTCTGTTTTCTTTTTTATGGATCGATATACAAAACTAACTGGCCACGTTTTCGATCAAATATGAAGAAAAAGCTTCGAAATACCTCAACCAACATACCCCCACATGTTTTGGAATTAATCAAAAATAGAAACATCCAAAAAAAAAACAGACAAAGATACCGTCGCGCGAAATTTTAAGGCATGTAATTTAATAAAAGCCAAAAAATTGCCAAACAATTGAATGCCAAATAAAAAAAAGCTGAACAACAAATTGCAAAATAAAAAAAAAGAGAAATAACAAAATGCTGAATGAAAAATAGCAAAATAATAAAATGCCAAATAAGAAAAAGACAAATAACAAAATGCCAAATAAAAAATTGTCAAACCCAAAAATGCCAATCAAACAAAATATTAAGTGAAAATTGCGAAAAAATATTATTTATCAAAAGGAAAATTATTGGAAACAAAAAATGTGAATTCTGAGCTTGTACACAAGAATATTCTTTTCTTTTCTTCAAAATACTTTCAAAGCTGTACAGCTTTATTGTGGGCACGTAAAAAAAATAACGTACGACACTTTTTGACAGCTCTTCCAGTTCCGTCTGCGGCTCCAGTTTCGTCATTCTATTCTGTTCAGCCAGTAAAGTACCTACATATATGTCAACTTGCTCGTATTAAATAATATGTAATGGTCTGTGACATGGTGACAGCGAGCGGATAACTTCAACTCCACAAATTTGGCGTTAAAGGGATAGATAGCTTCATTACACACACATGTTTACATTTCGTAATAACCGGTTCAACTACAAGCATGTTTTTCATCAGTCAGTGCATGCGTGTGACACATGAATAAGAATACTTCCACGATTTGATGAAGTGTTGCCGTATTATCAGTAGTACAGGCTGGAACTATTATAATATGTTTATTAATAAATAAAGTTATCCAACGGATAAGATCTCTATCCGTGTGCTAGCTAACACGTGTCTTAAGGAGCGGACAGTGACTTTTTATTAATAGGGCCGTACGTATACGTATAAAACTGTAGGCTTCTTATCCGGTACCTCGATGAGGGTAGGTCGTTCTATGCCGGGATCTAAGACTATAAGCAGCAACAAGACACATTCGCTAATCGCTTTAAAGAACGATATGGGACTGGGGTCTGATATGTTTTCATTTTCTAAAAACCAAAACAAAAGACATTCATTTAATTTCTTGATTTTCTTTTTTTTTTGCACAATTTACTAAAACAAAATGGAACTTTCCTTGGTCGCTGGTCGCAGGTATACATAATTTCAAAATAATGTCTGACGCTGCTAAAACAAAAACCTGACCGATATTTTTCGGAATTAAAAAATCGCATTTCTAAGCTGATTAAAAAAATACAATTTTTTATGTAAATTTTCGTAGTTAAAAAATTTAATAAAAATTAGTGGCACAACAACTCATGAAGAACCAGGGCATAGTGACTTACAACTCTCAACCATCCTTGTGTGCGTGTGCGCAGGAATAGAGGCAGGGGACAGACAGTTTGTTGCCGAACCCGTCTTACTGGCTGAACAGAATAGAATGACGGAACTGAAGCCGCAGACGGAACTGGAAGAGCTGTCAAAAAGTGTCGTACGTTATTTTTTTTACATGTCCACAATGGAGCTGTACAGCTTTGAAAGTATTGAATGTAAGAAAAACAAAAGAATATTATTGTGTACAAGCTCAAAATTCACATTTTTTGTTTCCAATAATTTTCCTTTTAATAAATAATTTTTTTCGCGATACAAATAACCACAATATTTTTTTCCGACCCAAAAAGTTGTTTTTTTTCTTCATACAAATTGAAACGTCAAAAGTGCCGTACGTCAAAAGTTAAAAGTTGGCGAACTCTTCCGTCTGCGTCTGCAGCTCCGTATGCGTCTACGTTCCGTTGTGTTCGCAACATTGAATTTGCGTGTATTTAAAATTTTGACAGCTATTCCGGCTCCGTCTCCGTTTCCGTCTGCGTCACCATTCTGTTCAGCCAGTTAGACAACAATCCGTCTATTTAGTCGCATGAAATAGAACAAATGAGTTTCCATGTGAGTGACCGCACTTACGACTGAGAAATCGCGACGCTTAAAAGACTGAAGTTTGTTTCATTTTGTATGGCTGTGCACGTACTTCCGATTTAAAATCGCAAGTGCGTTTCTAGCATTAGGCTAAGAACGCACTTGCGATTTCGATCGCGCGACTATTTAGTCGCAAGAAATATAACAAATTAGTTTCAATGAGTGACCGCACTTGCGCCCGATAAATCGCGTTGCTTAAAAGACTGAAATTTGTTCCATTTTTCGAGCGACGCGATTGTCGCAAAATAAAATGAAACGAATGCAATTACATGTTTGTGACAGTCGCGGAAAGAAATAAACATGCAAGCACTTGCGATTGTCAGTCGCGCGATTTTTCAGTCGCAAGAAATGAAACACATGGTTTTAAATGTGAGTGCACGCACATGCAACTGAAAAATCACGGCGCTTAAAAAAAATGAACCTTTAAATCACAAGCGCGTGCCCAGCCATAGGTGAGCGGCACTTTTCTATGACAGGACTACAGGAGATATTATTAGAGGATTTGTCACTTCCTTGAAAGAGGCTGTTCCCTTCGTAAGAGAATTGTTTTTAGCGGGCTTGCAATCGAACCGAGACTCCTGGCGTGAGATTAAAACGCACTAACAATTACGCCACAGGCTAATAAATTTTTTGTAGTTGAAAAATTGTAATGTTTTATTAAGTGAATAGCTAAATTAGTTTAAATTGGAACAGAAAGCGTTTACGGTACTTAACCGCAGTATTGTATTGTATTGAAACGGCGCACGCAAGGAGGGGGAGGGCGGCGGCGCGCGGCTGTCCCCACTAATCAAAATTACTTTATTGAATTTTTTGAACAACAACTTAAAGGCGCTACAACCAATTATTGTTTACGAATTAATTTTAGGTATTTTAATTCGTTTTTATTTTTGTTTGGCTAGAGATATAGCTATTTTAAGCTATGCCAAATCCTATCATCAGTCTCCTTTTAGTGCGGTGCTGAGCTTTAATCCAATTTTATTATGAAAAACTTTCTACATGCACACATGAGATTTGAACCACGAAGATTTGGTCAGTCTTCGAAGCCGTATGCACTACGCATTCAACTACTGATGACCACTGACGTCACAGGTCGAGATGTGCTATTTGTTTATCAAATGCGTTTGGAGCACCACCATTTTTATAAGCTCTTTTAAGTATGCTGTCTTGTTCAGCCTCCATTTTTCTCCGTACCTTATTTTGATAGACTTCAATTCGTAGTACGTTTAAAAGGGGGAGAGGTTGGAAGATCGGTAACAAACCAGACTATTAAGTTATTATTATTATTTATTGTATTATTCATACCAGAATGTGAGTTTATTAGACTTGACCATTCTTTATTCCGTCAATTTCATTGAATTTTTTGAACAACAAAAACTTAAAGGCGCTACCACCAATTGTTTGCGAATTAATTTAAGGTCTTTGAATTCAATGAAATTGACGGAATAAAGAATGGCCAAGTCTAATAAACTGACATTCTAGTATGAATATAATACAATAAATAATAATAATAACACAACTACTTTAAATACTAAATTATCTTCTTGAGTAATGTACAATATTACTATAAAAAAAACTATTTTCAATGTTAAACTTTTTCTAAACAAGTCGTTCGTCATTACAAACAAAAAGTTTTATTTCTTCAAAATTAACAAAGAATACAACTAGCTACTATTATTATATACACTAGGGTTACCGTTATTTCCCAAACCTTTTTTTGTTAAAAAAGTTTAATTGCAAACTAATTCTGTTCAGGAGAAAAAGAAATTCGCAAAAAGTTCATAAATCGCGTAAAAATTTGTATGGGAAGACTATGGCTTTAGAGACATGAGTCAATGAGCTTAGCCAAGTTTGTTGGTCCATAAATTTAATCTAAAAAATAATTTTTGTATATAGGAGATATCTGTCTGGGTCAAAGTTCTTTTTTCGAAATTCTGCTTACAAAATTCAGCTTTTTAAAAATTCTGTTTTAAAAAATTCTGCAATAAAAATTTTGAAACATTTTTTTTAATTATTTACAGAATTTTGTAAAACAGTGTTTTTTGTCACGCCAGAGGTCTGGGTTCAAAACCAGCCGCTTCCACCTTAAGTTTTCTTCCGAGCTACTACCTCTTGCGAAGAATTGACAAATCCTAAAAGAGTATCTCTTATCATAGAAAAGTGCAGCTCACCTTAGCCGTTCGGATTCGGCAATAAACTGAAGGTCCCCTCCATCTGCAGACACGCACACAGGAATGGTTGAGAGTTGTAAGTCACTAGGCCTTGGTTCTTCATGAGCCGTTGTGCTACCAAATTTAATCAACTTTGCAGGTCACTTTTTCCGTTGCAGATTAAAAAGTATATACAAATTAGTTGCTACTTAATTGCTAAATGCTAATTAGTTACGCAAAAGAAAAAATTAATTGCTCTGTGTTGGTTTGTGAAAAAATGGGTGTCCTGCTAAATTGAAGTCAACTTAGCAGCTTTACTTTCTCAACACTATAGATAAACGGTCCGGGAGTGAATATATATTTAAAAGTACTTAATTGGTAATTAGTTACACAAAAAAAAAAATTGCTATTTTGGTTTGCGAGAAAATGGGTGTCCTGCTAAGTTGACGCAACTTGGAGACACTATTGTCGAGAAAACGGTTAAAAGAGGCGCACCACAGGCAGGAGTAATCTCACCTCTCCTCTGGGTCCTCGTTGTTAACAAATTTCTTAAAAAATTTATTAATAATGGCATTAAAACTGATTCCTATGCAGACGACATAGTAATTTTGATATCGGGTAAATATCTTAGTATCAAGGAGATTATGGAATCTGCACTTAAAGAACTATCATTTTGGGCGGAACAAAACGATCTTGGGGTTAACCCTGCAAAGACCGAACTAGTTCTGTTCACAAAGAAAAGGAAATTGGAGGACTTTTATCCCTCCTAAGTTAAATGAAATTCCTCTGAAACTTTCCAATGAAGCTAAATATCTTGGCGTAATCCTTGATTCCAAACTAACCTGGAAACGGAATACGGAGAAAAGAAAGAAAAAAGCTCTTTATACTTTTTACACATGCAAAAAAAACTTTCAGGGCGCAGTGGGGAATGCGATCGCAAGTTATCCAATGGATGTACACGGCGATCGTTCGTCCCATACTAACTTACGGTTCGATTGTGTGGTGGAAGGCTGTAGAAAAGGATAGCTATCTAAAAAACCCGAACAAGGTACAGAGATTAAAAAAAATGTGGATACGTCATTTTCAGTTAACACGGCAGTACAGCAGCCAAGAGTGCATTTCGACTTCAGGATATGGACTCTTGGAAGCACAGCACCTACGGTCACGGGCCTATCTGCCAAAGATACTCCGGACTTGATCACTGACTATGTACCACCCGTATTAGATTTTAGGAAAAAATTCTCGGTTTTAATACCCGAAAGGCATGGTGAACAGGATATTCCCTTCTACACTAATGGGCCAAAAATAGAAGAAGGAACAGGAGCTGGGGTGTATTGTGAAGCTTCTAATATTAGAGAATCACATAAACTCCCAGATGAGTGTAGTGTCTTTCAGGCTGAGATTTATGCTAATGAAAAAGCAGCCGAAATTGTCCACAGGAATAAATTGAGCTCATAATGGACAGCCAAGCTGCTATCGAAGCATTATCCAGTGAGACCATAAGATCCAAAGCAGTAGCTAAATGTGGAGGCATACTGAAAAATATTTGCAACACTAACCATGTCAAACTCTTCTGGGTTCCTGGACATAGCAATATAGAAGGGAACGAAATAGCTGATGTACTGGCAAGGAAAGGATCAATGACAAATAAAGACAGTAGTAGTCCATTAGATACGGGACCAGATGTCCCGATAGGCGTGATCAAAAAGAAGATAGACCTAATAACGAAAGAACAAATCAATAACTACTGGATATCCAGGAACGATTGCGCTATCTCTAAAAGTTTATGGCCTAGAATTAATGAAAAGGAAACTCAGTATATCTTATCGCTGAGTAAAAAGAATACTAGAACCCTGATAGGTGTACTGACAGGACATTGTGCCATTGGCATAATCCAATTCTTTAGAACACAAGACTAAGACTTACTTACTTACTTTAGATGGCGCTCACAGCCCAGGATTGACTACGACCTCAACCAACAAGCCCCTCCAGCCAACTCGGTCTCGAGCTAGCGGCCTCCAGTTACGCACTCCAAGTTGGTTGAGGTCGTTCTCCACTTGTGTGCGCCACCTAAGGTGGGGCCTTCCTCTACTGCGCAGACCGCCAGGGGTAGATTCGAAGACTCGTCGGGCTGGTGCTTTGGTGTCCATACGCTCCACGTGTCCCAGCCATCTCAGCCGCTGTATTTTCAGCTTTTTGACCAGGTCGACGTCGCTGTAAAGCCCGTAAAGCTCGTTGTTAAATCTTCTCCTCCATACTCCATCGATACAGACTGGATCGAAAATCACCCGAAGAATTTTCCTTTCAAAGCACCCAAGCTGATTCTCATCCGCTTTTGACAGGGTCAATGCCTCTGCCCCATATAGCAGGACCGGGATGATTAGGGTCTTATATGTCTTATATAAGGTCTCTTTTGTTCTCTGAGAGAGGGCTTTATTACTCAAATGACTTCTGAGCCCGAAGAAACAGCAATTGGCAAGAGTAATTCTTCGTTTGATCTCTGCGCTGATGTCATATTGCGATGTTATAGTGGAGCCCAGGTAGACAAAGTCCTTGATGACTTCGAAGTTGTATCTATCCATCATGACGTTTTGCCCCAGGCAACAATGTTGGAATTCCTTTCTCGATGATAGCATATACTTCGTCTTGTCCTCATTAACAGCCAAACCCATTTTCGCCGCCTCCGATTCAATACTTGCATACGCGCTTCTTAGCCCGAAGAAACAGCGATTGGCAAGAGTAATTCTTCGTTTGATCTCTGCGCTGATGTCATATTGCGATGTTATAGTGGAGCCCAGGTAGACAAAGTCCTTGATGACTTCGAAGTTGTATCTATCCATCATGACGTTTTGCCCCAGGCAACGATGTTGGAATTCCTTTCTCGATGATAGCATATACTTCGTCTTGTCCTCATTAACAGCCAAACCCATTTGCGCCGCCTCCGATTCAATACTTGCATACGCGCCGGTAACAGCTCGCTTCGTTCTCCCAATGATGTCAATATCATCTGCATAAGCAAGTTGTTGAACAGACTTTTGAAAAATTGTACCTCTTTTGTTGACTTGCGAACCTTGCGAGTTGCGTACAATTGCTTCAAGAACGATGTTAAACAGGTTGCATGATAACGCGTCGCCTTGCCTCAAACCTTTCTCGAAATCAAATGGTTCGGTGGTGTTCTTGCCGACTTTGACAGAGCAGCGCGATTTCTCCATCGTCATCCTGCACAAGCGGACGCGTTTGGCAGGGATGCCGAGATGCGACATGGCTCTGTATAGCTCGTCTCTGTCTACGCTTTCATATGCGACTTTGAAATCGATAAAGAGGTGGTGTGTATCGATTCGAAACTTCTGGGATTTTTCCAAAATCTGTCGGAGTGTGAACATTTCATCGACGGTTGATTTGCCGGGCCTAGAACCACACTGATAGTGGCCGATCAGATCGTTGACAAACGGTTTTAAGCGATCACACAGTACAGATAACAGGATTTTGTATGCGACGTTGAGGAGACTTATACCTCTGTAGTTGGAACAGGTCAGAGCATCTTCTTTCTTGTGGATAGGGTACACTTTACCGAGGTGCCATTCATCGGGCATACTTTCTTCCGACCAAATTTTGGAGGTAAGCTGGTGTCTACTCCCTACTTAGTCATCTCCCCCTGCTTTGAATAGCTCGGCTGGCATGCTATCCGGACAAGCAACCTTGTACGTTTTAAGCTTGGGTATCGCTAACCGCACTTCATTTAGATCGGGTGGACGGACATTTTGACCATCTTTGCCGTTTAGTAGTCTAGAAAAGTGTTGTTTCCAGATCCTCAGCATCGACTGCGTGTCTACTACAATATTCTCACTCTCATCTCGGCAGGCTTCCGTTCTAGCCTTGTAACCCTGGGTAGAACTGTCCCGTTTGCCGCTACAGTCCTCAATAGACTCGACCGCCCGCTTCGCATTCTCTCTCTTCTTCCTCCTGAGAAGACGACGTTCCTCCCTTCGCTTTTGCTCGAAGAGCTCCCGGGCTGCTCTCTCAGCAGCGCTGCTTCCAGTCTGCGGAATTGCTTGGTAGGCCTCATTCTTTTCCACATGCGCCAGCCTACATTCTTCATCGAACCAGGGGTTTCGTTGTGGTGGCCTTCTGAAACCCAACACATCAGTAGCGGCACTTCTGATGGCATTTTGGCAATGTTTCCACTGGTCCTCTACAGATGATGCTTGTGGGAGGCTTCATGAGAGTTTAAGAGAGACGTGGTCTGCAAAAGTCCTGGCTATCTTATGCGATTCTAGCTTCGCGACGTTAAATCGTTTTACAGCATCCGCTCGTCGTTGTGGCGTCATGAATATCCGCATACGTACTTGAGCTACCACCAAGTAGTGATCCGAGTCTATGTTGGCACCTCGTAACGTTCAGACATCCAAGATACTGGAAGTATATCTGGCGTCTATCACAACATGATCAATCTGGTTGACGGTTCGTTGATCCGGAGACCGCCAGGTCCCTTTCTGTATATTGAGGTGTGGGAATTGAGTGCTTGCTATGATGACATTTCGCCCCGCCACGAAATCAATCAGCCTGAGTGCGTTACCGAAAGTGATGTCGTGCAGGCTGTGTCCTCCGACTATCGAACCAAAAATGCCCTCCTTTCCGATCTTGGCATTGAAGTCGCCAAGAATAATCTTGACATCGTACTTGGGGCAACTATCATACGTATCCTCGAGGAGATCGTAGAATTCCTCCTTGGTTGAGTCATCTTTTTCTTTCGTTGGGGCATGGGCACAGATCAACGTGATGTTTTTGAACTTTGCTTTGATGCGGATTGTGACCAGGCGCTCGCTTACATTTCTGAAGCCCAAGACTTCTTGCCTAAGTCTTCCCCTTACCACAAAACCACAACCAAAGAGCCGCTGACCCGGCTCCTTGCAGCACTCATCGACATAGATTTCACTCGAATTCATCCTTCGTGTGCCCTCTCCATCCCATTGCACTTCCTGGATGGCTGTTACATCAGTCCTTAGCCTATCCAGGTAGTAGCCCATAAAAGGTGTTCACTAAGTAGTTCAACCTGACTGGAACTGTAGACGCCACCGTTGATTCCATCTGGGGAATTCCTCCGCTGCCGCCTGAAGAAAATAGAAGTGCCTTTGTGGGAACACTCCTCCCCCCTCACTCGTCTGCTGCCGCCTAAAACCGTCCACTGGGATTGGAACCCCAAGAAAAAAACCCAAAATAAAATTAGTACTAATTCTAAGCTTTCACATAAAAGAAAACTTGAAAAATTAAAATGTAAGCTTAAAAATGAAATGAGAATTCATTTTTAAAAAAATTGGTTTGTAAATAAAACACAAATCGAATTTCCCGATGACATAAAATGGCTTTTATCACTAGGTCTAAAATTTTCTTTACCAGTACAAAGAGCCAATTTTCCACTCTTCAAAAAAATGATTGCAGATGGGGAAGAACTTATAAAAACTAAGGAATATAGTGAGCATGAACCTGCACGGTCCTGCTTCATACAGATATTATTTGAGATCAGTATCCATTCCTTCCTTTGATAAATATTTAAATAAAATATTTACTGTAACAAAAAAGTTTTTGATGCAACATCCCGAAATCTTTATGTCCCTGCCGATAAAGGTAATGTCACTGTAGCATTATTAAAAGAAGAGTATTGTGATAAAATGAAAGATATGACGGCAGATAGTAATACTTATACAATTTTAAGAAATGACCCAACTAATAAACTTCAAACTTGTAACAATAACTTTATTAAAGATTTATTTCAAAAAAAAATGTATAAATGAGTTTGAAAAGAAGTGAATGATAGCATATACTGTCAATAGCCCAAGGATTTATGGCTTACCTAAAATACACAAACTGAATGTTGCACTTAGACCAATTTGTTCTTCCTTAACTGTTCCATGCTATAAACTTTCGAAATATATATTTGAAATTTTGAATAATATAACAAAAAAATCTAAAATATAACGTGAAAAACGCTACAACGTTTATTTAAAATGCTTCAAGAATTGTTTTCAAGGAAGATAACATTCTGGTATCTTTTGATGTTGTTTCATTGTTTACCAATTTTACTATTCAATTGGCACTAGAATTAGTTGAAAAAAACTGGGATATTGTTAAAGAAATTTTAAGATTTTGTGTTATACATATAGATAAAAATTATTTAGAATTCAATAAAATAATTTATTAACAAAAACAAAGGGTTCCAATAGGCAGTCCTGCTTCTCCAACTTTAGCAGATATAGTTGTGGAGGCTTTATTGTATAATGTTCTTGATAAACTTCCTTATAATATAAACTAAAGATAATAACTAAAATAATATGTTGATGATATATTCATTATACTTAAATCTAGTAAAGTAAATTCTACACTGAATACTCTGAATTTTTTTCACCAAAGTATTCAATTGGCAGTAGAGATTGAGAAAAATGGAATGCATCCATATCTTGATTTTTTAGTGATAAGAAAAAATTATTCTTTGATTTTTGATTGGATAGAAAACCAACTTTTCATCAGGTCGTCTTATCGACTGTAATTCTTAACAACCAAAACAGGTTATTATAAATACAGCAAAAAAATTTATAAAAAGAGTACCTATTAGATAAAAGTGACATTACTTTTCGTCAAAAAAGCATTAAAATTATTATAGATACTTTAATTTAAAATTCATTTCCTATAAATATAACATAAGGTTTAATGAATAGACATTTTAATCCTGTAATACAAGCAAATTTAACAACACATATACAACAGATTTCTTACAAAAGTATTTTATATATTCCGTACCTTTCTAATCGTATCTTAGATGATCCTATTCGAAACAAAGAAAATATTCGTATAGCATTTAAATCTGCAAATACATTCAAATAAAAAAGATAAAGTATCGACAAATAATAAATCTGATATCGTCTACAAAATAAGGTGATGGAACAATAGGTTGTTCTTCTGTTTATTTAGGCACCTCTGTGCAAAAACTAAAAAACCGTATTAGCAGGTCATAAATCTGATATTAACAATGGACATTCACAAAACACAGCTTTAGCTTTACATTCTATACAAGAAGGACACAAACCAGATTTCAATAACGTAGAAATTTTACAAACAGAAACTAATTATAATAAAAGGATGCCTCTAGAAATGTTGCACATTTTAAATACAGGTAATACAGTTAATAGACGTTCAGATTGTGAGAGACTTAGTAGTATTTATGGTCAATTTATTAAATAAACATTAGCAGCCGTATCTATAATAGAATCTAAAAGGCTTCTTAACTTTAAAATGCCTTTAAACAGCAGTGTGAAAACGGTATCTATAATCAATTTTCACATTTAGGCAACGTTGCTCAAAGGTCTCTTAACTTAAACGCCATCAATCGCGTTTAGAGCATAGAGAACCTACATTATCTAGAGAACTGACTTAAGGTGGTTGTTCTCTTCCACCCTACAAGCTCTACTGAAAGGATTTGCCCATTAGATTTTGTATGGGCTAGTTGTCCCGTGTATTTTAAATTGAACTTCAACCACAATATGTATACAGTTTGCCCTATATTTTGAGCATGTATTAGTGGTCCTGTGCATTTGAAGTGTAAAATAAGAGAGTTTTCTCTTACTCAAATAAAATAAAATTTGCGGGTGTTTCAGGCAAGAGGGGGACTCGTACCCCTAGATAATATAGGTACTCTATGGTTTAGAGCATAGAGTACCTATATTGTACCTATATGGTTTAGAGCATAGAGTACCTATATTATCTAGAGAACCGACTTAAGGTGTTCGTTCTCTTTCACCCTACAAGCTGTAGTGAGAGAATGGGACCATTTTGTCGACTATTCGTTGAGCACGTATTAGTGATCCCGTGCATTTTAAATGGAACCCCATCCACCACTGCTGTAATAAATAGTATACACGTTTTTGCTCAATTATGATGGGTTCTTGCGCTGAGATATTTAAAATAAGAATACGTTAAATTCAAAAATTGAAATTTAAATCAAAATTTCAATAAAATTTCTTTAAATAACTGTTGAATGGACCGAAAAAAATTTGTTTAGTGTTGTCTTGCTTTTAGCATTCAAATCTAGTAATATTCATGTATATTTATGTTCAAAACGCGACTCTATAAAAATAACTGAGCTAATGGCGCCATTTTGTGTTTGGATTCTCGATAAGAGAATTTTCTCTTACTCATCTCAAATACATTTTGCGGGTGTTTTAGGCAAGAAGGGTACGAGTCGGTTCTCTAGATAATATAGGTACTCTATGGTTTAGAGGTTGCTTAAAGCTATCTTAAGTGTAGTTTGACATTTGAGAAGCATTTCTTTTATATTTGTAATTGTGAATTTTTGTTTTGTATTGAATATTTCTTAAAATATGAACTTAAAAATGGATCCCAAAATTAAATTTCATTTATAAATGACTGAAATGTAATAAATACGTTAGGACATTTTAGTTCACATAATATGATATATTTGGAAATGTCTTATTACGTTACCTTGTCGGCAAAGTCCTAATTTTCTGACCTTTTTCTTTTATTGGCGAGCATGGCCAAGTTGTTTATTGTTTTCCATTTTTTTTAATTTATTAAATCTGTCAAGAAACAGCTGTTTAAAAAAAATGTAATAATATTTTGTGTTGATTCTACTAGATTCGTAAATTCTTTTACGTTATATGACACAACCATTAATTAGTTAAGTACCCATGCATAATTGATTATAGATGAGAATTTAAGCAACGTTGCTTAAATTCAAATTAAATATTTAAGCGAACTTAACTTATTTGCCTTTAAGAAAAGTTTTTGAGAAAATCTAATAAATCCCAACTAACATTTCAGCTTCTTTTAGCTTAGAAATATTGATATTCGCAGGCTTTACCTTATATAAGACCTCTATACGGCCTTCTGTGGAAAACAAAATCTTATAGATGTCAAGAATTCGATAACTACTTCCGTTAAACCGTTTGGAAATAAGAAGAAGAAGAAGTTTAACAGAGGTTAAGAGCTGATACTCTGATAAGGCTCTATAAACGATATAATAGAAGAATAAAGTAGCTGTCACTTTATAACAGCTCCATAGAGGTTTTTATAGAGGTTGCTGTCAAAAGATATTAATAAGGTTTCTATATAAATTTTAAAGAACCTTAATAGAGGACTTCGGTGAGACCTGCCAGATTTTGTTTATCGAACCTTTTAAAAAAATATCGATTCACATCTATAAGAAATCATTATCAAAAAATTGGTAAAAGGTCAAAAAACATTTTTATTTAATAGGTTACGCAATCAAAGGCATATACAGAGGTTGTAGGGGGGTGCTCTCAACTAACATATCAGCTTCTTTTAGCTTAGAAATTCACAAGTCTTACCTTACCTAAGGCCTCTATACAGCCTTCTGTGGAAAACAAAAATCTTATAGATGTCAAGAATTCGATAACTGCTTCCGTTAAACCGTTTGGAAATAAGAAAAAGAAGACTAATAGAGGTTAAGAGCTGACACTCGGATAAGGCTCTATAAATGATATAATAGAAAGATAAAGTAGCTGTCACTTTATAAAAGCTCCATAGAGGTTAACACTTCGAAAAAATTGGAAATAAAATAAATATTTTTTTTTAATTTTTATAAATACCTCGTTAAGAGCTGTATTATATGCTTCTAATAGGTATATTAAACTTGCGTTTTTTCCTTGATAGAAGCATTTGCAAGACTATCTGTCAAAACATAAGTGTCTTTAAAACTGTGCATGGCGCTCGATTAGACTTCGTTTAGATCTTACAAACACTTGTTATAGAATCTCAAACTCTTAAAGGAACTGCGCATGGCACCTGCACGAAGATGTACCGAAGTCACTTTAGAAGTTTAAAAAAGGTTATTTGAGTCTCTATAATGTTTTCCCTTTAATGTTTAACGAAGTTTTACAGATATCTTAGAGAAGTTAGAAAGAATTTTCAGTTAAACCCAACCGAAGCTGAAATGTTAGTTGGGTATATTTCATTATTTAAGAATTTAGCTTACCTTGTTTCATATAAGTAATTTTCTAAATGTTTTATATTTTAAAATAAATGAATTTAGATTTTAATATTCAAAAATTCTTGACTTGAAAAGTAAATGTCTTTTTAAAGGCCATTGAAAAATTAAGAATATTTTGCAAATTAAAGGAAATTAATAATAACAATAGTATTTTTATAATATCTCCAAATTGTAAGCATAGTAAATATATGTTTAATAATATTATTCAATTATTTAGAATATTATAATTACTGGCCTAAAGAAGAAAGTAACCAATTTCGAAACGTCGCTATTAACAGAAAAATAAAAATAAAAAAGACCTTATAGCCCACATAAGTCTTCAGTTAATTAGCAATTAAGTAGCAACTATAGTTACTACCTTTTTAATCTGCAACGGAAAATGTGACCTGCTAAGCTGATGCACATGTTTTAATCTGGTTCAATACAAATAACAGAAAAATAAAAAATCCCCGACCAAATCGGATGATGTTTAGCCGAGTTATGCCATGCGCGCACGAACACAAAATGGGATTCATTTTTATATACATGTATAGATTGTGACATCAAATACTGAATTGGCTTTAATTATTTGATACCCCTATAAATTCTTAATCGTTTTTATGTGTTCTAGTTTATGAGAAATTTGGAAATTATCAAAACTACTTTTTTATTCAGGTTTTATTTTTTTTTTGTCACGTACTTATGTAAGCTTTCTTACATAAATACAGTGCTAGCACCCAGCATTATGGCGTAAAAACAGTGTGGTATGTATAGGGGGGACATGCTGCACCCCTGCAACCCCTATGCTCGGCCACCTATAGGATTTTGGGTAGGTGCGGGGTTGGGTATATGCAAATTTTTTTTGGCATTTAAGGAATCTTGATTTAAAGAAACTTTAAATTTATCCTATCCAATAACTGCCTGAACAGAATAGAATGCTGGAACTGGAGCCGCATACGGAACTGGACTGGAATAGCTGTCAAAAGTGTCTTACGTTATATTTTTTACGTGCCCACAATGCAGCTGTACAGCTTTGAAAGTATTAAAAGTATTTTGAAGAAAACAAAACAGAATTAACATTTTTTGTTTCCAATAATTTTCCTTTTAATAAATAATTTTTTTCGCGATACAAATAACCACAATATTTGTTTCCGACGCAAAAAGTTGTTTTTTTTCTTCATACAAATTGAAACGTCAAAAGAGTCGTACGTAAAAAGTTAAAAGTTGGTGAACTCTTCCGTCTGCGGCTGCAGCTCAGTGTGTATTTAAAATTTTTAGACATGAATATGTAATGTGTAATACAAAATTCACATTATACATAGGTTCTATACTGTACGGCTGCAGAAAATGTATACAATTTCTAAATATATATATATCTTCTTTGTGTCTTACATACCTGTATAATGCAATTGTAATGATCAAAGTATGCATACCTACTTAGATCCGTTGTTTTTTCAATGCAAAAGTTATTGTTTACCAAGTCGTTTGAACATTGAATTGACTTGACCTAACTGAACGACTAGGACATGGGAATACAATGTAAGCCTACCTCCTTGGGGTGTATTCTGGGTAATGATAAATGACTAACTGGCTGAACAGAATAGAATGACGGAACTGAAGCCGCAGACGGAACTGGAAGAGCTGTCAAAAAGTGTCGTACGTTATTTTTTTTACATGTCCACAATGGAGCTGTACAGCTTTGAAAGTATTTTGAAGAAAAACAAAAGAATATTATTGTGTACAAGCTCAGAATTCACATTTTTTGTTTCCTCTAATTTTCCTTTTAATAAATAATTTTTTTCGCGATACAAATAACCACAATATTTTTTTCCGACCCAAAAAGTTGTTTTTTTTTCTTCATACAAATTGAAACGTCAAAAGTGCCGTACGTCAAAAGTTAAAAGTTGGTGAACTCTTCCGTCTGCGTCTGCAGTTCCGTGTGCGTCTACGTTCCGTTGTGTTCGCAACATTGAATTTGCGTGTATTCAATATTTTGACAGCTATTCCGGCTCCGTCTCCGGTTCCGTCTGCGTCACCATTCTGTTCAGCCAGTAACTGTACTGTACTTATTAGAAAAAAAATTTTAGTCATTAAAGTCAACGAAAAAAAAACACAAAAAATAAAAATTGAATAAAGAATTGGTTTTGGTAATTTTCAATTTTCGCATAAACTAGAAGACATAAAACCATCCAGTTTTTAGTGTTTCATTAAGAATTTATAGAGACATCAAATAATTAAAGCCAATTCAGTATTTGATGTCAGAATTTTGAATAAGAAAACATTAACTTTTTTTTTGATAAATTATGAATTTTTTTAACGATTAACACAAATAACTATGTAGTTTGAAACAAATAATAAAAGAACAAGCATTGTATATAAAATCTAGATTTTATATACAATGGAACAAGTTTTTAGCTGTCAGAAAACCTATAATTTTTGTTTTGTAGGTGTTGTCGTTGTTTTTAAACCTTTTTTTATCGTGTCATTTTTTTTTAGAAAATTGCCCCTCCCGCTCAAACGGTGGGATATAGACCCCCCTCCCATAGTAAAGAATTATTTTATTAAACCCCTCTATCAAAAATTCGTTAATATTTCGCGGCGCCTGAGTTATCGTACTCTAGGCCAGAAAAGTGTAAAAACTTGTCATACAAATATTAAAGCCTATACAAGTTACTACTATATAAACAGAAGTACTAGGCCGAGAAGGCGATGGGTTACATCGATATTATTTACGTAATATGCAAGGATACAAATCAATAAGGACATGACTGAGGATTGCCTTGCTGCATTTTTATTGAAATGTCTGTTATATTATAATTCTGGTTCATATACATACATCTGTAGAATTACCAATAAGGTTCGTTTTATATTTGATATACATCTTGTACATACTTTTTGTACATAAACATCATCTTTATGTGAATGAATGACTTTGAGAATTTGTTTTTCAATATTGCCTCCCTTAAGTTCAAGGTAGGGCATTAAAAAAATAATAAGAAAAAAACCATTGACAAAAGAAATTGATAGCAATGGTGTGGGAACTTGTAAACAACAAGGACTATTCAGTCAAACAATGACAAGCGAATAAATAACGTTTTTATATTCTTATTTTGTGGCTAAAAAAATTAAGAAGAATAGAGCATTTTTCACTCATTACGTCCCATGTAAAGCCACTTGACATAATAGTAACCTTATTCATAAGAAAGTATGATATGGTCTGGTATGTAATCGTTACGTCTTCTATTTCTATGAATATCTTCTTCGATTAAAATGTAAAGATAATGGCCCTTTATTCTATTGAGCCTGGGCTCAGGGCTTTTGATAAAGAATTTTATATCAAATATAAGCTGATCTTCAGCTATGAATATGATACTTTGTTTAAACGATTTAATAATTTAGGTATATAAAATAAACTCTCTACGAGGCGTTCCAGCAAATGTTTTTTAAAGGAACTCCTGATAACCAAAATCAATAACAAAAATCAAAATAACAGCCGTAGTTGAAAAAAATAAAATATTAAACATAAAAAAGGGGAAGAAATTAAAATATTTAAAAAATCACATTAAATTATATTTTTTTGTTTTTCAGACATATATGAATTAGTTTGTTAAATGCATTGTTATAAAAATCATAAAGTAAATTTAGAATAGCTTGTGTGGTTTAAAAAACAAAAATAAAAGTTAAAAACCATGTAGCTACAGTTAAAATATGTAAACTTTTTTAAAATGCGAAATAAAATATAAACTTTTTTTTAGATGTGGATGTGGTTATTTAAAGGAATAGTTGCAAAACAATAATCAGAATAAAAATTTAGAATAGCTACATTAGTTCGAGAGAAAAAAAATAAAAAGTAAAAAGTGCAAAATTTCCATACAAATTTGTATGGGAAAAGTATGGCTTTAGAGGCACGGGTTAATGACCTAGGATCAATACATTTTTCTTAGCGCATAATCTTTCGATTTAGAGGGTGGCCGATAAAAAAAACAGATTTTGGGAATTAACGGACACCCTAATGTGTATTGTGATAGACACCTGCCTGTTGAGTTGACGGAACATACACACCCCAGTGGACCATCGGAGTTGTCTAAGCAGTATTGAGGACCCAAGGAGTAAGTTAATATCCCTTGAATTAGTATTGGTGTCCAATAAAACTCTGTGCCAACATAAAGCGGCCCATACACACAACACTTGTGTCGACACTGGTGTCGGTGTACTCAAATGTGGTGTGTGTATGGGCAAGTGTCTACACCGATTTCGGTGTCGAACACGGTATCAAGAAAATCAAAATCTTTTGATTTTTTGTGTCGGTGTTGCTAAATGTGTTGCGTGTATGGCGCACACCGGTGCACACACTTGTGTTGTGTGTATGGGCCGCTTAAGAACATGCTTCAAAACGGTGCACCTCAGCCGCTTATGTCTCCGAGCTCGGGCCCACCATTTCTTCCCAACACATTTAGCGATACCGACACAAAAAATCAAAAGATTTTGATTTTCTGGACACTGTGTTTGACACAGAAATCGGTGTAGACACTTGCCTACACACACACACCACATTTGAGTACACCAACACCAGTGTCGAGGTGTGTGAAACTGAATATATCTTAGGATAGGGTTTCCAGAACATTTCTTTAAAAGAGAACATGTTCTCTTTTTTAACACCGATCTTTCTTATACTATGTTTCCACCGAAGGTTTATCTCAGTTTAGATTATATAAATCAATTTGGTGTTTCCACCGCACAAAAAGATTAAAAAGTAGATTTATTTTGACAGTACGCAGATGTTGTTTCACTTTTTCTAATGGAGTTGGAGTGAGGCAGAAAGTTTGATGTATGTTCCCTTTCCAATGAATGCATTCAGTGTGAGAAAATATAGGCCAGTTCGAGTTTTGTAACTATGAAGATTTAACAAGATTTGTTTCAAATCTTCGAGATTTAGGAAGTAAATTTGTATGGTAAATCTTCGGGATTTGAAGAAGATTTAAGGTAAATCTACCTAAATCTCGGTTTTGTGGTCGGTGGAAACGTAGTATTACTCTTTCTTTTTTCGTCAATTTTTTGTTTTGTTCTCTTTTTTTTAATGTGTACTCTTTTTAGTTCCTTTTTGTATTTATATTTGGTTTGGTATGCCTATGTTTGTATATGTATGTAGGTATATACATATAAGCCGAATCAAAGGTAAATTCAGCAAAAATTATTGACAGTGGCAAGAAATTTTACCTAGTTAGGGAAAAGATCCCCAGCATTAAATACGAACAAAAAATTAACCGTTGAATTTAAACGATATTCTGAAGTTATATACCTAAACGACGCACGTGGTTGTAGAAGAGACAATACTTGACGTTTCAGTAAAATGTCATAAAAGTATTATTAAGCTAAAGAGCGAATGTTTTACTTACAACTAGTGAAATCTATGTGTATATAAATAGCATTGAATAAATTTTGTGGTACCATTTTCTCAAAAAGTATTTGACCGATTTCGATACATTTTATATGGTTGGAAATCCACAATTGTGGAGATATGCAGAACATACTTAAGATACGAATTTACATACTGTGGGTCATTTTTGTTTCTCTACTGTCGAACACGGTGCATATTAAAAAAAATTAAATTAAAAAAAATTTTTTTTTCCTTCAATATTTTCAGACAGATTGTTTGCGAAATTGAAAGTTTGTGTCGAATTTCGACACAGGGCGACACTAGTCCAAATAAATCTCAATAAGTATAAATTTATTTTTATATGATATCTATTATAGGTATTACATATGTATGTATATTCTTCAAATATTATAGATTGGAAATATTTTCATGTTTTCTTAGGTACATATACATAATACCGATAATAACGTGACAATCACCCCTTCACTCCGGTAACAGTGTTTTCAACAATGCTAGACTAGAAGTTAAATCCCGAAAATTGTATTATGGGAAAATCGGGAAGATGTATCAGGAAAAAAATTTGTTTTTAATAATTTCCTGTTTAATCATATCTAAGTTATGAAACTAATATATATGTACATACCTACACAAAAAGGATACGAATCGATGATAAATTACTTGAAAAATTTGTTTCAAGTGGATCTGTGAGTACCCACTCATTATATTATTTTATACTAATTTTATCTGTATTATCGAATGCCCTGATGAATGGAAAAATTTTCATAAATAGATTTTTATATTGAAAACATTTTTTTGCCCCCCCAAAAAAACGAGTAGCAACAGACTGGACCCAGGATTAAAGTATTGAGGTATTTAACACATATTAGCTCATTGAACATAGGCCCAATGTGCCTTATTTGCAAAATTCAAATGTTTCCCAAAGGTTCTACATAATTTTTTTTTTTTTGTTTATAATTTAATACTTTCACAAAATTGTCTTTTATAATTTAACAGTATAAGAGTAGTACTACTATTATATTCTTTCACATTTCAACAAATGTTTTCATTAAGGTAAAAAATCATTTACCTACTAGTGGTCAAAAATTACGCCACTTACATAGAAATATCAAAAAACAACGAGTTGAAGAAAAGTTATCAAAGTTCATAACTGTTTCCTTAAATCAAATAAGGCTTCTTTCTCAATTACACCGAAATAAGGAATGTCGAATTTATCCCGCTGTCAAATGTAGGTACTGCGGTCTACCCGAAATGATTTTAATATAAGGAAATCCTTATTTATCTTAATAACAATCTTCTATGAGAGGAGATACTCTTTGAGAATTTATCACTTCCTCGCAAGAGCTAGTAGCCCTGAAAAAAAACTTAAGGTGGAAGCGGCTGATATTGAACCCAGACCTCTAGCATGACAGTCCAACGCACTAACTATTACGCCACGGGCTACTTCTAGTACATACGTATTTACGTACATTAATTTAAAAAAAAATAATAGAAATTGAAAAAAAAAAGTATAATAAGTTTTAAATATTTTATAAGGCGCATTTTATAATACAAAAATTCCTTGTTAAATAATTGATTTATAGTCTTTCGTCCAAAAAAGTCAGAATGAAACACCAAGTTTTGGTTATGAGCTATGAATCAAGCCCTCTCAGAAACAAAATCCTGGCTAGGGGCCTGCCGGGAACTGTAGTGACAATTTATCCCGGTGTTTACTTCTATATGTATTTTATTCAATGGTATTAGGTACTAAGGTACGAAAAAGATTATAAAAAAATTCCATCACGTAAATTATCTGAGAAACTTACGGTCTTCATTTTTCTTAATATTTCCGCGTTTTAATAGTCTTAACTTCCAATTACTTTGATAAAAGTGCATGCTATTAGTACTTCTGATATTTAAATATTTTATATACCCTCATTCCTAATTATCTGTTCTGATTAAAATCATATTATGATGTACGTGTAGTGTATCACTATGGTACGATATATTTTTGTGATCTTTATGTGGTAATAAATAGGACAAAATGTCTTTTCAGAAATGCGTTACATTATGTGGCAGTTATGTAATACGGATACAACTGCAAATATTGGCCACAAAGAGCATCATTAACCTCTGGAACTGAATGTTCTAAAATAGGCGCTAGTCGATCGCTCAAATTTCTGCTAACTCCTCCACTTCACATTCAAAAAGGTATTACGGCCTCGGTTCCTAAACTGTGTTCCGCGGAACCCTTGGGTTCCTCGAAAGAGTTTTCAGGGTTCCGCGATTTTAAATAATTTTTGTAAGTTAATTTCAAACATTTTTGCGCAAAAAAAATAGCGCGAGTATAGATCGCGCATACTCTTTAATAAGGTTCAGCACACTATTCCACAAAGAATGATTATTTTACACAAAAAGGCATGCGTGTGCGTATCGTTCATACACAGCTGTTACTGCATAACTGCTTAACTACATTTAAGACTTTTTTTTAAAAAGTATATCAAGAAGTAAAAAAGCATTTATAAAAAGCCTTAAATAAATTTTGTGGTACAATTTTTTCGAACAGTATTTGACCGATTTCGATAAATTCTATATTATTGGAAAGTCACAATTGCGGAGATGTGCAGAATATACTAACTTGAGACACTTATTTACACACTGTGGGTCATTTTTGTTTTTGTACTGTCGAACACTATGAATATTAAAAAAACTAATATTAAAAAAAAAATGTTTTTTTCCTTCAATATTTTCAAACAAATTGTTTGCGAGGTGTCGAATTTATATACACAGGGCGATACTAGTACACAAAAATATGTTTATGACCGCGTGTGCAAAAAAATTATTTTTGGTCTGTGAAATCAATCCGAAATGACATATCAAACACAAGCTTTTTCGCACACAGATACTTCTACTACATGTCTCGGTTTTTCACTTTTGAGTTTTTTGCAAAAAGTTTTGAGCCTTAATATTTCACAACAACGAAAATATAGTCAGAGTCGTGAATACCTGAAATTGTTTTCGTTTTGTTTTCAAAATGTTGGCAAAATGTTGTTTGGTAACGTCAAATTTTTAGCAAATTTTCACATTTTCCGTCAAAACTCATGGCTGCGAGGTTTTTCCCGAGATTGAAGGATTTTTTTCATCGTCGTCGAGGGTAAATATGGAGTGACGAGATTTTGGAGGGAAATCTGGGGGGATTAAGTTAAAAGTTAAATTATTCCAATACCTGAATTTTCCTCTCAAATTGAATCTTATATCAATATCCAATAATTACACCACTAATTGTTTACTGTACGGTAGGTGTACCTATGTATTTTGTACAAATGAACGGTTGATGTTTCTCGTGTAGTGTTCCAAAACTACATCAAAAAACATTATTAAAGGAATAGACAGCATGAATTCGTTTATAAATGTTTTCTAACTCGTTTAATAATATGGTCCTTTTTTGGAATTTTGATTCGATGTCGTTGGGCATTGGAATGTTTGTTATTTTTTTAATTTACTTACAATGTTATAAAATACCAAAAGAAACAAAATTCCAATTATTCAAAATATATACATATATGTATCTACCCACACTTAAAAAAAAAAAACAATTTTTTGTAAATGCTGTTGAATGAACCTTAAGTACTTGAAGGTACAAACATGGTATGAGCTGTGAATAAAAATAAAAACAAAAAAATTGAAAAACAACTTGTTTTTTTTTTGGTAAAATTTGGTAATCTGGGGTGTCTTTAAATTTTTCTGGAGGAGTTTTTTTTTTCATCTGAACACTGGATATTGGTTCCACCAAGATATTAAGATAATGGAAACCAGATACCAAGGGAGGTGGGACACAAACATAATGGCAGACTAATGCTGGTTTTTGAAGTGAAATATTACACGTGTACATGTGTAGCCGTGTTACACTTGTAATTAAATTATCCGTGTATGAACACGTGTATTTATATTTACACGTGTATTTATTGTTACACGTGTATTTAAAACTACACGTGTAATTAATTGAAAATCGCTTGTATGATTTTTAATCCAAAGATGATTTTTTTTTTTGTGAAAACGTAAAAATTTGTTCTCTGATAGAATTTAATCGACATTTTAATTCAATTCTCGCATGGCTTTAGTTTAAGTGAATCAGAAAATCATCTTATGCTAAATTAACTTGTATTTATAAGTCCGTCGCTTATATTTTTTGCGCAAATACTTTTTTGATGAAATACAGGACACATCGATTGGTTTTAAAAAAAGAATTATAATTACACGTGTATTTTAATTTACACGTGTATTTAGAACCTACACGCCTACACGTGTACACGTGACACGAATAAACGTGTAGCTTAATACACGCCTTAAATCGAGAGCTCAATAGAATCATTAGAAAAAAAGGAGTTTTAAAGAGAGAAGTAGAAAAAGAAACCATTAAGTCTTTTTGATTTACGTATCCTCTTTAGGATTATTTTTAAGTAATAATGTTGGTTTTTAAGTAAGAACTCAATATAAAATTCATTAAATTTTATTTTTTGTGAAAGTTAATACAAAAGACAAATAGATATTTACTGGAAGGGGGAAAAAAAGTTAAATTTCGCAGGCCTGTTTGATTATTATCTATCGAGTCTAAAAATTTCTTTCAATAGTTATTTTCGAGTTTTTGTTCTGCCACTTTTGGTCATACGACTAATTATTATCTTTGTTTTTTGGGATTTTTATATACGAGTACTATCTACCCAAGTAAAATTTTTGCTCTCATAAGACGCTCCAAAAGCTTTATGAGACTTAGTTAAAGGAGCTAAAATCACTCTTGAAGAGAACTTCAAGACTGTTATCCAGACTGTTAAAAGCCTTAAAAGGCCTAGTTATGGTAGGCTCTTCATACTTATAGCAGTATATTTATTCTTCTTATGGGATGACAGACGCCACTTTGTAAAGCTGCTTAACTCTTGCTAAGAGAGTGCGTGTTTTCCTATAGGGGTATCTTGAAAGAGAACAGGTATGTGCAACCTTAAAAAAAAAATCTCTCACGTTTTATATATCTTTTTGTGTGTGCGTCATGCTCTCATATAAAAAAAAAATGATGTGTTTTTCGATGCGAGTATTTATCGGTAAAGTAAACTGACAAAATATTAATTGTGATAATTGTGGCAATTAAAATTTTATCTACTAATTTGCACATTTTGCTTCGAAAAATAACAACGCGCTTTGAAAAAAATGCGTATTTAAATAATTTTGTTTCTAACTTTTATTAAAAAAGGGGTTTAAAAAAAACACGTTTATGCTTGATTTACAGGACAGATAAAATTTCATTATTTTTTTTCTTTGTCATTTAATGTCCTTCATTATTATTATTTATAACAAAAAATGTAGGTATGTATAGGTACGGTCTGTCAGATGTTTTGTGGTATTTATGATTTAATCGTTTGATTTTTTTAAAATATGCCAACAAGATAAGAACAACTGGCTTTAAATATTGCAATTTCTCTGATACTGCGTAAATATTCCGCTGCCTCTATTTTGCAAATAATGACAAAAATCTGGATATCTATAGATTTAATCAGAATACTATTATTGCACTGGATCCAGTATTAAAGAGATATTCAATATTAAAAAAATATCCAAACGTGGAGGTTCATTGGATTCTGTATTCAACCAACATTTCCGAACACCTTTCTAATATAAAACTATAACCATTGTATGTTTAGATAACTTGCACGTAATTATCTACACATAATACATTTTTAAGATTTTAGTCACAATAGAACACCAAAAAAATATTTCACTAAGACCATATTTTTATTTTACGAGACTTCAGTTTGACGTTTAGCAAGCAATCGAAACACTTTTTGTTTTGTACTTAAAATTTTAACTTGCTGTTTTAATTCATAAATTTAATAATTTTTTGCTGTTAAAAATGATCAAATAATTTTTTGTAAAATTTGTGGTACTTTTGCCAAACATTTCTGACATACCCTATTTGTTTACCAAATTGCATTTCATATTTTCCATAATCCTAACGGCCTATGTTCAACTTGTTAACTTGCTGTAAATGCTAATCTCTTTGCTACATACATACATTATGTATACTTACTTTTTGCTTATTGTCAACAATGTATAAACTAAATCTGCCTCTTTCTTTAATCAACCAGCAAGCAGTAAACATCTGGGTAATTATTCGTAATAAAGAAATAATTTGTGTTAAAACCTTTGGGTATTCTTTCTTCGCTGTTCGATTTGTTTTTAATTTTTTTCTCGCTTGCCATCGCATTTTTCTTGGTTGATTAATCGAATACATAATTAATAAATTGATACGAATTATCAATACTTTTTCATGGTCCTTCGTTGCCAAATTAAATGAACTTTTTTCGGTTATCTACGGTTTTTAGTTGATTTTCGTAATAAATCCTAGACTGGACATATGAATGCTTATTTTTCTTGGTGCATACTAAACTATAAATTGTGAATCGGTACATACAAATCACGTGCAGTGCAATTAATTTGATATCGTTTGATTAATAAAGTACAGTGGGTCAATTATTTTGCGTATAAGACTTAAAATAGATTTCATTAATTTTGAAAATATTATTTGATTTCTTTTAATCAATTTATAAAATGAATGCTATTAAAGCCAAACGTGGACATTTAAAAGGGCTTTTGACTCGGGCGGCATCTTTCGCTGAAAACTTGGATGACCGCGTTTCACTTGAGCTTCTTGAAACTCGTTTAGAAAGTCTACAAGACACGTGGAAAAGATTCGTAGGGTTAACGGATGAACTGTTTAGTTTCTCGGATGAGGAGGATTACGTCGATCCAAACGATGATTTTTCCGATTATGAAACTAAATATTTCACTGCGCAATCAACTATTGTGAAAGTTATACGCGAAAGACAATTAGCTTCCACACCTGCTCCATCCGTCGCTTCGGAATCGGTTATCGAAAAATTAGCGAGCCAACAGGCTTTATTTCTCAAAAAGTTAAACGAGCCAAAAAAGTCCTCGTGCTCAATAGCATTGCCTAAGCTTTCAATATCGGTCTTTTCCGGTGATTATAAGGAATGGCCCAGCTTTAGAGATCAGTTTATAGGCTCTATAGATAATAATCTCGATTTAACTCCGACACAAAAGTTTCACTATCTGAAATCTTTTTTACGCGGGGAGCCAGCAAATCTAATTCGCGATATCAAAATTTCGGATTCGAATTTCGTTGACGCTTGGGAAAAAATTGAAAAGCGCTATGATCGTCCCAATTTCATGATACAGTCGCATATCCAAACGCTACTTTCAATTCCGAATATTAACACGTTTAATATTCAATCTCTACGTAAGCTATCCGACGCAGCTGATGAAACCATTCGTGGTTTGGACTCCTTAGGAGCCACGTGGCGTGATCCTTGGGTCATTTATCTTCTGCTGCTAAAATTAGACCAAGATACGAGGGAAGCCTGGGCGCACGAAGTAGGGACAAGAGCCAATGCCTCTGTCGATGAATTTTTAAAATTTTTGAACTCGCGTTGTGATGCTTTGGAATCTGCCCAATCGCTTTCTCGTCCAACTCAATCTCGTGGAAAGAATCCAAAGGTAATTCAATCGCATTTCGTTGAATCGACTCCAACTTGTCCAAGTTGCAAAGCAGATCACTTTTTAAGTCAATGCTCACAATTTTTGTCGCTTGACATTACCGCGCGTCGTACGTTCGTCAAAGAGAAATCACTATGTTTCAATTGCCTTCGCCCTGGCCATTCGTCCCAAAAATGCCATTCTAAATTTCGTTGCAGAACATGTCACTCGCGGCACCATTCGCTCGTTCACATTCAGCCTCCGACAAATGTTCCTGCAGTTGCTGTTGCTTCTGGTTCCTCCAGTACCAATTCATCTTCATCAAATTCGCTAGCCACAACAAATTCACCACTCTCGCTTTGCTCATCAGTAGCTCAGGCAAATAGTTCGTTTTCTTCGGTTCATTCTCATCTAACTCTATTGCCTACAGCTATCGCACAAATCCATGATAAGCAAGGAACATTACAAAACATTCGGTTATTACTAGATTCGGGATCTCAAGTCTCGTTCGTAACTGAGCAAACAGTTCAGAGATTAGGATTGGCTCGCAAGAGCGCACAAATACCCATCGTAGGTGTTGGAGCAACACCAGCAGGTGTTACAAATGGCTTTGTAAACCTCAAACTTTTTTCTCGCTTCAGTCAAGACTTCATTGAGATTCAGTGCTACATCGTTTCAAAACTCACATCGTTATTGCCGACTTCATTTTCTACGGTTTCAAATGCACAGTCTTTTAGTTCGTTCGCTCTAGCTGACCCGAATTTTAATATTCCCGGTCACATTGACATACTCATCGGTGCTGATAAATCATTCAGCGTAATAAACGGTTCTGCAGTTTGTGGTCAGCAAGGAATGCCTGATCTCGTTCCAACGATTTTCGGCTGGGTTGTCTGTGGAAACATGGAAACCGTCAGCTCTTCATCTAAAAACAATGTTAATTCATTCTGCATATCTCTGGACACTTCAACTTTGTTTGATCTCGAACGTTTTTGGCGGCTTGAAGAAGTCGACCTAGAACCTACTCTGTCCATTGATGACCAACAAGCAGAAGACATTTTCGTTAAAAACCATACTCGTTTACCTGACGGCAGGTATATGGTTCAACTTCCGTTCAAAGTTGAAAAACCTACTGACTTTGGTAATAGCCTTCACGTCGCGTTAAATCGTTTTTACTCAACTGAACGTCGCATCGAATCCAATCAGTATTTAAGGGACAAATACATAAGCTTCATGGAAGATTATTTGAACCTCGGCCATATGGAAGAGGTTCCTGCTAGTGAGTTAAATGCGTCTTCTAGCAAATGCTTTTATTTACCTCATCATGCTGTAATCAAGGATGATAGCAGCACGACGAAGGTCAGAGTAGTTTTCGATGGTTCGGCTAGGTCTTCTCATAATCATCCGTCTCTCAACGAATCGCTGTTAGTGGGTAAATCCTATCAACGTGATCTTTTTTCGATATGTCTTCGGTTTCGTCGTCATCGTTTTACAATATCTGGTGATATTGAGAAAATGTTTCGCCAGATCAGAGTTTCAAAAGAGGATGCTGACTTCCAACGAATTCTTTGGAGAAAGTCTAGTCAGCTGCCTCTGAAACATTATCGGCTGTTGACGGTAACTTATGGCACAGCGTGTGCTCCCTTTTTAGCTGTACGCACATTGTATCAACTAGCAGTAGATTCAGCAGAAACTCATCCACGAGCTTCCGAAGTTTTGCTGAACGACTTTTATGTTGATGACGTTATGACTGGGGCTGATTCTATCGAAGAAGTCACATCACTCCGCCTAGAACTTGTTAGTCTTCTCAAGTCTGCTGGCTTGAACCTTCGAAAGTGGACAACAAACTGTTGGCCTCTTCTTCTCAGTTTACCAGAAGAACAACGTGAAATGTCACCAAAAGAGTTTGAGGAATACAGCTCAGTTAAACTTCTCGGCTTGCAATGGTCTCCTGCAAATGATTCGTTTTCCTACAAAGTCAACTTAAACGAAAAAGCGTCTTCAACAAAACGTCAAATACTCTCGGAGTCTTCAAGGATATTTGATCCTATCGGTTTTCTTACTCCTGTCGTGATCGGCATCAAAATACTATTTCAGGAGCTTTGGCGTAAAAAATATAAATGGGATGATGTCATATCTTTAGAGCATGCCACAAAATGGCACTCTATTCGCCATGAGCTTCACACTCTAGAAAAAATCAGTATTCCACGAATCATGTGGACTTTAAAAGAAAACGTCGAATACCACGCATTTTGCGATGCATCTCTTGATGCTTTCGCAGCAGTTATATATTGCAGAAGTATCGATTCGACTGGAAATATTACCAGCAACATCGTCGCAGCTAAAAGCAAGGTTGCTCCCATCAAAGTTGTTTCTCTTCCGCGTCTCGAGCTCTGTGGAGCAGTTCTATTAACTCGTTTAGTAACCAAACTTAAAACTTCTTTACAAGATAAAGAAATAAAAGTTGTAGCTTGGACTGACTCCGCAATCGTCCTCCATTGGCTCTCGGCCTTACCGAAAAGGTGGTCAGTTTTCATCGGGAACCGTACATCGGAAATTCTCTCTACAATACCAAGAGAATCGTGGCATCACGTACGATCAGAAAATAATCCAGCTGACTGTGCCTCTCGCGGTATTTCACCTACTCATTTACTCCAAAATGAGTTATGGTGGACCGGACCGTTTTGGCTAACGAAAGAACGGGACCAATGGCCAAAATCGGAATATTCGATCGACAACGTTGAGCCAGAAGAATTTGAAAGACGAAAAAAGCAACCTACTTATACTTTATTGACAAAACTCGACCCTACAAATATTTTTTCCAAAATAATAAATGACTCATCAAGATTTCTAAAATCCATCCGTGTGCTCGGTTTTGTACTTCGCTTTATTTCCAATGTGCGTGAAATCGTTGCTGTTAAAAAAATGCTAAAAAATGGTGAAATCGATAACCGTGAACAAATTATTGCTTTCGAGAAAATGCTTTCAAGTGTTCGTGATAAATCTGCTCCTAAAACGCAATCGTTGGCTTTGTCTTCACTCGAACTTTCTACGGCAAAGACCAAACTTATCAATTTTCACCAACAAGTAAGCTTTTCGTCCGAAATAGACAGTTTAAAAGGTGGTAAAGGTTTAAAAAAGGGTAATAAGCTAGCATCTTTAGCGCCGTTTGTGGATGACCAAGGACTGTTACGCGTCGGTGGTCGCATCCAAGAATCAGATGTAGCTTATTCCGCAAAACATCCCATTATTCTCGATAAAAATACCCGCATTGCCAAACTCATCGTCGAACACTTGCATAGCTCGAACTGTCATGCAGGTGTATCCCTTTTATTTGCTATTCTTAGACAGGAATATTACATAGTCGGTTGTAGGAATCTACTGCGCCAGGTAGTCCATAAGTGTTTGTCGTGCTTCCGCCAAAAAAAGACAACTCTGACCCAGCAAATGGGTAATCTGCCGGCAGATCGTGTCCTGTTTTCGCGACCGTTTAGTAAGGTTGGTGTAGACTACGCAGGTCCTATAACTTTAAGACAAGCTCGAGGACGAAATCCAAAGTTTACCAAAGCATATATCGCGCTATTCATTTGCTTTTCAACAAAGGCTATACACATAGAGTTGGTTAGTGACCTCTCTTCAAACGCATTTCTCGCTGCTCTTGATCGCTTTGCGTCGCGTCGTGGTAAACCGTCGGAGATCTGGAGCGATAATGGAACAAATTTCCATGGAGCTAATCGGTGTCTCGACGAACTGTTCCAGCTACTCTTGAGTCAGCAGCACAATGACATCGTAATAGATCATCTCTCTAAGGACAAAATTTCGTGGAATTTTATTCCCCCTTCTTCTCCTCACTTTGGTGGATTGTGGGAGGCGGGGGTAAAATCCGTTAAATTCCACTTGAATCGAGTCATTAAGGATCATCGCCTGACTTATGAGGAGATGTACACTCTCCTAACACAGATTGAGGCGCTGTTGAACTCGCGACCTATGTGGCCGACATCGGATATGGATCCGATAGCTCTTAGTCCAGCTCACTTTTTGATTGGTGAAGAAGTCAAACCCGATCTCAAACCTGGCGATGTAGTCATGCTAAAGGACTCTAATCTTCCTCCAGCCAAATGGATACTTGGGCGAGTGAAAGAAGTCCATACAGGAAAAGATCAACGAGTACGAGTTGCTACCATTACCACCCAAACTGGAGACTACGTTAGGCCAATTGTTAAAATTGCACCGCTGCCTTTTACTGAAAGAACTGGGTCTTTCAGGGGGGGCTGAATGTTTTGTACTTAAAATTTTAACTTGCTGTTTTAATTCATAAATTTAATAATTTTTTGCTGTTAAAAATGATCAAATAATTTTTTGTAAAATTTGTGGTACTTTTGCCAAACATTTCTGACATACCCTATTTGTTTACCAAATTGCATTTCATATTTTCCATAATCCTAACGGCCTATGTTCAACTTGTTAACTTGCTGTAAATGCTAATCTCTTTGCTACATACATACATTATGTATACTTACTTTTTGCTTATTGTCAACAATGTATAAACTAAATCTGCCTCTTTCTTTAATCAACCAGCAAGCAGTAAACATCTGGGTAATTATTCGTAATAAAGAAATAATTTGTGTTAAAACCTTTGGGTATTCTTTCTTCGCTGTTCGATTTGTTTTTAATTTTTTTCTCGCTTGCCATCGCATTTTTCTTGGTTGATTAATCGAATACATAATTAATAAATTGATACGAATTATCAATACTTTTTCACTTTTTATGAAAATTCAAATGCTCTTATGGGACTACGAAAAACAAATATCTGTGGCGAGTTTCTTTTTTTTTTTATATATTCTAACTATTGTTGATGTATGAAAAAAAAAAATCTTTAATTCTGTTAGAATTCAATTTTTAAACATAATGAAAATACATTGCGACATAATAATTTTTGGAAGAAAATCAAGTTTGGTATTGATTTAATCCCCTGGGCAAATACAATTGATGACAACAACTAACGCAACAGCGTTTTAAAATATCATGCAAATTATTTGATACTCATACCCATGGTGTTTACTATTAGTACAATGAACCAAGTTTTTCAAACCCTCTCTTTATAAAAAAAATAAAAATAAATTTGATGGCACAACAGCTCATGAAGAACTAGGGCCTAGTGACTTACAACTCTCAACCATGCCTGTGTGCGTGTCTGCAGGAATGGAGGGGACCTACAGTTTATTGCCGAATCCGAACGGCTAACGAGCGGCACTTTTCTGTGACAGGAGATACTCTTGGAGGATTTGTCAATTCCTCGCAAGAGGCAGTAGCCGTTTTTCTTTTAAATAAATAGGTGGCGAGGCTGGGGATCGAACCTTAGACCTCCGGCATGACAGTCCATCGCACTAACCATCACGCCACGGCTACTGCGAACCCTCTCTTTATACTTACACTAAACCAAAAAATCGATCCAAATAAATGAACTAGCCACATGTTTCTGGCTGATAGCGTATCCGACAGAAACATGAACAGAAGCAAATTTTCTTTGGAAAAAGAACACACTTCTGTATAATTCAATTAAAACAGCAGTTCGATTGTCATCTAAAAACTTTAGCTCCCATTCGACTCTTGAACTCTTACTTATGTGTTATTATGGGATCGTAAAGGCTAAAAATGACGTTTAGCGTTCTAGTTTCATAACAAGAAACTTAAAAGACTTAAATCGATCTAGATATAGGATTTAAGTACTTTGACAATTGAAAAATGCTAACCTCTTATAATAAAATTGTTATTAGACGAATATGAGTACTATAACAAGATCTCCATTCTTAAGTATAGATATGAGATAAAAAAGAGTCTTATGGAAGTTTTTTTTTTTCAGATTTCAAGAGCTAAGCTCTGGAGTTTGTTAGTTGGGATACCTACCTATAGTAAGAAATTTTCAAAAAAACGCATCCGTAAGAGCTTTATTTATGTTTCACAGTTGGTGTAGCTGTCAGAAAAAAAACACAAATAAAAGAAAGTTTGCTACATATAAAAAACAAGCAAAAAAAGAATAACTTGAACTAAAAATTCATTATAGATATTACCTACATAAAATGGACAATTTTTTCAGAAGAAATGATGGACTGTGTTTAGATTGGGAACACTGAGGCCGGTATCACGACAGTTTTCTGGGAAAAAGAATTGAGGGGAGTTTCACGCAAGGGGTTCTCTTACCCATACACCAATCGTGATACCGACCTCAATCTAAACAGGGTCATAAGAAAACATAGCAAAGTTATTCTTTAATAATTTAAAGGGAAAGAGTTTCAGCGACAAATACTACAGGAAGTGGGTTTGTTCGTAGATTATGGTCAAAGTTTACATATACAATCAAGTTTCTTTTATTTTCCTTAAAAATCTCTTGAAAGTTTCACACGATTAAACAAAATCGTAGATTTTCTGTATTTTCCTTTTAAAGGGGTGTGTGTGGCTGCAAGCACACATACGTAATGTGAAGAGTAATGTCAAAAAAATCTTTTGAAATCGTTGACCGGGGAGATTTTGTGTACCCCTCATACTTTCTGACCTTCTCACCCAGACCGAAAGTAACTGGAAACTCAGTTTACTCGTGTGAAATGGAACTAAGATGTCGTTTATGTAGGTATGCTGTAGTAGATGACGTTTGGCGATAATTTTGTTGGATACAAAAAATGATTTGTTAACTGAATTGTATGTTGTTTTCCATTTGAATGTAAAAGTTGATGAAAATCGATTTCGATCAAAAACCACCAGATCAGCAAGATTTCCAGATTTTGGAATCTACATAGAAGATTACTGCAAAATGCTCTGGGAACAGTAGGTGAATGTGAAGCAAACACACTTAATTGCACATTTTTCTCTTCAGGATAACAGTTCAACCACAAAAACGAAACGATGAAAAGAGTTTATTGTGTATCTATAAGAGCGCAGTGTATCTACTCTACTCTGGTAGTGAGATGTCATTCCATTTTATGTTTTTTTTTTCTTTTTTTGTCAGTAGAAAAAGATAGCCTTGGAATTCGTACCTAATTGCAATAGAATTTTGTTTTGTATTGTCTTTCAACACTGAATTTCGTTTGAAATTTGAAACAAAATCTAGTTTATGTGCGGTGTGAACGATTCAATGAAATTTAGAAAAAGATTCAAAAGAAGATTAGAAAAAGATTGATTTTTTTGCCCAATAGAAAAACACACAATGAAAATCGCACAACTATTCTATGAACACCATCAAGATTCAAATGAAATTATCAATTGCACCAACATCTAAAAACAAAACCACCAAATTCCATTCGATACTCGAACAAACGTCACAAACCCATCCGCAGTAGGATTTAACTTCTCTTTTTATTGGCAGTAATCCTACTGTGGATTTTGTATTTATAATTCGTGTAAAATCCTACTGTACTATGCTTTACCAAAAAAACATGGCTATTGTTTTGCCTAATCTTGGCTGCATTAAGTTAGGTGTTAGAAACCCTTTTTTAAAATTTTGAATAGACAAAATGTTGACCTTTTTTCCAAAAATCAATTCTTGGGTAATTTTAGCGACATTGAACTTGCCAAGAACGTTAAGAAGACACCGACTGAGGTGCGTGGGTTCTGGGTCATTAAAGCGGCTGCGTGAAATAATTCCCCAATGAAATAAATCCCAAATAAAAAAAATTAAATAAATCCCCAAAATTTTTATGGAAATCGCAAGTTTTTCATATGAAAAATCTCCCCAAAATTGGAGATTTATTTCATCGATTTTTGGGGACTTATTTCATTTTTAAATTGCGGGGTTAATTCATGATGAAATAAGTCCACAAATTCACTTATGAAACAAGTCCCCAAAGGCAATGCCCATTTTACTATGGAGCTTTGGTCAAGAGTGTACACGAACGAATTTGGTATCAAATAAAAGGTGCACTGAGCTTATTATATAAATGAAATATCTTCAAAATAGTTCATGGGAAAGCCGAAATATTTGAGCTTGAAGTTGCCTATTGAAAAATAAAAATTTTAGCTTCTTTGCCAAAAAATTGTTCATAACGTACGAAATCAGGTATCAAATGAAAGGTATTTTGCTTGTCTTTAAAACGAGTATTTCTGTTCTGTTCTAATTATTTCTTTCCATGTATTAAGTTCGTTTTTTTTATTGCTTAATAAAATACTTATTGAAATATGAAGGAACTTATTTTATTTATTGCGCATCTCAACATTCATACTACCTCAAGCATAGTTAAGTGCATTTCGAAGAATCTTTTCCTTATTAAAAGGTATTTACTTGATTAATAATACTTAATTTTATGATTTTATTTTAAGTTGACCAATTAAAATTTGCACTGGTGCTAAAAAAAAGTATATGTCATCACTGAATTTCTTAATATATCCGTGTGCCAAACTATGCATAGTTACACTTAGGGGTTATATGTGATAGTGAGTTCAACTTTCGATCCCATTATGAAAACATAATAGCTAGAGCTAACACTGCTCTTGGTTTTGTTAAGCGTTGGTCTAAGGAGTTTTCAGATCCTTACGTTACTAAATCTCTTTATACCACCTTTGTTCGCCCTTTACTCGAATATGCTAGTCAAGTTTGGTCCCCTTATCACCTTGTCCATATTAGAAGAATTGAAGCAATACAGCGAAGATTTCTCCGATTCGCCCTAAGGGGACTTCCTTGGGTTGATAATTACAACTTGCCACCGTATCAAGATCGGTTGAAGCTCATCGGCCTGCAACCTCTCGAAAAACGTCGCGAAGTAGCTGATATTATTTTTGTTCATTCAAATCTTATCGGGTGTAACTGATTCTTCTGTCCTCCTTGAGGCAATGAGCTTGAATATCAACTCACATTCTCTCAGATCAGTACCCCAATTCCATCTAAATCCTCATAGAACTGACTATGGTAGAAATGAGCCCATCACAAGAATGTTGAGGGAAGCTAATGCTTATGGTAATATTTTTGACAATAATCATAGCAAGACCACACAAAGAAATCTTCTATATAGTTCGCCTCTTAACTAACTTAGGTAGTAGATAGTAATAACTAAAATCCTATTTCTAAAGAGAAAATGAAACTACATACTTTACAAAATTAATAATTGCCTGAGCATGCTATACTTAATATTTTCCATTTTCAATTTTTTCATTTTACATTTCATTTTATATTTTACAAAATTTTCTTTGTTTCCTTTTAGAATTATTAAAATTTTCATGTTTTTACCTTAAATTATTTATGTTTTATATTTTTGATCTGCTTGTACTAAGCAGTCCCAAATTCTTGACTCCGATGATACTCGGGTCCTTTATAACAAGATACTCTTCAGTATCTATTTCTATTCTTAATCTTTAATATAACATCTAATTATTTTAAATAAGTGCCGATATGACTTGCAACCGAATTTTGCCGTCATACTCGGTGTAATTGGACCCCAGCTCGCGCGGTATCTGGGGGGGAAAGAGGCGTGGGATAATTTAATTTAATTTATTAAATTATTTTCTTTACATTAAGTTAAAACTTAGTACCTCAAAATGTATTTTAAATAAATAAATTAAATTTGATGGCAAAACAGCTCCTAAATAACTAGGGCCTAGTGACTTACCATTCCTCAACCATTCCTGTGTGCGTATCTGAAGGAATGGAGTAGGTCCCCTACAGTTTATTGACGAATCCGAACGGCTAATGCGAGCGGCACTTTTCTATGACAAGAGGTACTCTTGGAGGTTTTGTCAATTCCTCGCAAGAGGCAGTAGCCGTTTTATTTTAAAAATTATTATGTGGCGAGGCTGGGGATCGAACCTAGACCTTCAGGATGACAGTCCATCGCACTAACCATCACGCCACGTCTACTACTACAAAAAATATTTAAAATAGAAAAACATATTTGAGACCGTTTCAAAGACAAGCAAAATACCTTTCATTTGATACCTACCTGAATAATTTTTTTACGTCATTTATTTCGCACGTTATGAACAATTTTTTGGAAAAAAACTAAAATCTTTATTTTGCAAGCGGCAACTTCAAGCTCAAATATCTCGGTTTTCTCGTGAACTATTTTGAAAATATTTCATTCATATTATAACAAGCTAAACGTCACCTTTCATTTGATACTAAACTCGTTCGTGTACACTCTTGACCATAATCTGAATTTTTTATAATGCATTACTTTGGGCTATGTATATGGATGTTACCGTAAAAAGCCGAAACATTCAAATTTCAAAATTTACCGTTAAATTTTTGAAATTTTTTGATAGGTTGTCACGTACAGACAAATTGCGTCACGTGTCTGACCGAGTTGAAATTAACGGTTTTTATGAGTAGTTCTTTAATAGATAACAATCGTTTTAAGCCCAGGAAAATTAGACTTTAACTACGAAAAAATTCCGAGAAAGCTGAATTTTGGTGGAGATGTTTATTTTTGTACCTTAAGCATTTTCCAAAAAGTACCCTAAATTTGGACCGGGGCTAAAATTTTTATGGGGGGGAATGGGGTCGAATTTCAGTTTTTCGCTAATTTCTCAAAAACTATCAGTGTTTTTAAAAAAATGTGAATGCAAAAGTTGTATCTTTTGTAATTTTACACTAAAGTGTCATAACATCACTTTTTTTCGAACAATCAATAGGTTTTGAGAAAAACGTGCACCAACTAGTGCACTCGATTTATTGAAAAAAATTTATTGAAGTTGCATGTTTTAACGGGCAAATATTTTTGTATGGTATGTGCTTGGGAACATCTCCACATTATAAAAAAAAATTGTCGGGGTGGTAGGGGCTAGGAAAAAGCAGCCATATTGAAACAGCTCGCCATTTTGTTTTCATTTGATAACTCGCCTGGATTTTTTTTCTGAAACAAAATGGCCAATAAAAAACTTTTAGAAAATCAAAATACATACAAAATGAGGTATTAACGAACTCTGGGACTTTTTTCATCTTTAAGTTATAGCTTATCAAAGTTCACCTGCATGTAATGGGGTTCAATAGTGTGTTTAGCTTTAAGACACCCCTCCTGCCTCTCCTGTGGCACTTACTCCATAAAAACCTATGACAACTTTGTAGAGGAGGGTTGGTGAAATATCTTTGTCGAAGATAATTTCTTAAAATTGTAAAATTTTGCATCAACCATACTGCTCTATTTTGAATTATTACTGAAAGTTTTTTATTGGCTATTTTGTTACAGAAAAAAATCTAGGCGAGTTATCAAATGAAAACAAAATGGCGAGCTGTTTCAATATGGCTGCTTTTTCCTAGCCCCTACCGCCCCGACACTTTTTTTTTATAATGTGGAGATGTTCCCAAACACATACCATAAAAAAATATTTGCCCGTTAAAACATGCAACTTCAATAAATTTTTTTCAATAAATCCAGTACACTATAAAGTTTGTGCACGTTTTTCTCAAAACCTATTGATTATACGAAAAAATGTCATAACATTCTTAGTGTAAAATTGCATTCATATTTTTTTTAAAAAACACTGATAGTTTTTGAGAAATTAGTGAAAAACTGAAATTAAACCCCTTTCACCTCCCCGTAAAAATTTTAGCCCCGGTCCAAATTTAGGATACTTTTTGGAAAATGCTTAAGGTGCAAAAGTAAACATCTCCACCAAAATTCAGCTTTGTCGGAATTTTTTCGTAGTTTTGCCTTTTTTTGACATGGATTACATGTCTTTCTCGGACGATTGGGGGTGATGTAGCGAAATGAGGACCGTCACGAAAACATGTATCGCTCGCGCCCTACTGCTAAGTGACTGTTTGCACTACAGACATCCTAAATATACCAATCGATAGATAAAGATTGCGCAAAGATTATAGAGGAATTGTTTTATAGCTATCGCTTCATAGTTCCAGGTGATGAGTCATCGCGTTTGGGGTAAATTGCAGCAAAATTAGGGATTACTCAAATTAATTTGACTCAATTTCTTCGGATATATAAGTGCCACTGACATCATTGATATCTCATTCGAAAGGGTTTCAAAATACCCTCTTTCTAGCATATAAACTATAAATATACTCGGAAAAATTTTAAAGATACAATCCTTTGAAACTGAGAATTTGCGTCATGCCGCGAAATAAGATCAAATAAATATGTCTAAATCTGACACAAAACTGTATAGCATAACATGAGCCTATAGTCCATTATTTGTCATTGATTTAAAGGCTTCAATCATGAAAAACTGACCAGTAGAAGTCAAGTTATGCGTCTCTTAAGCTAACCATATCGGTGTAAAATTTTCTTAAAATGGCCTCATCCCGCGAAAAAAAGAGTTAGTAAAGAAGTCCAAATCAACAAGAAAATTGTTTAACATAACATAAGTAACTAATTATTGACATGGATTACATGTCTTTCTCGGACGGTTGGGTGTGATGTAGCGAAATGAGGACCGTCACGAAAACATGTACCGCTCGCGTCCTACTGCTAAGTGACTGTTTGCACTACAGACATCCTAAATATACCAATCGATAGATAAAGATTGCGCAAAGATTATAGAGGAATTGTTTTATAGCTATCGCTTCATAGTTCCAGGTGATGAGTCATCGCGTTTGGGGTAAATTGCAGCAAAATTAGGATTACTTAAATTAATTTGAGCTCAATTTCTTCGGATACATAAGTGCCACTGACGTCATTGATATCTCTTTCGAAAGGGTTTGAAAAAGGGCATCCCTACGCGTATATCCCATATCGTTAATTCACGTTATAGCACATAAGACATGTAATCCATGTTCGGTAGGTGCCACAAGGGCAATCTACCAAGGGTATTTTTTTTTGTCTAATTTTCCTGGGCTGTCTTCTGATAGGATATGAATTCGGTACTTTTCACTTTTTTGTCAATTTTAATGTACTGGAAAGTAAAAATTCTGGATATTGGTTTGGCATTTCCAATTGTCCTTTTTAGTGTCTTTTTTGTCAGATATTCATGAGGCTGAAAAAAAAATCAAAATTAAGAGTCATCTGATGTTATTTCTCCCAAAACAAATATGACTAAAACTCAAACACATCACATTAATTTTGTGTTAATTTAAAATTATTGTTTACTTCCTTCTTACTTTAAACGTGCATCAATATTAAAAAATCGAAAATTTGAGAGTTCTCACTTTTCATGGAATGCTCCAAATACAAATTAACGCTTCAGAAGTGTATATTGTTAGTAACCTTACCAATGATTATTTTGATTTATTGCTTCACAGCAGTCACGGAGAAGATTTCTTAAAAAATTAAACAATTAAAAATGTTCGGTGTTAATTACACAAAGAACAAGAATACCAAAAACAATAGAAAACGTATTATTTTTGTTGTTGTTTAAGTGGACTATATTGAATAAAAAATCCATATGGCAGTTTTTTTGCGACCGCATTTAGTTTAATGCGTTTCGCCCAGGTGCGACAGTTAGGCTCATCAGTTATGCTGTCGTAAGTCATACCCTTCTAAGACGCATAATGTCAGTCGATGGTTACCGACTCAAATATATTTAGCAGCAACGATATGCTGCAAATTATATTCATTTTATATGCCCGTTTATTACATATTTCCTTTCAAAAATACTTCAATATTTCATGTGAAATATATGAAGAAATGCTGGTGGGGAGAGGAAGCACCCCATGGTTTTTAAAAATTATCCACAACATAAACATTTCATAAGAAACCTCTCAGCCGTTCGAGTGTAAATGAACACCAAGCAACTTTCATGTTTTAAATAGTAGTAAGATAAGTTATTTCGTTTCTTCGTAGCTTCTTTTTTAAAAGCCCACAAGAAGTACCTAACTAAATACATTTTTCAGTAAGATATTATGATGAAATAATAATTCATTTGAGACTAAAATATATATAAATATACATATATTTAAAATAAAAAAACTTACCATTTTCTAAAGATGTTTCATTTTAAACAATGTGGATTATATATTTAATTAGCATTATTTTTAAATTATTGCAATTGAAAATTTATATTTAATGGGTTTCATAAGCACGACATATTTTTTTCTCATTATTGTTTTTTTGTTCTTATATTTAATTTGTAACGTTATTTACACTCAGCCACATTATATATTTATATTGAATAATTTAAACAAACATTTTTTGGAATTACAACAGCACATAGAAAAGGTTTTTTTTATTTTATAACAATTTTACAATTACAGTAACAACATGTGATTATTTATTTTGTATAATATATGTATATCACTTATTTTATGTACATTCACGTTTATACAGCGTGTAAAAAGTTTATCTAAAATATAACACTTTACTATCCCAGTATTATAATTAGTCATTTTGTATTTAGTTAAAATATTATTTTTATGTATGGTTGTTACATGAAATATTTAATACAACTACATGTTAAGTCTTTGTATATTTTCTTAAAGATTTTCGCAAAATATTGAATGATTTTATATTACCTTTAATTTATTATTGTTTTCTGGTACCTAATTTTTTTAAAAATTATTAACGGTTTTTTATGACATATTTCATATATCGATTTAAACAAAAATTTGCTATGTTATAGTTTTTGCGTATACGAAGATGTTAATTTTGCAATGCATATTGAAGGTAATATTTTTTTTAATGAACTCAGTTTGATTTTATTTTTTATATCGAAACGAAAATTTTCAATTATCCATGTTTTCTTTTATCATATTTCGATTTATTTTATTATATTGCTATTTATTAATATCTCTTATCAATAAATCATTGAGCTTTAAACTAATTTTTTGAGCAGTTGAACTGATAGAAAAATGCTGAACAACTTTAACAATAAATTTTGTCTTACTTTTTGTGTGGGTTTTATTAAAAATGATTCAGGAGATTGCATTGTGTATTCCATCTGATTAATTCTGATCGATGAATTCATAATTCATTTATACTTAAGTTAAAGAATATAATTTTTAAAATTAAAGCTACAGCTGTTTTCTTGCGCCGTTTTTTGCTTTTTTTATTCATTTCTATTGAAGTTTTGTCGGTGGTGTTATGATTTTGCCGTTTCTTTTTTTTAATATGGCACTTTCTGTTAGTCAAATATAAGTTCATGTTAAATGCATCGATAGTGATTTTAAAATGATATTTCTTATAAAACTTATATTAATTTGTATATATTTCAATGAAATTTTTTTCGTTTTGAGCACTTGTTAAAATATCTAGCATATACTTTGAGGCATTTGTTATCCATCTGGGAAATTTCCTGGTCCCAGTTGAAGTTTATCTCACTTGGACTCACCCATAGTCTGGCCAACAACTATGATAATAACGATAAAAACGGCCAACAGAATCAAAATGCAACTAATGGCTACAGCAAGCATGGTACTATTACTCATAAAAGTCCTTGAAACTTATAAAATGGTTAGTAGTTTATATTTATGTAGTCACTTTAACGTTTGATTGTTTAATTAATTTTTTTTTATTATTTCAGGATTCTTTTTTTTTTGTTTTAATTTGTAGGATTAACTTGTAAGCGAACACAGTATATTTAAAATTCAATACAAATCATACAATGCAGCCGATTAACTATATATTATTTTTTTTATTTGATTTGAATTATTTTTAATCAAGTAGAAAAGAGAAGAAGAAGAGTTTTAAAGTTTAATATTTTGAAATTATTTATCATTAGCATTTTATGTTCGTCTGTGCCATTTTAACAAGAATTATTTATTATATTTCTTATAAATGTTAATTTTTCGATATTTTATCCTTCAATCATTATGATATTTTCAGAACTAGTAAAGATACAAAATTTCATATAACTTTTAGTATATTGGAAAACGTCCTTATGATATTTTCATTTCAGATACAATATTTTTTTAAATATCTACACGTCATAATATAGACCAAGGTCCCAGGGTCATACGTCATTTTATTGTGAGTGGTAGAAGAACAAATTATTAGTTACTAAGAAAACTGAACCAGATGAACTTTGGTAGTTAATATAGATGCAAAATTTTGCGAAATTTGCTCATTTTATAAAAAAACTGACTTTTTGATATTTTTAAGGGGAGGGGATGAAATCATCAACTTACATTAAGAAACTTGCTATATACCCAAACAGTATAAAGCCGTAAAGCCTAAAATGATATAAAATATCACTGGCTGTAGGTACCCAAGGGTTGGGCGTCATAGAAATAAAGTACAATTCAGTAATGTGTAAAGCAAAATTTTGGACTGAGGTCCAAAACGATTTTGGAGTTTTTGCACTCTCAGAGTCCAATAAAACCCTTTGGACTTTATTGCATTTATCCTAATCCAAAATATGTAGGTCCTTTATGTCAATAGTTTTTTTTTGTGACAACAGTACCTTGGGTAGCCCGCTTCGCGGGTTCTAAAGATTTTAGCAGTTGACATACATATGTAAAATATAAATGGGTGCCTACCAGTGGCGAAGCTGGTTGAATAAGAAACAAATCAATTTTTTAGCATGTTTAAAATCCGAAATTCAGAAAATTCATTCCATAAAAGAACTTCCTTAATTATTGGTGATTAATTTTAATAGTCTTGCTCCTATTTTTCTTTAAGTTGACACTGAATGCTTTCCTTTTTTGACGCTTCCGGTTACAATAGCAACAGCTAAAAGAAGCTTTTCCAAGCTTTATTAAAAATTACCTCTGAACTTCTATGAGACAGGAACGGTTATCGGATTTATCAATTTATTCCATCAAAACCGAAAATCTTGAAAAATTAAAATCTTTTTCAGCTATGAAAGATTTAATCAATAAATTGGCAGAACAAAAGTCAAAAAAAGTGTTAAATTGAGAAGTTTTGTTCCAAAGATAATTTAAGTTTTATAAAATACATATATGTATGTTATGTATGTTCATACCTATGTACCAACTTAAAGTACCTAGACGGTTATATTTTTAATTTAAACTTATCTTTTATATTGACGCAAATATTTTATTGTATTAAAAAAAAAAACTTATAAGCCTGTGCCCCAGTCAAGTTAGGGGGGCCCCAAAACATTTCTGGATACAGGGCCCCCAAAGGGCTAGCTACGCCACTGGTGTCTACCTTAAATTAAACAAAACATAATTTTGGTTTAGTTCTACTTTATCAAAAATATATTAATGCAAAATAAAGTCCAAAGGATTTTATTGCACTCTAAGAGTGCGTAAGAAACCAAAATCGTATAATAATAAGAATCATATAATTGAAACTCGAAACCCTAAAGAACTGTTTTGCCGTAAAACTAGCTTTGAAAAAGTCAATAATACAGCTGTAACTGTTTTAGTTGACTAACCAATTTTTTAAATCAATCCAAAAACATTCCATCTTATACTTCTTCGGAAAAAGACGGAACGCTTTGATGAGTTTCTCCGAATGACAGCTAAATTAAAGGCAATCGTTAATAACATACGAGTACCTATCGATTTTTGTTATCGTTCTCGGCTGTCATAATCGCAATTAAACTGTCATAAAACGCACTATTAAAAACGACATCGTTATTTCTATATTCGTGACCTATTTGTTATAACAACCTAATAGCCGACAGAAGTCTTGAGTTTTAAAAACGACATCGTTTTACTAAACAAGCTTCTTAATAAGTGAAAAAAAGAAACAGAGAGTCCAAATTTTTATTTATTTGGTAGAGGTAAATAGAACTTTGGAAGATTAAGGCAGAAATCCGGGTCCGAAAAGTCTTGCCTAAGTACCCAACCTACACGCCCTAGACATTTTTGGACCTTAAACTAAATTAAAAAATGTATATGTACATTACAGTGTAAGCAATTAATTTAAACAATTATGATACTAATTTTAATAGTTTACATTATTTCTTAATTTATGCACTAAAAAAACATGAACAATAACTTTTATTTTTAAACAGTGAATTTAATTTTGCTTGAGTGAATTTACACACTGTGCATCACCAGTCGGTGCACCCCCACGAACTCTTTTCCGGATAGCTATACACAACTCAAACAAGATGGGTACAATGAGACAATCAGAACTAACAAAAAATTTTTGTTACCTACATATGTTTTCAAGTTTCACGATGCCTATTATATGTATAATATTGATTGTATTGATTGATTGATTTAAGAAAAACAATGACCGCAATACCGGCACTTCTAAAAAGTTAAAAACCATTATAAAGAACATCATTATCGAACCTTACCTTAACTTCAATGGAAATTTAAGCACTCTATTTATTAAGTAGGTGAACAAAGAAGAAACAAAAGAAATATTTAATTTTCGAATCATTATTTTTTTAAATTTCAATGGAGAGCAAACTGTATATCCTACATATTCTGACCCTAAAGGTCTAGGTCCATTAAAAACTTGTCGGCAAAAGCAAAAACGATGATAACATCAACCGAAAGATATACATAAGCAAAAATTAATAAAAGTTATAAATTGAAGCATCCTTCAGCTATGATTCGATGCCTAATCTGCAGACTATGAACTAAACAATCTCACACTTCACACAATCGAAAGTAGACGGATCTTAAATCGTTTTAATATACTTTAAACTATTTGGAGATGTTTATGTGCGTAAATACATGTATACATGCATATATGCATTATCACTCAGCAGTTATATTTTTGTATATGTATTTTTGTGTAGGTACATAATGAATGTACCTATTCAGCTTTCTTTTTTTTTTCTTATTAATTATCTTGTGACAGAATTTTCACTGCTTTTTTTGCATATTTTTTTTACCACAGCACAGAACAAAATTATAATTCATATCGTTAATTTTTATTAACTTGCCAAATAATAGTAAATCACAATGGAACGGAAATAATTAAAAAAGAAGCAGCCAGAACTCGAAAATTGTGCTGCGATGCGTTAGCGATACACTTTTGTTATTCACATAACATGTAGGTTTAGAGATAAAAAAATATGCTGGCAGAAAAGAACCGACCAATTAAAGTGATCAAAAGAAGCAGATATGTTGGAATTCCCAGGAAATTTTAAACAAAAGAGTTATAGGTATTTTTGACAGAGTTTTTGAAGTTTTTGGGGAGCGCAAATAGATACGCCGCGCTCAAATTTGTTATCTCTGCCAACACAAATCGACTGAACATTATAAGATAAACGTAATTTTCTTTTTATTCATCTGGAGTTCTCATTCTCACCAATTTCTAATAATATATATGAACATTCCAACACGGATGAATTGGTAGGAGAAAAATTCACTTGGAATGTTCTCTAGGTAGAGTGTAAAAAGCTTCAACACAAGCTTTTCGTTGGGGGTTGAAAATTCATCACTTGTTAACACATATTTGAAATAAGATAGACACAAAAACCTCCTCCATTTCCATGATAGGATGAATTCTCTCTGAGAGGAATCCATTGTAAACAAACAAAAGATAAGGACTAAATAGATAGATACTATAAACGTATAGAATGTTTTCAACTAATTGTGATTGCAATTTCATAAGTATTGGCATTTTTATAATACATACTTACATGCGCTTAAGTCAGGATTACAAACATGAATTTCAAAATACATACATGTCCATGTACCTAGTTCTGTTCAACTGATGGGTATAATATACTTAGTTTTTATGCATAATATCTAATACAGACTGAACTCAGAAGCGGATCCAAGGAAGGGGGAGGGTGGCTATGGTGCTTGAGGCCTCCTCCAAATAGCCGATTTTAGCCCCTAAAGCTGATCTTTAAAACAAATTTATTTCAAATATCAAAAATTACAAAATGAAACAAAGCAAAGACTAATAGAAAACGAGTGAGTTTCTTTTTGCTAGCACTACTAAGGTAATTGAACTAAAAAAAAAAAGCGAGGTCGCCGCTACTGGACACCGAACCGAATGAAACCGAATATGTGTGAAATAAGCCTTATTATCAAAACCAAAGTTTTCAATAAATTTAATTTAACAAGTTTTCGGTAATAAGGATACTATATTTGACTACAGCTTGTTTCACACATATTCGGTATCATTCAGTTTGGTCTGTATTCGTGCCTGTACTCGTGCCAATTCAATTTTATTTGTTTTTGTTGTGAAAGAAATACGTTGACGTTATTCATTTCCTGCAATATCAAATCCATTTCAACTGTATCCCAAATAGAGCTCTTAACTCAAATGATGAAAAAATTGTGTAAAATAAATACCTATCTATGTAACTCGATCTAAAAATATAGTTGTTTTAATTTTACCTGCCTATTTAATAAAATAAATCAATAAAACGGTTTCTTTGTACAAAGTGAACATGTAAAAAAAAAACTCTTGGTCTGAACCGAAGAAGTGGGAATTTTTACGTGTGTCAAGTTAGCACTACATTTTCGGAATTTGAAAAAACTTAGTATGCAATTAATTGTAGCTTTTTTGTTGTAAATTAGTTGTGGAAAAAAAAAATTTGTAGCTCTCATATTTAAGGCAAAACAGGTATGTAGTGCTAACTTGATATCAAGTTAGCACTACACTTTTGGAAATTAAAAAAAGTAGGTACGCCATTAATTGTAGCTTTTTTTTTGTAAATTAGTTGTGGAAAGAAAAAAAATTCCAAAAATTTTTTTGGCTTAGTTATAAAAAAAAAACTGGGTAGGTAGTGCTAAGTTGACACTGTGAGTCCAGGCATTAAAAAAGGAAATTCGAAAATGTAAAAATGCCATTAATTGTGGCTTTTTTGTTGTAAATTAGTTGTGGAAAAAAAAAAATTGTAGCTCTCATATTTAAGGCAAAACACGTATGTAGTGCTAACTTGATATCAAGTTAGCACTACACTTTTGGAAATTAAAAAAAGTAGGTACGCCATTAATTGTAGCTTTTTTGTTGTAAATTAGTTGTGGAAAGAAAAAAATTCCAAAAATTTTTTTGGCTTAGTTATAAAAAAAAAACTGGGTAGGTAGTGCTAAGTTGACACTGTGAGTCCAGGCATTAAAAAAGGAAATTCGAAAATGTAAAAATGCCATTAATTGTAGCTTTTTTGTTGTAAATTAGTTGTGGAAAAAAAAAATTTGTAGCTCTCATATTTAAGGCAAAACACGTATGTAGTGCTAACTTGATATCAAGTTAGCACTACATACCTGTTTTGCCTTAAATATGAGAGCTACAAATTTTTTTTTTCCACAACTAATTTACAACAAAAAAGCTACAATTAATGGCATTTTTACATTTTCGAATTTCCTTTTTTAATGCCTGGACTCACAGTGTCAACTTAGCACTACCTACCCAGTTTTTTTTTTATAACTAAGCCAAAAAAATTTTTGGAATTTTTTTCTTTCCACAACTAATTTACAACAAAAAAGCTACAATTAATGGCGTACCTACTTTTTTTAATTTCCAAAAGTGTAGTGCTAACTTGATATCAAGTTAGCACTACATACCTGTTTTGCCTTAAATATGAGAGCTACAAATTTTTTTTTTCCACAACTAATTTACAGCAAAAAAGCTACAATTAATTGCATACTAAGTTTTTTCAAATTCCGAAAATGTAGTGCTAACTTGACACACGTGGATTTAGAATTATTTGCAGACGTGTTCAAGAAAGCGCGTTAATATTTTTTGTTGGCTTTTAACACTAAGAATACCTTGTTTTTAAAAGAATATATTTTTTTTTAAATCTCCCAAACCAAAACAAATTCCGAACAACAGCTATATTTTCACTGTGGAGAACCAGGTCCTAGTGACTTACAACTCTCAAAAATTCATGAATGTGTGTTGGCAAGATTGGAAGGGATCTTTAATATGTATCAAAACCTTATCAGAACGGCTCATGTCAAATGTAATTTTAAATAAATATCTCTTTTCCTATTCCTAAGAAGAGGCATTTCGTTGGCAGAGGCTAGGAAATATTATGACACACTTATGTAATAATATGTTTATATTTTATTGTTAAGTCTTCACTAAACATCTACGTGGTCTTATTTGGTTCTTTATTCTTAAATGACTTTGTTATGACAGCTATTAATTGTTTTCATTTGTTATTTACATTGTTTATATTTTCAAAATTATTGACGCTGTTTACATCCTCGAAAAAATATACGATTAATAATTGTAAACGATTAAATTCAACAAGAGGAGCAACACTGCTTATTCTACTTTTATCACTTTTAACTGTTATAAGCTCCTTCCAAAATAGACAGCACACATACACAAGTTTTTGTTTTTTTTTTTAATAAGAGGATAGAGGAATAATCCAGTTAACCCAGACCAAAGCTTTTGATTGCGCATGACGTGTTCATCTCATTCGTTAGTTCCAAGTAGCAACCATTCCCAAACGCGGGAGATCGCCTGGAACCAGAGGCAATCGCACAAAAATGTTTCCATAAACCTCCTATAATAATTTGCTCCTCTCAAATGGAAAAAAGTTTATGTACTATGTACATTGTACCTACTATAAAAGCATTGCTTCCTAAACTCATTTTTTTATTAGATTAAAAGCTTTGGAAAGGACATTGTGCATATCAGGGGCCGAATTCCCGCATCGGCGAGTGGGCCATACGTCACTGAAATATTTTACATTGGCATTACTGCTCCATTTAAAATACATTGTAAAGAGTAGTGCCAATTGAAATAATTCAGTGACCTAAAGAGCTCACTGATGCGATGATTTGGTCCCCAGGTACTAAAATTACAACGAAAACATTGACAGCGAACGAATTATAAAGAAGGTACATAGTTAAAAAAAAAATAACAAAATATCTTGGTGGCATGGTCAAACAAGAAAATGCCAAACATCTATTCATAGAAGTCACAATATTAAACAGTAAGAAGATATCAAAAAAAATAATTGCGCAACTAAACACAGATACAACATTGTTTTATTTTTGTGCATTTTCCGTGCGAACATTTTATTTGAGGGATAAAGCCGCTTGCATACATCAGTCGTTGGCTACTTCTGCATTTCGAGCAGTGTCTTTGCGAATATCTTTCTTTTCGTATATATCTGGTTTACGAGGAGATTTTCCAAATTCGATTGGCTAAGATGAGAATTTACCCCTGAAGAAGCACATTTAAGTGAATATAATTAAAAAAAAAAAAAAAACCTTTAGAGCTATGTAAGGTATAATTTTCCTTTTCCCTGATTTTGATTATGACGACCTACGTTACAAAAATTAACAAAACAACCCAAAGTAAGAGGGGTAAAATATGTAAAAATAACAAAAGCACGTATACGGCCGAGTGTACCTCCTATAAAAATAACAAAAATTATATTTAATAAAAATTGGTTAAGGGATCGAACCGAAAGAACAAGATGAAAATCTGCATGATGGTGGATTTACATGTATCTTCATGCGAGTTCTGCAAAAAATAAGGGATACAAAATATTAAATGTATGTTTGTTGGATAGAGAGAGAAGAACAAAATGCAGAGATCTTGATTATAGGAACGCAGATGAAGATTATAGCGAAGACGAACATGTTCATCTTCATGGTGGTGCTCTTTCACACATTCGGTTTTTTGGTATGACTCTATCCCGCTCTACTTTTCTTGATGTTTGCAGATGCAGATACATGTAAATCCATCATGAATCTGCATATTTAATCACTTACGTTAATGAATAGCCGTGTATTAGGAGAGGAGAGAAAAAAGTTCAGTTTATTATTTAGTCCACTAACTTTATACATCAGCGTATGCGTTAGATCCGGTAGTTCTGATTTTTTGCTAAGTCGTTTTTGATATTGGCCTCATGAAAAACCCGAGTTTTCGAACTCGAGCGCCAAACGCATCATGGTAAAAAATCAGAAAAACCGCATAGTTTTTCGGTTATAACTTTTCTCTACGAATTCAAAGTAAATAATAGAACCATATGTGTAGATCCAACAGTTTCGAAAATACAGATATTCAAAATTTAGCAATAATAAAATTATAATAACAAGTAGTGTAATTTTCAGTATAATAAAAAAAAGATGGTTCTTGGCACAAGATGCATAAAAATACTAGAACATATAAGCTGGGTCAAAAGAAGAAAAAAAATCCTCTAGAGGGGGTAGAGTCTATATCCCACCGTTTATTTGGGAGGGGCATTTTCAAAAAACTGACTTGAAATAGAAAACGACTCATAAAAATCCAACGAAATTTTTTAGAATAAAATCCTATACCTTTTGTCAAAGCTAGGAATCTATTCATAAATTTTCTTTTTAAATGAAGTTGTTTTAGTCAAGAGCTTTTTAACAATTCAATTTCAAACTCAAAAATTAGGATATTTTTTTTATTTACGTTAATAAATACCATTTTTATTTTTAATATTAAATGCCCTTATTAATTTTGAGTCAAATACTGAAAACCAAATGCTTAAGTCTTCTTGTTTTGGAAATAACCAAAAATAACGAAATCTACTTCACTTATTTTTTTTGCCTTAAATAGTAAAGCGTTCTTACAGTAAGGCAGTAAGAAAAAAAATGCGAAAATTTAGCGTTTTTTTCGATTTTTGATGATGTTGCGTTGGGCGCTCGAGGCCGAAACCTCGGGTTATTCAAAACACATGCACCATAATTAACTCAGCAAAAAATCTACCGGATTTAAAACAACGCGCCCCCCTTTCAAAGAAAAAGATTACCGGGTTTTAATTAGTGAAGTAGATTTTGTTATTTTTAATTATTTTCAAAACTAGAAGACATTTAAGCATTTGGTTTTAATTGTTTGACTCAAAATTGACAAGGGAATTGAATATTTAAAATAAAAATGGTACTTATCAACGTAAATTACAAAAAAAAAATGGTTAAACCCAAAAAACTATGGCCATGGGCCTTACTAATAATCAAATTTAGTTAATAGTTGAATGAAAATCTCCAGATTTCATAAAAGTCACATACCAATAACGAATTTAGTCTCCAGTTTAATCACTAGCAAGACGTTAAAATTTAATACATGGAAATCCATGTTTAAGCTGTACATTAGACACATCAAAATGGCGTTTCAATACGAGTGTTGCCTGTTGTGCTTTTTCAGGGTACATAAAGTAATGTATTAAGTACTTAAATATACATACTCTCATACTAGCGATGTTCATTGCACATCTTAAGAGAATTGTGGGAGGGGGGAATAAACTATGCCTTTTTATAAAAATGTTTTTCTTTGATTTTTTAGGGTTAGGACAAAACAGAACTTTAATTATATTTTGATTTTGATTGGATAATATGCATATTTTAGGCCGTGTGTGAATTGGGTTAAAATCGCGTTAAATTTTATCCGAAGATTAATTTTTGACAGTTTTGATTCTGAACTTATGAAGGAAGCACCGAGCTTGCTCAAGAGTACAAGTTGAGTGCTCTAATGTGCCCGACTTCAGAACGAAACACAAATTTATTTTGCAAGCTCTAAGTTAAATACTCCTATAGTTCCTGCCTTTTTCACTTCTTCATTTCTTTTTTTTTTTTTACTAATTTTGTATGTTTCCCTTGAAGGTAGTGCAACACCAACTAGAAATTTGATGGCAATTGTGTGTATTTAAAGTTCCAATAAAAATGACACAAAATTCATCAATGTTGGTTCCTTTCGTTCTTGCCATTTCATTATTTCTTTTTTCATTTTAACTCAAATGTTACTTAAGTAAACGCGCCAGCAATAGATATGGATAGCATATATGTATTTTGTACTTGCAATATAGATGTAGGTACTACATATGTACATATATGACAAGTTTTTATTCGTAAAAAAAATTGAACTCGAGATTTTGATCAAACTTGACATTACGATGATAGGGAAGACAAAAAAAGTGGGTCTCGCAATTCCGTCCGTCTGTCTGTCTGTCTGTGTACTAGCCTATAGACTAAGCCCATGGGCCGATTTTAATTAAACTTGATATAAAGTGTTTTTGGGACATTCCCCTGACACGTTTTTTTTTTATTTTCTTTTTAAAATAACGGTACCTGCCGTATAATTTTTTTTGCATTTTTGGAAAATCTTAATTTTCTCGACTGATTTTTCTAAAATGGTACCTCCCATAGAACCATTTTTTTATTTTAATTTTTCTCAAAAAAGAATAGACTAATTTTGATATTTTTTTTATGGAGAATCTTCTGAAAAGTTTAAATAGTATACCAAAATTTTCAAAAAACTTTTTTTGGATTTTTAAAAAAAGTTTAATTTTTTTTTTTTGAAACCAAATATTTCGAAAGCGAATTGGTTGATTTTTATAAAACTTGGTACCAAGTGGTTTCTTCAACATTATCTAAAATACTATGCACAAACATTTTTCTTATAGTCAAAATTAACGGTACCTTCCATAAAAATATAAATTTTCTCGAAAACGACTCTACGATTTTGATCAAAATTGTTCTTAATACTAATATGATCTACCAAAAACAAAATTTACCGTTAGTCATTATTAACAATACCTCTCATAGGAACATTTTCTTTATTTTGGACTATTTCATTATGTGTGTAACCGATTTAAATTAAGTTGAAATCATACTGCATATCAAAATTTTCCAGAAAACAAATTTTGGATTTAAAAAAAAAAATTATATTGTTTTTTTTTTTTGAAAATGTGATTTTTCAAAATAGTGTAGATAATTTTTTTTCCGAAATTTATTTTTAATTTAACATAAATAAATACTATAAAATTGTGTTTTTTTTTTAAATGTTTACAAAATTTCATGATATAAAAAATTTATTTCAAAAAATAACCGCTCCTACGATTTCGAATTTTTTTTTCTCAAAAAATAAGATTAGTTACCGAAATCAGGTAGTGTACTTTTTTTAGCTATCAAAACAAGTTACAAAGATTTTTTTAATAAATTTATTTCGAATTATGTTCATTTTTAATAATTTTTCAATTTAAGCTCTAAGTTACATGTATAATACTAGTTTAAACTTAGGGCTTCCATAAAAAAAAACTATTTAAGTACTTATGTCAAATACACTCAATCTTGAAAATTCGAAGAAGCTTTTACTAAACAACAGCAAGTTTGTGCGATCCAGTCGTGCGTTTTATTTTTCTTTCATCTTCTTCTATGCGGTAAGTAACACAACAAACTTATGAGTCATCTGTTTTTAATTATTTTTTTCATTTTAATAACACAATGGGCTTTACTAATAATCAATCACTAATGTCGACTATTAGTAAGATGTAAGGTTGAAAAAAAGTGTAGAGCTTAAATAGAATCCTACCAATAAACAAAAGGTTAACTTTTGGTTAAAAAAATCCCCAAACTTTCCTTGAATCTACTACAATTTCCATTAAAATTGGTGTCAAATGAAAAAACGAGTGAACTGTCAAAATGTTTTCAATACATTCAAAGTAGAGTATTGCCGTATTCTTTTTTAATAGTAACTATATTTCAGCACTTACAAAAAATTGTCTATTTAAGGTGTTTGAACAATTTCTATTTTATTTTATTTTTACTACTTCATTTAGCATTCACAGCTTTTCTTTTTCTATCCTTCATTATTTTATCACATTCGCAACATATCGGTAAGAAAATACTATAAAAAAATTGATTTCCGGTTCTTTTTTTCAATGCAGTACCTATTTTCCGTCCGATCGATTGGAAGGGTGAACGAAAAATTGTTTACCCACTCATTAGAAAATCTTCGTGAGAAATTTAGCTGTCAGGCAGAGACGTTTAAATTAATTTTGTCTGTAAAAATATTTATTACAAAATTATTCTTAAAAAATACCAACAATAACGAAATAAAATCTATGCTTCCGTGTCAACAAAATAATAAAATCTTAAAACTGAAACTTAGGCCGTGTGCAAATTGGTTGACCTCAATAGTGTCAAAAACTAATGTTCGGATAAAATTTAACGCGATTGTAATCCAATTCTCACACGTCCCAAAATATGCATACCCAATCAAAATCAAAATATTATTTAAGTTATTTTTTGCCATAATCCCAAAGAAATCAAAGAAACAAGATTTTTCTAACAAGGCATCGATTAACGACTAACAATTTCGAAAATCCTGCGCTTTGAATGATACCCCTCTTGCTTACCTCAATCCACTAGTATTTCGATAATCGCAATTTAAAGTTGAAAAATTCCCGCTGAACTGGACACCCTTTATTTTCATAGTTTTTGCGCAAAAAACATGCTAAGGTTGTAATTTTAAAAAAAAATTAAAAACTAGTTAATATTATAGTTTCATTCAGCCTATACTGCTGCTAACAATAATGCCTATGCCTACTATTATACAAATTTGTTTTGTAAATACTCAGCAAAGAACGGTATGTTCAGTGAGGCTGAGAAGGTCAGTTGAAGTTGCTGAGATCTCAAAAATTCTACTACAACCGAAGAGGGGCAAAAACCAAAGTGGAATTTCTAAGAAAAAAAAAGAAAAAGAACCATCACTTGTTTATAAATTTGATTTTTTGTAACTTAAAATGATTGTAAAAGTGAATTTAAAATATTTTAGTTGCAATTTTGTTAAAAATTTTGTATACAGTTATACTGTTATACAAAAAAATAGGCAACTCAACATTATAACAATTCTCAAATGGCTTCAACTTTCTTGTATGGATGCGCTCTCCAGTGTATTATAGATATCAGTGCTTCTTCACAACTCCATAAGAAGCAGAGGCGAGGTGGTCACATGATTTTATTTTAAGGAGACTCGATACTTGACATTACTAGCGTTGAAAATTCGATCCATATTCTAGTTATCGATTTTTTCGATTGTTTCAATATTCCAGGGGACTGATTAGAAATGCCGCGGACAAAGTTTAAACATTTTTTTTGCAATACAATTGTTAAAAAATATTTATCTATTTCATAACGAAGATTTATTATTTGACGTAAATATGAGTGGCTTCATCTTAGTGTGAAACCTGAAATAAAAGAACGGTAATGATTTTTCTTTGCGTAAATGCTAAGAGGACACGTGAAGGGACTGAGAATAATTTGAAGAATTTTTTGAGTAAGAAAAAAAAAATCCACCCTTATAATTTTATGTGCGCATATAGATATCAATCAGATTTAATTTTAGAAAGAAAGATCAGATTAAATAATTGAACGGATTTTAAGATATATTCCGAGCTACCGAAAATTCCATCATTATTTGTAGAATCACCATACTATACTTTATCCAACTAAAATAGGCAGTGTAGGCAAGATCGGACGTTTGCCTCTCATTCTGGCTACAGTGGATTGCATAAATCTGCCCTTCATTAAAGCTCTCACAAGGTCGTCGTAGTGTTTATTTTAAATGGACCCAAATATGAAAGAATAGTATGCAGGGTTGCCGCCCTTTATTTTTAGATAGCAATTTTCATTTAATTGTTTTATTTATAAAAATTAAGACACATTTATCTTTTTCCACACCACCGAGGTAAGATAAAAGGCGCCTCTTCAAAAATACACGAGTTAAAAATTAAAATTGCACAAAACTTTAAAATAAATACACCTTTTCAAAAAACTTTACAAACGATTCTTAAAAAACTACCCGTCTTAGGCCCATTTTCTGAAATGAAACGTATTTAAATTCAACATAAGAAGTTTACGCTGAGGAAAAAGTAGAACATAGGCGTTTAAGTTGAACATAAATATTTAAGTTTCGTTTCAGCAAATGGCCCTTAAAAACACAAATTGCACAAAACTTTAAAAAAAAATACACCTTTTAAAAATACAATTTCCATAAAAATACTTTATTTCACATTAATTGACCGCGCGCTACGAAACTCTACGCATAACTGCCTGAACAGAATAGTATGCTGGAACTGGAGCCGCATACGGAACTAGAAGAGCTGTCAAATAGTGTCGCACGTTATTTTTTTTTATGCGCCCACAAAAAGCTGTACAGCTTTGAAAGTATTTTGAAGAAAAACAAAAGAATATTCTTGTGTACAAGCTCAGAATTCACATTTTTTGTTTCCAATAATTTTCCTTTTGATAAATAATTTTTTTTCGCGATACAAATAACCACATTATTTTTTCCGACCCAAAAAGATGTTTTTTTTTCTTCATACAAACTGAAACGCCAAAAGTGTCGTACGTGAAAAGTTAAAAGTTGGTGAACTCTTCCGTGCGCAGCTGCAGCTCCGTATGCGGCTACGTTCCATTGTGTTCGCAACATTCAATATATTGACAGCTATTCCAGCTCCGGCTCCAGTTCCGTCTCCGTCACCTTTCTGTTCAGCCAGTAAAACTAGGTGGTAGCTCACTCAAGTTGTTGTTCTTTCATTCAAACCATATTGATGATGGTGCGAAAGTTTTGCAGCCTACACTGCGCGTGTGTTATCACACAAAAACCCTTTCGATTACTTCTACGCAAACAATAATCTTCTTCAAAGAAAACAGCTTAAAATTTTGTAACTGCATTTTAACGAATTTTCCACACATGAGAAGAAATGCAAAAGATGGAAACACTCCACGATAACACTTATAAATAAAAACTTTTTTTAAAGCTCTTCAATCAAAAGCACCTCAACAGAAACCCAAAAAAATAAATGGAAACGGTTAACTCTGAATGCACATCAATATTTAATGGGGGTTGAATTTGAATAGCAGCAGTGATAAATGATAGCATAAAGTATCATTGGAGTAAATTTCCGCCTCTTAAAATAGGCCATCTTATTGTAGTTGATAAAAATGACGTGGTGTGCTCTTCAGATAAAAAAATGTATAATAAATATAACTTTGTACCAATTTTTTTCATAATAAGGATGAAAACGAAAAAAATTACCCTCATATGTTAAAAGTAAGAGTCATGGTAAATTTTTTAAGTGTTTCCTATAAAATTGAAAAAAAAACATACCTAAATAATAAAAATATGTAGGAAATGAAACATATTGTTTTGGTAGTCGTTTTTCAAATTAACCACATTATTTTCTAGGGCAGTGTTTTCCAAACTGTGGTAGGGGTACGCGAAGAGTTTTTTATGCCGAAAACAGATGTGCAGCTTTTTCCCATGCCGCGAAATTATAAATAGAGACATCGTGCAGCGAAGGCTGCTTTAAAAGTACGCGCAGCTTGATCCTTTGTCTGCGTCTAGCAAGCAGGTTACATTTTTCTGATTAGAAACCAAATTTTAAAAAACTTTTTAGCTTTCTAGTAATTTGAAATATTTAGGTACTTTCATTATCGCAATTATTATATTTGATTTACTATATAGAGTCATCAGGGACCTAAGTAAAGCTTGTACAAAAATAAAGCTGAAGTGAGGTAAAAAAAAAAACAAAGAGATATTAGAAATATAAAAAAGTAAATACATATATAAACTTAAGATTAATGTTGAGCAAAGGGCTGGTTGTTGGTCAAATTGATTTGATTGTTGGGCGAATATATTGGGCTAGTCCAAAAGATGCATCAGTATAATTATAGCCGTTTTTTCGATGCAAATGTGGTCTAGCAGTGTTGCCAGATGAAAAAAATCTCCCCCCAGAAAAAGTTTTGTTTTTCAACTTTTTTTTTATATTTTATTCACAGCTCATACCATGTAGGGATACCTTCAAGTACCTTAAGGAACCTATTCGAATAGTATTTACAAAGTTTTATTTAAAGTTTGAGTATATAAAGTATCAGAGTTGCCAGTTTGGGGATTTTCCCACAGATTTAAGGGTTTTTCATCGTTTGGGGGAAATCTGGAGGGACGAGATATTTGAGGGAGGAGGAGGGGGGGATCTGGAGGGATTCATTTGAATTTCCAAACCTCTTGTTTTATCTTAAGGGCATACACATACACAGATACACACTACACAACAAAACATTAAAAAAGGAATGGACAACATTATTTTGTTTATATATTTACTGTCCCGTTCAATAATAATCGTAATTCGTCACATTTTCAATATCAAATGTCAGCTTAAAACTATGGTTCTTATTTGTAATTTTTATTTGATGTCGTTGGTCATTGGAATATATGTTATTGTTTTACTTATTTAGGCCCATTTGCTCATACGGATCATAAATCTTTATCATCATAGATTTATGATCCATAGCTAAGTTAAACATACTTAAGGTGATATTACATTGTCATATATATATGACCAATGCGAGTCATATAAAATATGGCACAATATTTGTATATATGACAAGTATTAATAGTCTATGCCATATAAGTATGCCATATAATGATCACTAGCTTTTTCTGTCAATTTTTGTTTACAAATATGACACAGTTGCTATGAAAAATAAAATATTTAAAAAATCCGATATATTTGACCAATCACGTTTCATTAAATCATTTTATTTTTTTAAATTCAAAATAATTCATGGTTGTCATATATATGGAGTCATATATATTTTGTCATATAAATATGACTATCACACTTATATGACATTTTTGAGCCATATTTATTTGGCAAACTTGCCATATATATATGACAATGTAATATCACCTTAAGTTCCTATGATAAGCTTATTTATTTCTATATTCATGGCCTTTTGTTGGAACAACTGACGACTTATATGGGCTATTAGGTCTTTTATAAAGTGCGCGTTTAGCTGTTTAAGGTTAAGAAAATTTTAGCCAGAAAATTTTGCAGTTTTAATTTGTCAATTATCATCAAGCATCAACATGCCACAACTTCAGGAGCTAGCCGGCTAGCCTCTCTAATTTCCAGAACTGTTGTTGTCAATAGCAAGTTCAAGGAGATCTTTATAGAATACTACAAGGGGAAATATGTGGTTCTTTTTTTTTCTGAAAGCCATAAAATATAACAGAGCACTAAAAATGAATCTGCAGTTTATTCACATTTTCAAAAAAAGCTATTTTGAGGTTCATTTTATCTCTCTATGTTTTGTTAAAATCGCAACTGATTTTGTGAGCAGTTGCAGAGATAACTATTTACGCGGAAAGGTTTGTCACCCGCCCGTGCAACTATCCGTGTCCGCGTAGTGGAAGCGAAAACGCAGGAGGCGCACAGAAGCTAAAAGGCACGTGAGCGCGTCCGCGGGCAAGTGTTCGGACGCGGGATGCCACGCACTCCATTTCTATTTCTTCACTCGATCTTAAAGGAAACTAAACTTTCCTATTGCGGAAATAGCCTATGATCAACTTAATTTTCCTTTCGTGCAAAGCAATAAGTAGAACATAGTACTTTTGTGATGAACTTAAATACTTATGATTAGTTTCAGCAAATGGGCCCTAATTTTATAAAATGCCAAAAGAGAAAACTTCGATATCTCGAACTACTATTATCCACAAAAAGAGTTCGACTTATCAAGACTTCGAGTTATCCAAATTGTTGAACAATATCGCGCGAATTTTTCACTTTTACTGCATAATTAAATTAATATTTTAATTTTCTGAGAATATACTTTTTATTAAAACTGCATTTTCAAAAAATTAAAACTTAATTTAATTATGCAGTAAAAGTGAAAAATTCGCGCGAATTTTGCACTTGCACTTGCATAATTAAATTAATTTTTTAATTTTTTGAAAATGCAGTTTTAATAAAAAGTATATTCTCAAAAAAAATTATCTTTTGTCTAAGTGTATTATATAAAGTAAATAGTTTTTTTTTTATTAAAACTGCATTTTTAAAAAATAATTGTAATCGGTCCGATTTGTGAAATTGAAAATTTTGACATTTCTCGACGTTTCAAGGTCTCTGGAGTCGGATTACATTGTTTTTTGTACCATGTACGTTCGTACGTTCGGGAGCTTTTTTTCGTTCACGATATCTCGAGAACGCGTAGAGATATCGACTTCAAATAAATTTTATTTTACAGATAATAAGGCCGTTACGTGCTGAAAGGATTTTCAGAAAAATGCAAACAAATGCTAAAAATTGTAAAAAATGTTTTTCCGCTCTAATATCTCAAAAACAACCAATTATATTATCTCAGAAATAATTTTAATCTACACATAATACCACAATTAGTTATAGATAAGGTTTTTAAAAAAGTTCAATTGACGTTTTTTTTTCTAGGCCAAAAAAACTTCAAAAAAAAAATGCTAAAATTTGTTAAAAAATGTTTTTCGGCTCGAATATCTCAAAAATAACCAATGATATCAACTCCCAGATAATTTTAGTCTACACATAGTACCATAATTAGTTATTGCTGAGGTTTTTAAAAAAAATCAATTGGCGGTTTTTTTTTCTGGGCCAAAAAAAATGCAAACAAAAATGCTAAAAATTGTTAAAAAATGTATTTCGGCTCAATCTCAAAAACAACCAATTATATTATCTCGGAAATAATTTTAATCTACACATAATACCATAATTAGTTATAGATAAGGTTTGTAAAAAAATTTAATTGACGGTTTTTTTTCTAGGCCAAAAAAACTGCAAAAAAAACTGCTAAAAATCGTTAAAAAATGTTTTTGGCCCGAATATCTCGAGAACAACCTTTGATAAAAACTCCCGAATACTAAAAGAATTTCGGGACGTATATGTATATTCAGAGCAAACAGTTGAACTTAGACCTTCTCTTGATTGCACAACTGATAAGGTTTTTGAAGATTTTGAATTGATAATTTTCTTATAAAAGTAAATATCGGGTATCGAGTTTCAAAGGGCACCAATAGGAAGTTATCATTGTCGGTCAAACCCAGCCTCTTTTTTAATTTTTTTATTATAAAGTAAAAGTTAAATTGTTTATAAAATTAAGTTCTCATTTTGTTTTGTACATGAATTACTGGACTTTTCGTTACATATTTAAAGTAAAGATTGTTTTTGTTTTCAATAAATTGCTTAATAACATAAATTGTTTCTGCTTTTTATTCGGCCCTTATAATTTGAATATACTTTTGAGATAAGTGCGCACACAATTTTCGGATGAAATTTTTTCTCACTTCAGTGGTAAAAATGTTCATCAAAAAAAAGTTATTTCCCACTTTAGTTGAAGTTATTTCCTATGTGAAGTTAATTCCCGTGAAGTTATTTCCCTGCACCCAAATTTTATTAGAATGGAAAAGAAAGTGAAAAATTGGTGAAAAAATTAAAGCTGCGAGGGATGAATCGAATAGTCAAATCACAGATCAAACGTGGTGAATCGAACGAATCGGATTGTTTTTTTTTTTTTTGTTTTTTTTTTTTTTAACTGTGTGAGTGCTTTGTATGGAGATTGGAAGGCAGTCAAAACACGTTTTTCCATAATAAAGATAAAAAACTTCACTATTTGCACTAATCAATCGACTCCATTTTATTTTATTTTGATTTTATTTTATTATTAACACGGACCAAGAAATTCTCGCGTATGAAAATTCAATACCAAACGAACGTTTAGTTATGCCATTTATTTTGGTGTGTGTGCAGGTACGAGTGAGAATCTGTGTAAATCTTCCTTAAAATCGAGATCAATTCGATCAATCGAAAAAAATATAGACGCCAAAAGTGATCTTTTTTGATTGAATCGCGAAGACGAAATCTGAAAAAGATCAACTTAACCCCATAAAAGTCAACTTTTTTTGGTTGAATCGAAAACTACATAAGATTACATAAATATACCAGTTTTTAATAGAAGTGGCGTGTTTTTTGTGGAAGTATTTATTTATTCAAGAAAAATAATATTGTAGATTGTGTTTCCATTTATCCAATGTGGACAAAAAAAGGTCTACCTCTTGAGTAATGTGGAAAAGGCTTATGCATGTTATCCAGTGTATGTATATATATGTATGTGTGTAAATATAAAAAGGGGCGCTTTCTACAAATCTTGCAAATGCAAAAAGCGATCAGAAGTGTTTGCGAGAAGATTGTAAGAAAATCGGATAAGTTGCAGCAAATATCGGTTTACAATGCATGCAAATGCTTTACAATACTCTTGATAAAATCGTTTCGATAAATTGAATTCACTTACCTGCATATAGGACTGGCAGTATATTAAAGATGATAATAAGTGGTAAAATAGCACGTGTAAGTCTCTTAATATCTGCAAAAGCTTTGGTAGCACACCCACTAAATTTTCGAAAAAGTTTACTATTTTCACCAATGGATGATGTTGTTGCAGTCGTGTTGTAATATCTTGATTTATTAGTCGTTGGTGTGCATGTATTAACGGTAATTTCGTTTGTGTTATTGGTTTTGATTGGAGTCCATTCTCTGTTGTAACACTTCGGGCAGTTGAAGTTGTAAGTTTTAGACGTTCGTTGTTTTCGATAGTGTTGCTGCTGCAGCTGTTCGCTTTCTGGTAGCCATAGTTGTTCTTTGTTGCAGTAACATTGTTTTTTGGAAGATAATTGTGATAATGGTGATGTTTTTGTTGAATGTGATTGCAAACAAAAGGACGATGAAAAAGCACTAGGTGACGGGAAGTTTGATGATTGTAACCGGTCATCATCAGACTGACTCCAAAACTTTTTGTCATCGTTTCTCGGCAGTGTTGTTTCATGTTGGCAACATTGCTCGCAACATCCTTGTGATTTTGATTTTTGGCAAGCATTTGGCTTAAATTTGCACTGCAAACAGCTTTCTCCAGCCAAGTTTGAAGTTTCGTTCATAAAGATATCAATTCGCTTTTGAAGGAAACATTTTTTGTCAAGGTTTGATGCAATGATGTTACTAGAGACATTGTTTTGGCAGCATGGAGCACAATTTTTTGTTTTACTAAGGGCGGTACTAGCTGTTTTTGTTGAAGCGTATTTCTTTTCCCCTCTTGGTTCTTTGGATGCGATAAAGTTGAGAACGCGTGCTGCTTTTTCACAATTCTTAATTTCAGAAGCTGTTGATGCACAGCGCACACATACTTTTGCTCTCGACGTCGACGTGTCATCCTTAGTTTGGCTAAAGTTCTCTGTTTTAAAAGCATTAATTCTGATTGGTAAGGTCGGAATATACTGGTTGTTTTCAGCGTCTTTGTCTGAAAAGCTTTTAGGAGAGGATGACATTGATTGCAATGGATTCGGTAAAAACGATTTGTATGGGAGGTGATTGTTGTTATTGGTATTATTATTATCCAAGTTATTGTTTGAATGTAAAGACTTCTTTTTTTTCGTTGTTCCCGTCGCATCTGAGGTTTGAGTGCATTCTGAAGAAAAAATTCTATGATTATCTTGCTTACTATGCTCACATTCTGCTGCTCTTGGATAGATGACAAGGGAAACTTCACAATTATTGCAAGAACCGATAACATCAGCAACAAGATTGATATCATCCTTTGGCACTGGGCTTTTGGCCTTTGGAAAACCAAAAAAATTATTCCACCATGAACAGGATTTCTGCGGTGGACTATGTTTTTTTGTGCCGGAGTCACTTCGTTCGTTGTATTCATCCGCTTTTCTAGAACAAACCTCATTGGCAGTGGTGAAGGAAGTAAGGGGATGCTCGGTACTTGTAGTCGTACTATTCCTTTTTTTCGCATCACTTTTGTTGATAGTATTTGAAAATAGCAGTTCATAGCGTTGCTTCCAAGGAGCTTGGGTGCTATCTTCTATAGATTTATCTTTTTTTATATCAGATAGATTATCGTTAACCGTCGACTGAAAGTAAAAGAAATTTTCAGAAATTTTTGAAAATATTCCTTTATTTTCTGGTAGTGTTTGGAATTGCTGGTCAGGAATAGAATTTGATTCTTCTTCTTGAAATAGTTTGTTACGTTGGCTATGAAAATATTTCGATTGATTTCCTTTTTGACTTTTGTTTTTCTTTGTATTATACAATTGTAGTATCAATGTTGCAGCCATGTTGTGCCCTAGGAAACAAAAATATTGTATTACTACTACGAATAAACAATAGTAAAATTTAAAAAGAATATATTATCTCGTTATTTGTCTTGTTGTGTTTTTGTTTTGCGCCGATTTGGATTCCTCTAGAAAATTGGCACAGATAATTTTTGTGCGTAATATTTTTCCGGTGACAAATTTGGACAATTTTGAATGCTTATTTACAATGTAATGTAAAGTCCATGTAAATGATAAAATACACTTATAAATGGCAGCTTTCAAATTCAGCAGTGCCTGGTTAGTGAGTACAAACCTCCCTTACACTCTAAGACTCTTAATAAATAACTGAGGAGCTAAGATATTTTATTAATAAATAAGCCTACACGATTCATTGTTAATTTTATTTGAGTTTTTTTTCAAATTTCATTAAAAAATACTTACAAATTTCATACAATTAGCTATTGTTGAAAAAAAAAGAAATCATTAAAGAATATTATGTACAATATACATAGAACACGTGCTTGACTCAGTGGTAAAATTATACGTTTCCCTAACGAATTTTATTTTAATATAAAACATACGACATTTCCAAACTCCTAGTGAAATTGAACGCGACTTATTTTGTGAGCACCATTGAAACTCAAATCATAAATTATTATTAGTATTTGTGTCATCTTAAGTATATTAATACGTGAACAAGAATTCTTTCCACCCCTTTTTAACTAACTTAATAGCAACATATTTTCTTATTTTTTTTTTTAAAGGTCTTGAGAATCGTTCCACTACAATTTAGTTTTTATATTTATAAGTATCCATTTAAGCAGGCAAATAAATTAAATAAAATCAGGTGACCGAATTGAATAAACGCTTTAATGCCTGAACAGAATGGTGACGGAGACGGAACCGGAGCCGTAGCTGAATAGCTGTCAAAATATTGAATACACACAAATTCAATAATGCGAACGCAACGGAACGTAGCCGCATTTGGAACTGCAGCCGCAGACGGAAGAGTTTGCCAACTTTTAATTTTTCACGTACGGCACTTTTGACGTTTCAAATTGTATCAAGAAAAAAAATAACTTTTTGGGTCGAAAAAAATTTTGTGGTTATTTGTATCGCGAAAAAAATTATTTATCAAAAGGAAAATAATTGGAAACAAAAAATGTGAATTCTGAGCTTGTACACAAGAATATTCTTTAGTTTTTCTTCAAAATAATTTCAAATCTGTACAGCTGCATTATGGGCACGTAAAAACATAACGTACGAAACTTTTTGATAGCTCTTCCCGTTCCGTCTGCGGCTCCGGTTCCAGCATTCTATTCTGTTCCGGCAGTTAGTTGTCGTTGGCCCTATCGGCATGGATTCTATTTATTAAAAAGGTCGAATGTCAACCAAGGGGCGAGGGCGATACTGTCTTAAATTAATTTACAAATAATTCTACTTTTATTTTTAATGCTCTTGTCAGCTTAATCTTATGAAAAACCTATTTTTGTTCATTTTCTTTGCGCCATGGCACAAGAATGCATTACCTGCAGTGGATAGGTACATACATGGATAAAAACAACAAAGGATTAAAATGTACAGACTCTAACCGCCATATTATTCACTCGATACACCCAGATTTAAATTTAAATCCAGATGAATTTACATTGAATTTGTATGATTTACATCCAGATTTAATTTTTAATCTGGATGTATTGAGTGAATAATTTGGCCGTAACAAACATTTACTACGTTTCCATGTGGTATAGCGAGCTTGAAGCTCACTTAGACCCTTTGTATACCTGCATCGAGTTAAATGAGCTTGAGCCGACTCGATTCCGCTTCACGAGCGGAGTCGAGTCGAAATTTGTGCTAAAATACCTGGGTTGAGGAGTTAACTTGAGAAACACCATTTCAATTCAACTCAATATCGAGCTCTCAAATCTATGAACGAAAAACCTAGGTCAAAAATCCAACCCTAGTCCAACTCGAGCACTCGATCTTGAATATAAACGTAGTAATTATCACTTATCTTGCATCTCCCTAAAGAATAAAAAAAAAAGCAACTAAAATTTGTATGGTAGCATATGTATATTAAAGGTAATATCTTTAGCGTTTTCATTTTTGTTCTGTTCTGCAAATCTATTAAAATCGATACAAAATGGTGGATCCAGTGCCCATTTATACATGTCAAATTTCGACATTTGTTGTTGTTTTTAATATTGCGGTGTGAAGTTTTTGGGAGCACTCGATCAACCATTTTTTAAATTCTGACAGTTTTAATTCTGACAACCTGCACAAGATAATACCTTAGATTTGCGTTCTGTGGCATTCTATAGACTATGTTTGGTAGTTAGCCTTTTAAAAATTGGAAAAATAGTTCCTCTGATTGATGAACACAATAAAAGGCTCAAAGTTTTAGAGGCAGATAAAGTTAAACAAAACTCAATATTAATCTTATTTTAATGACAGATAAACTTTCACAACTTGAATATCGAAGTTTGAGTTATTTTATTGAAAATGTGAACGTTCCTTATTTATCGCACGAGAAAGACTGATACTATAGTAATATTATTGTGCAGTATAACTCAGAATCAATTAAAGATCGAGTCTTAAATCGGTTATCAAACTAAAAAAGATTTAAATGTTAAAATCCTATCCTATATCTCTTATTTTTTTTAATAAATTGCTATCTAAAACAAAAAAAAACACCTACTATCTTCTATATATATAAAATTGGATGTATGTTATCGATGTTCCTTATAGACTCCGAAACCAACATACCGATTGGGTCCAAAATTTCAGAAAATCTTACTTGAAAGTCGAAGGCGTGTCACTGTGCATTAGGGTGGAGCCAATTTTTTTTTGTCAATTGGTATCTTATAGTAAAAAAAAAAGGTGCATTATAGGCTTAAATATATAAATGCAAAATATTATTCGATTTGGGTAATGATAACTGCCTCCGCAAACACACTGAAGCTTTATTAGAAACGTCTGATTGTTTTATGCTATAAAATTTAAAAACTTTTTCTTTAGTATCTAGTTAGCCACGCTTTTTGTTTCATATCAGTTCACTATTGTTTTCAGTGTGCATCAGTCATTTAATCGTCTTTTTAACAAATATTAAACTACATACTCATTCAAAGAACGCGAGGTGTATTTAAATGTCTTATTTTTGGTGATATGTACTTGTGATTTGTGATATGAAAGAAAACGTTCTGCCTACTTATGAAGATGTAATAAAGTAGGTACTATGAATGGACGAGACATCAACTTAAAAATTTTGAATTTGAAGTATTTTGTATTCTATCTATTGTGGATTTTTTTGTGTATGGGACCCGTTTTTTGTCTTGGGACCCTTTTCGGGACACCTTTAAAATTTTTCCAGCGGCAACACTGGTAAGTTCTTTTTTGATATTACAGCATGCAAATGCAAATAATTCAATCAGTGCACCAACAGACTCGAGAGAAATGCCTTCTGTTTTGGAGATTAGTACTTCTTCTGCTTCCTCATCGACAGCGTCTGAAAATTCAAAAAGTACCCTATAACTTCATTCGGCCTAAAGAACAAAGACGGTCCTGAGAAGAAAAGAATAATTTCCTCAAGCGTTGATTTTCCTACATTATCGAAGACTTGTGGTTGTGATAGGTATGGAGTATCAGATAGGAGAGCAGCAGCGATAGCGTCGTCTGTTTTGTTTGATATTTGGTCTGAAGTCGGGGTAATCGACAGACATAAAATAAGAAGAGAGAAAACTAAAGCCAGAGAAAAGTTAATGAACGAAAACACAACTGCAGAATTATTTGCATTATACTTTGATGGCAGGAAACATAAAAGCATAAAATTGATTAAGAAAAATGGGAAAATCTACAAAACTACAATTTTTGAAGAGCAATTCTCTTCGCTGCAAGAGGCAGGATCCATATATGTACATACATGGGATATGTTATGTATAGTTCCAAAGACTGGTTCGGCCAAAGCAGTACAAATTGCAATAAAAAGTTTTCTATCGAATGAAGATATTCCTCAACATCATCTTATGGCTATCGGTTGTGAAGGTAAAAATGTGAATACAGAAAAGTACGGCGGTATTGTAAGACTACTTGAGACAGAACTTCAAAAACCACTTCAATGGATAATATATTTATTGCACATGAATAAACTACCTTTAAGACACTTATTTCAACATCTTGATGGGTGTACTTCGGGAGCTAACTCTTACTCTGGACCTTTGGGGAAAGCACTGGAAACCTGTGAACAATTACCTGTTAAAACATCCCGACGTATTGAAGGGAATGCGCCATGTTGGTTTTCCATCAAAAATAAACCATCGTGCAAGGATGGTACACAACATCTTTTTAACATAATTATGGCCTCCAGATATCTTCTAGGAGAACTTAAGAAAGTAATCGATCTAGTCATTCAGCGGAATGGTTATTTTGCGCACCGGGAAACATTATTCTTGCTGTGGTAACAGATAACAATAAAAACATTAGAGAACTGGCAGCTCGGCGCATATTAAAAGCCTCGGTCTTCAACACCCAGGGAGTGGAAAGATTCCAGATCTATACTCCCAAACATCCAGTACCAGTACACTTCTTGACGATATCAGGATGGTTCAATTCACTTTACTCCATCTTTAAATCAACAGGCTTCAATTCCTAATATAAATCTACCTACAGTCCCAGTTGTTCCCAGCTTACTGTAAGCAATGCAAACAAATTTACCTAATAATTTCGTGATTCAACACATAAACACCCACCAAACTGCTGCAGTCAATTATTCCTTTAAGGAAAATTGCTGTGTCCCTTAGCGTTAGCACTAAGAGAATACAATCCTTCAGAAGTTCTTACCTTCAAAACTAATAAAAAAAAAATAGGAAAACACCACAGAGTCTAATAAACCCCAAACTAAAAAAAATCCTATACAAGGAAGATTAAAAAATTTATTGTAAAATAAATAAATTTGATGGCACAACAGCTCATGAAGAACTAGGGCCTAGTGACTTACAACTCTCAACCATTCCTGTGTGCGTGTCTGCAGGAATGGAGGGGACCTACAGTTTATTGCCGAATCCGAACGGCTAACGAGCGGCACTTTTCTGGGACAGGAGATACTCTTGGAGGATTTGTCAATTCCTCGCAAGAGGCAGTAGCCGTTTTTTCTTTTAAATAAATAGGTGGCGAGGCTGGGGATCGAAGCTTAGACCTCCGGCATGACAGTCCATCGCACTAACCATCACGACACGGCTACTACAAAAAATTTATAATTTATTGATCACAATAAAAAATATTTTTCCAAAAAACAACGAAGATTGAGTACAATGCACAAAATAATGCAAAAAATTCACTAAAATTGCACAATTTACAAAAAAGAACTGCTTTGTCATTTGTATTAACTCTGGACGTGAAAAAAAAGGTAAAAGGTATGCGTTTTATATGAAAAAATATTTTTTTTTAGTACTCGTACGGTGCGGCATCTCTCCCACACTTGTTGGAAGAGACGCCGCTGTAGTCAGACCAATTGTTTATTTTTTGTTAATTGTTATTTAAACAATAAGTTTGTATACGTTTAATTGTTTTTTATGGTAGAATATTATCCATTGTAAAGTTTTATTTAGAAAAATTTAAATATTTTTATTAATAACAAACCGTAAAATTGTGTTTTCAAAAAGCGCGGCATCTCTCCCGCAATTACCCTACATTCATTTTTCTTTTAACATAAGGCACCAATCCCCCCCTATTAGAGTTCCGAATCTCAAAAAAAAAAAAAATCATACACCCTCGCTCCACCCTACTGTGCATGTTTGGTCAACGTCCGGTCTAGCAGTATGCCAGCAAGATGCAGCAGTGCATGCATATTCGGAATAATTTCATAAGATAGGCTACAACTCTGTTTAAAATTACACAAAATATTAGGTGGAACTAAGAGCGTTCCTGTGTTTGTTTGATCAAAATCGGTTTACCAACAACGCATACATTTTCATACTAATTTCAGAAAACACGGTCAGATTTTGTTTAAAACTAAACTGCAGCAGCGCACGCGTTTTCCGGCTAATTTCAAGAAACGCCGTTCGATTTTGTTTTAAATTTTAGGAGGTCCGAGAGTGTTACTGTGCGTGTTTGATAAATGTCAGTATAGCAGTTTGCCAAAAAAAAAGTGCACCAGTGCATTCATTTTTGGTATATGTAATTTAAAAACTTGACAAAATGTTAATTGGAATTAAAAATAGTGTTTCTGTACGTTATTGATGGTAAAAATTTGTCTAGAAGTTTGCCAACAATGCAGCATCGCATTAATTTTTGCAATTATTTCAGAAAACAAGTTTATATTTTGTTAAAAATTCAAGAAAATCTTAAATGTATCTAGCATACGAGGTGCAACTAACACCATTAGATTTCGATAACATTACAGGAAATCTGAGGTAGTTCAAATGTGGCCATGAGTGTTGGTTCGAAATGGGTCTTACAGTTTGCCAACAAGTTGCAAAAGTGCAATCCACATAAATTCCAAATACTTACAAAAAAATTTTTAATTTTAAATTTATCGATCAAATTAAAAATAAGATTAATTTCTAAGTAATATTTTTGACAGACAAGCCTTTTTGAAAAGTTGTTATTTGAAAATTAAATAAAATCAAAAGAATTTGTACACACATACATAAGTAGCGAATTGATTAAATAGAAAGAAGTAAAAAGTAAGTTTTTACCATAACTTATAGGAAATGCCTCCAAAAAAATGAGAGGAAAACCAGTAAGCAAAGAAATGTATAGGCAAACAGAAAGATAGAAACGGTAAAACAACACGAAGACCGTTTAGCATCGAACCGTGCATGCAACAGATTTTTTATTTAACAAATTTTAATTGATCAAATAATGAAAATTAAATGAGAATTATACAGTCATACATAAATTTTAATGATAAATATTTTCCAAAATAAAAATATATTTCAAAAAGAGTTTCAAAATGTATGCAAAATGAATCATTTAAAACATTTCTTACGTTTTTAAGTTACTTAAGTATGCAGATATCCACTAATCAAGCTTTGACTTAAATGACATGGAAATTCACGGTTTACATACTTGAAATGTCAAGATGTGTAATTTTTTTTTGTGGATTTTCAAAAGATTTCGATTTTCAATCTTTTTAATCGGTTGTTAAAGCACGAAATTTGTAGGTTTGATTAAGATTATAAATTTGTATATTTGGTAAAAAGTTTGAATTTTTAAAGTACCGTTAATTGAGTATTACAGAGTTTTCTTAGGAGATTTTTTCTTAAGAAGTCATATATAGCATTGGCACATTTAAGTTAACCTAAACACAAATAGATTTGTGTTTAGCCCAAAATCAAATAGAATTAACTCAAACGAAAATAGAATTCACTCAAACGCAATTCGAACAAGTTTTGTTCTTTTCTTTAAGAACTTGCAGAAAAAGTGAGCGACATATTTTTAAACGATGGTATCTTGATTTTGGACAACGCTAAAATACTTACATAAGACTCAAGAAGTACGGGGTAGATCTCTATTTGTGTTTGGGTTAAATCTATTTGCATTTGGGTTAAATCTATATGAGTTTGGGATCAATTCTATTTGCGTTTGGGTTAAATCTATTTGCGTGTAAGTTAATTCAATGTGCAATTGCTATAACTTTTTTTAACAGTGTTGCCAGTTCAATATTCCAAATCCAATTGAATCTGACTTGTTGACTGGCTTTTTTTCTTGCTAATCCAACTAGAATTTGTTAATAATAATTGCTTTCGATTTCGTTGTTTGGTTTTGACCAAATATAATTGACTGAAAATTCTTTCTACTTCTGCATTGGAAATTGGCAATACCAATACTCGTATAGCAAATTTTAAAAATGGATGTGTTCTGCGTGAAACAAATTAAACCAGCATCAGCACCAGCACCGTCAACAGCAAACAGCACGCTGGCACAAATTGCCAACAGCAACGGCACTTACATTTATATCTGTTTGCGTATCAAATCAAAGCATTTTCTATGTGGTCCCACACCAGCAATAGCAAATTTAGGACTTAGGCTTAACGGCGGCGCTGTTGACGTTGCTGTTCATATTTGTGTTGAACAATTGAAATACGTTGGTTCTAAATTAATGGCGGCCGCTGTTGCTGGTCTAATCTGTTTCTCGCTTTTCGTTGCTTGTAGTGATAATTTCGTTGGTTGCAGTATAACAGTTTATATTTGGCTTAAACTGAAGTTTAAGTGTATTTTTAAATCCAGTCAAAAAATCAGTTTAAAAAACCAGTTGGCTGGATTTGTGTTTCATTTCCAGTTAAAGACGATGAAATCCAGTCAAATCTGGAAACAAGGTCGGATCCTCAATGTTAAGGCTACAATAAATTGTTAACATTATTAGGAGGTCTCTAACTACAGGAAGGTGAATAAAAAAAAACACACAATTTAACATGCAAAACTTTATGAAAACGAAATTCTTTTTAGAATTCCTTAAAAACTCCTCCAAATATATATTTTTATTTTTTTTGTAAATAAGTTTAAAAAAAATTAGCTTATGTCCAGTCCATCATTCTTCTTCCAAGCTCTCGCTCTACCAATTCTTATTAAAATCACTCTGGTATTTTCTGAGATTGAGGGGAACAAGTAGGCCGACATACAAACAAAAGGATATAAAAACTAATATCTGCTCAAAATCATATTTAAAACTAGATACCTAATATTAATATTGATATATTTACATTCTGTAAATTTTCTTCATAACTTATATCTGTATAAAATACATGTAGCGGGTCAAGTCTTATTAAAATGTTTTGTTTTGTTAATTTTAACGAAATTCATATTTCTCCCGTGCGAAGCCGGGGCGTATCAGCTAGTTGTTTTATAAAGCTAAATTGTTTAAAGAAGAGCATAGATAATCTGAAATATTTGTGGATACAAAATAGCAGAATATACCTAAAACAGGAAGATAAATTAGTTTCCTGCCTTACTAAAGGTGATTTTCTTTTGAACTTGTACTTAAAAAGTTAAATAAAACTTAATCCTATAAACTAAACATGGTCTTTAAAATAAAACAGAAAATATACGTGTCTGGAAGTTTTAAAATAAAACAAAAAATATACGTCTTCAAGTTTTAAATAGCGATTACGACATTATTTGTTTAACTGAAACTTTTCTTGTTTTTAGACGAGACCGATAAATCTAACAGAACTAAAGATTTTTTTTTTCATACATCAACAATAGGTAGAATTTATAAAATAAAAAGAACGTGCCACAGATACTTGTTTTTCGTAGTCCCATAAGGGGGGTTCACATTCAACGACATGTCGACCTACCCGAGTCGTTTTGCTAGCGTTCACATTCTACGACCGTTTCGCCGACTTCATTTGAAAACAAAATTTCAATGAGCAAACATTACGCGTATTTAATTTTTTACACCAATATTACCGCACTATTTTTGACTTTTTGCGTTTCTATTTATTGTTTTACTTCGATTTCAACGCATGCTATTTAATTCTTACATACAAAATAGAAGAAAAACTGAAAAATTGAAATCATCGGTCGTTCGACTAGTGTTCACATTAACTACAACGGTCGACCGACCGAGCAAAATATTAAAAAATTTGAACTACACAACAAGTCGGTCGACGGTCGTTCGACTGCTGTTCACATTACAAAATACTGCCGACTAGATACATGTTGATCAACTTGTCGTTGAATGTGAACCCCCCTATAAGATCATTTGAATTATCATTAGAAGTGTTTCGATTGCTTGCTAAACGTCAAGCTGATTTCTCATAAGAGCATTTGAATGCTTATAAGAAGTGTTTTGCTTTCTAGCACTCTCACTCACTGTGTAAATATAACAAAGGACTTATAAAGACGTTAAACCGTTAAAGAGTTAAAGTATCGGTGAACAGCAGCCATATTTCAATACGAATAAAAAGTGTTCTCTTTATATTTTTAGGGTTACCGTAGCATAAAAATATTGTCTTAGTGAAATATTTTTAGTTTTCTGTTGTGACTAAAATCTTAAAAACGTATTATAAGATAAGATGTTTTTTTAAGTATGTGCAAGTGATGTAAACACACAATGGTTTTAGTTTTATATTAAAAAGGAAATGTTGGTTGCATACAAAATTCAATGAACCTCCACATTTGAATATTCTTTAATATTGAATATTTCTTTAACGCTGGATTTACCCAATGCAATGATAGTATTCTGATTAAATCTATAGATATACAGAAACAAATATGCGAGCTTATTTTCCTTGTGTTTTGTCATTCTAAAGGCGGCAGAATATTTACGCAATATAAAAAAATCGCATATTGCGTTGGACTGTCATGCCAGAGGTCTGGAGTTCAATACCAGCCGCTTCCACCTTAAGTTTTTTTTGGAGCTACTACCTCTTGCGAGGAAGTGACAAATCCTTCAAGAGTATCTCTTGTCAGAAAAGTGCCGCTCACCTTAGCCGTTCGGATTCGGCAATAAACTGGAGGTTCCCTCCATTCCTGCAGACACGCACAAAGGAATGGTTGAGAGTTGTAAGTCGCTAGGCCCTGGTTCTTCATGAACCGTTTGTGCCACCCAATTTATTTTATTTATTTATAAAAAAAATCGCAATATTAAAAGCCAGTTGTTCTTATCTTGTTGGCATATTTCAAAAAAATCAAACGATTAAATCATAAATGCCACAAAAAATCTGACAAACTGTACATATAGGTACATTCCTACATTTTATGTAGGTGATGACAAAAAAAAAAAATAAAAAAATAATTTAATTTTGTCTATCCTGTAAATCAAGCATGGACGTTTTTTTTATAAAAAAAAAAAGTATTCATGATAAAAATTAGAAACAAAATTTAAACAAATTTTTGCTCTCATAAGACGCTCCAAAAGCCTTACGAGACTTAGTTATGGGAGCTAAAAGCACTCATGAAGAGAACTTCAAGACTGTTATCAGACTGTTAAAAGCCTTAAATGGCCTAGTTATGGGAGGCTCTTCATGCTTATAGCAGTATATTTATTCTTCTTATGGGATGACAGGCGCCACTTTGTAAAGCTGCTTAACTCTTGCTTAGGGAGTGCGTCTTTCCCTATAGGAGTGTCTGAGAAGAGAACGAGTATGCGGAGCCTTAAAAAAAAATAGATCTCTCACGCTTTATATTTCTTTTTTGTGTGTGTGCGTCATGCTCTCATATTAAAAAAACTGATGTGTTTTTCGATGCGAGTTGTTAGTTAATTAGTTAAAAACTTTTATTAATTAATCAAATCATAATTTAAAAAGTACATTTCGATAATCTTAAGATAGTTCTGGTTTGACCAAAGGCCGTCTACCAGATTGACAATTTCTAGATTCAATTTCTTAATAGTTATTGTTTGTTTAAAAGCAACCTTCTATGATGCGTTTTCTGTAACGTAGTGCAATTGGCGTGTATTTATACAAAACTTCCCAACCTAATTTCCCATTCAAAATTTCCAGGGCTGTATTCATTTTCATCGAAGTTACTCCAAAATAACTCACCCGTAACTCTTTAAGGATGGGACATCTGGCAATAAAATGATATACATCCTCTCTCTCCTTAAGGTTGCAAAGGTCACATAAAATTGGAAGGTCTGGTCGATGCGGAATATAATTCAGTTTGATAATTTCCCCTCTTGCTTTAAATATCAGGTTTATCATGTTGATTGAAAAGTGGTTTTTTTTTTTCTTTAAGGTTGAAGTCCAGTTGGTTGTAAATATTTCTGTACTGTGAAGATTGTGCTAATATTTTGAAATGTTCAAAGGCAGTGTAGCTTAGCCTCTCAAGAATAGCATTAAACGTGTTTCTTAAGTCTGCAGTACTTATGTCAGATGAAATGCGTATGATTCCGTTCGGTTCAGTTCGATGCGAGTATTTATCGGTAAAGTTAATTGACATAAATTAATTGTGATAATTGTGGCATAATGTTAACTAAAATCATGTTGTAATTAAAATTTTATCTACTAATTTGCACATTTTACTTCGAAAAATAGCAACGCGCTTTAAAAAAAACGCGTATTTAAATAATTTTGTTTCTAATTTTTATCAGAAAAGGGGTTACCATGAGTAAATTTTTTTTTGTCAAAAAACTTTTTTGCTTGATTTATAGGACAGACAAAAATTTCATTATTTTTAAATTTTTATTTTTGTTATTTACTGTCATTATTATTTTTGTATACTTAAAAATAATGTAGGTATGTACGATTTGTCAAATTTTTTTGTGGTATTTATAAATATATCGTTAATTTTTTTTTAAATATGCCAAACAAGACAAAAACAACTGGGTGTAAGTATTGCCATTTTTCTTATACTGCGTTAATATTTTTTAATTTAATATTATTTAATTTTTAGATAATGACAAAACACAAGAAAAAATGAACATGCATATTCTCCTCTGGCTGATTTCCAGTATACAGGGTGTCCGGTAAAGAGTGGATAATCCTGCGGCGTATATTTCACTTTATAACTGCTCCGAAACCGGAAATATAAAGGGGCTATCTCAAATGGTACTCAAAATATGTGCATTTTTTCGTTCAGTGTATTTTCTTGTACTTACTTTACGTTTTTGAATACCACGACTACAAATGGATGAACTCCATCGATTTTCTTTGGCGCAGTAATTTTCTACACTATTGGTGCCAAAATATAATTGGTAGAAAATTTTAATAGCTTATGGACTTTTTTTTATTAAAAAAAATTCAAATTTGTTTTTAATTCCAAAAATTGAGAAATAAAAAAATCGGATGGAAACCCTAGTGCAAACTTTTTAAAAAAATGGCGCAACAAAACTAGATTTCAGAATGAAACAGTTTTTTACAAAATAACATCGATGGAATTTATCTATTTGTAGTCGTAGTATTCAAAAACGTAAAGTATAAGTACAAAAAATACACTGAACGAAAAAATGCACATATTTTGAGTACCAATTGACATAGCCCCTTTATACTTCCGGTTTCGGGGCAGTCATAAAGTGGGCTATACGCCGTTTCAGGATTATCCACTCTTTACCGGACATCCTGTATAGATTTAATCAGAATACTATTATTGCATTAGGTAAATTCAGCATCAAAGAAATCATTGTATTCAAATGTGGAGGTTCATTGAGTTCTGCATGCAATTAACATTTTCGAACAACTTTTTAATATAAAACTACATCCATTGTGTGTGTACAAAACTTGCACATATTTAAAAAAAAATCACATAATACATTTAAAAGGTTTAATTTTAAGTTCCTTATTGATTACAAGAAGTAATCAATAAGGAACTTAACATTAAACATAAAACATAAATTAAATGATTACAAACATGGTTCAGTGTGAATTAAATACACAAAAATTCGAGACATTTAAAAGGCTTTAGTCACAATATATAAAAATATTTCACTA
>OX346246.1:86069894-86389894 GCA_947049315.1 Epistrophella euchroma
TACAAAAAATGTTTTGTCGTTCTTCACGAAAGGGTGTTTCATAAAAATATGAACTTCGTTGTTTCTTGATCGTTTTCGATGAAATTGACATAGGTTATAGCTGACATGAAGTTATGAAGAAAAAAAAACATGTTCAATACAGGGTGATTCATAAAAATGTCAAATTCGTTTTTTTGTGGAGCAATTTAAATGAAACTGACATATGTAAGTTATAGCAAAGAATATAAAGTTACCAAGAAGTCGCATCTCATACAAATTTTCTATTGAAAATGCCGGGTTCCAATTTTGGAACCCGCACTTTGGCTTTTTTTGGGCTTTTCAATAATTCTCTCAGCGCTTTTAAAATGAGATACCACACACATTGAAACAGTGCTTTTTTGTCCTTGAAAAGTCCATAAAAAACAAAAGGTCTGGGAGCAGGCCGCAATATTGGAACCCACCATATAAAAATGTGCAGTAAAAAACTTGTATGAGATGCGCCTTCTTGGTAACTTTATATTCTTTGATTATAGCTAAGATCGAATTATGGAAAAAATGTTTTTAAAAAAAATGGAATTTTATATCAACTATATATCTACAAAATAAGTTTCTGTCAGTTTGAGGATAATGTAATTTCCACTAGAATTTCAAGGGTTGGACGTGGACCTACTAGTTTACATAAATCGTCAACAATCTTCTACAGTTTTTGTTTCCTCGTATCAATGGGGAAAACTTGTATCGAAGCTTGGGGTTTGTATAAGAAAACATTTTGAAGTTTGTAAAAAAACTGATCAAGTTTTTTCATCTCACAAATTATATTTAAGATGGTGCAGATGGTAGAGTGGTAGACGTATAACGCGGCGCTGCGTTTGAGCAATGTGTTAACGCAGCAGCTAACTGTAACCCTCTGACACCTTAACAATGCACTTTCAAAATCCAACCAAAAAAATGGAAATAGTTTTATACTACTCCAAAGTGTTTCACTAGTAATTGGTTGTTTGTTACTGTCCAAGCTAAGTTTCATCAAATTGGCAGAAGGGGAGAGTGAGTACAAAATTAAGGATGGGTCAGTTGTAATATTAATTTAAATGAAAAGCTAGATCTGCATGAGTCCATTTTCTAATGCAAAATTCCTGGCAATTAGGTTCTGAATGCACCCACAAAAAGTAAAATGTCAGTACACTCCAATATGGCTTAACAAATGAAAATAAAATGAACGACTGAGTTGCAAGAATTTTATGAATCACCCTTTCTTCGTAACTTCATTTTCATAGAAATCTGTCAAGAAACAACGAATAAGACATTTTTATGAACCACCCTGTTTTGAAAATATTTTTTAATATTTTTTTTTTCTTCATAGCTCTATCTGAGCTATAACTTATATCAATTTCATCGAAATTGGTCAATAAACAACGAAGCTGATATTTTTTGAAATGCCCTTTCGTGAAGAACGGCAAAACATTTTTTGTATCCGACCCCGTATTTAAATAAACCCATCCCCCATGCCACCCAATCACTCTAGATTCCTAATGGTTAAATCACAAATAACAACGCCCTATTTTTATATTTGTTACTCCACTCGCGTTTAAATTTACTCTTACCACTCCATTGCTATACCTCATCATTTTACCTACAGTGATACACAAAAGTTTGCGTACAGCGATAAAATAACGAAAAAGAGAACTACTGCTCTTGAACGGTAAATGATACATTTTTTTTGTTAATATATTTCAATAAAATAATTTTCAAAGGATCGATTTAGTCCAACATAAATTCAATATTTTTTTTTTATTTAAACAAATAACAAAAAAAGAAAAAATAGTTGTTAAATTCTTTCCACAAAAGTTTGCATACAGCTGTAAGAGAAAGGAAAAAAATTTTAAAAAAATTAATAAGAATAAATTGCACTTTATTACTTTTGGTATTAATATTTCGTCGGATATCCTTTCAATCTTATTACTTCCTTTAAACGGGTTTGCATTGATGCAACAAGTTTCTGGGTGTAAGAACTACTTATATTATTCCATTCGAGTAATAAAGCGTCTTTTAATTGGGCCTTATTTCGAATATCGTGGGTGCGGATTTTTCTTTCCAATGCATCCCACACGTGTTCGATTGGGTTGATGTCTGGGCTTTGTGGTGGAGTTCGTAGTTGGTGTGGGGTATTGTATAAGAGCCACAAACGCGCGTTATGTGCGGTGTGTTTGGGGTCATTATCTTGCTGGAAGTAGTAGTCGTTGGAAATACCCAGCATCTCGGCACTTTCTTTTAAATTTCTTTTGAGGATATCAATGTACACAAACTGATTCATAATTCCTTCAACTATTTCCAGCTTACCTACCCCTGAAGATGCCATACAACCCCATACCATAAGACCTCCACCACCATGCTTCACAGTCTTTACAGTGCATTTCGGATTAAGGGCATCATTTGGCCTTCTCCACACCCTAATGCGACCGTCAGACCCGAAAATATTATATTTTGACTCGTCCGAGAAAATTACCTTGTGCCAAAATTCGGGAGGCTTGTTAACGTACTCTTTGGCGAACGCAAGCCGTTTCTGCCTGTTGACTTTGTTCACTAATGGCTTTTTTCTGGGTGTGCACGACTTAAATCCATTGCGAACTATGGTTCTTCGAACTGTTTCTGGGTGCACTTTAGTGTTGTGATGCGTTTCTAGTTCTGAGCTGATCATCCTAGCTGTTGTAAAATGGTTTTGATCCACCATACGCTTGATCACCCGCTTATCTCTTACTGAGAGCTTCGATGGTCGGCCGGATCTTGCCTTAGATTCTACCTGCCCTGAGTTCCTGAAGCGATCTATGGTTCTCTGGATCGTTGATCGACTTCTGGAAATTTGTTTTGAGATTTCACTGTAGGACATTCTTTGTTTCACGTGAAGATTAATTATCAACTCCCTTTCACTCACGCTTAACTCTTTTTTCGACATTTTTCTTTTTTTAATTTCGCGAAACTCAAAAAACAATCAATTTATTAATTTCTCACACTCGAACAAACAACAATGTACTGCGATCAAAATGTACCGCTATTTGCACAGTGTGTAATGAAAGTTTTTTTATCATCTGTACGCAAACTTTTGCGGAACGAATTTTACAACTTTTTTCCTTTTTTTGTTATTTGTTTAAACAAAAATAAAAGTATTAAATTTATTTTGTACTTAATCGATCCTTTGAAAATTATTTTTGGAAATATACTTACAAAAAAAAATGTATCACTTACCGTTAACGAGCTATTGTTCTCTTTTTCCTTATTTTATCGCTGTACGCAAACTTTTGTGTATCACTGTAATTGTTGCCAGTTTAAAAGCCCAGCGAAAAAATACAACGGTCAACTGGCTTGCTTACATTAATCACCTCGAAGATTATGTTTGCGAGGATGTTTCGCAGCGGAGATGTGTCTTTGAGAAAATTTTGTTTGCGAGGATGTGCCGCAGCCGAGATTATGCTTTGAGAAGATTCTGTTTGCGGGGATGTGTCGCTGCGGAGATTTGGTTTTGCAATGATTTTGCTTGCGAGGATGTGTCGTGCGGAGATTTTGTTCGCGAAGATTAGTTACGGTTTCATAGCTGCCTCCAGTTACGCATTCCAAGTTGGTTGAGGTCGTTCTACTAAGGTGGCGCACACATACGCTCCAAGTGTCCCAGCCATCTCAGCCGCTGTATTTTCAGCTTCATGACCAGGTCGACGTCGCTGTAAAGCTCGTAAAGCTCGCTGTTAAATCTTCTCCTCCATACTCCATCGCTACAGACTGGACCGAAAATCACCAAAAGAATATTTAACTCAAGTAGATTTTCATCCGTTTTTATCAGGGTCCATGCTTCTGCCCAATACAGCAGGACCGGGATGATAAGGGTCTTATATAAGGTCTCCTTGGTTCTCTGAGAGAGGGCTTTATTACTCAAATGCCCACTTAGCCCGGAGAAACAGCGATTGGCAAAAGTAATTCTTCGTTTGATCTCGGCACTGATGTCATTTTGCGATGTTATAGTGGAGCCCAGGTAGACAAAGTCTTTGACGACTTCGAAGTTGTACCTATCCATCGATCGTGACGTTCTGCCCGAGTCGACGATGTTGAGATATACTTCGTCTTGTCCTCATTAACAGCCAAACCCATTTTCACCGCCTCCGTATAAATACTTGCAATGGCACCGGTAACAGCTCGCTTCGTTCTTCCAATGATGTCAATATCATCTGCATAAGCAAATAGTTGAACGAACTTTTGAAAAATTGTACCACTGTTGTTGATTTGCGAGTTGCGTACAATTGCTTCAAGTACGATGTTAAAGAGGTTGTATGATAACGCGTCGCCTTGTCTCAAACCTTTCTCGACATCAAAGGTTTTGGTGGTGTTCTTGCCGACTTTGACGGAGCAGCGATTTTTCTCCATAGTCATCCTGCACAAGCGAACGAGTTTGGCAGGGTTTGTCTACGCTATCATATGCGCCTTTAAAATCGATAAAGAGGTGGTGTGTATCGATTTGAAACTCCTGGGTTTTTTCCAAAATCTGACGGAGTGTGAGCATTTGATCGACGGTTTTAAGCGATCACACAGTACAGATGACAGGATTTTGTATGCGACGTTGAGGAGACTTATACCTCTGTAGTTGGAACAGGTCAGAGCATCTCCTTTCTTGTGGATAGGGCACACTATACATACTATCCTGTCATCGGGCATACTTTCTTCCGACCAAATTTTGGAGATAAGCTGGTGTATACTCCTTACCAAGTCATCTCCCCCTGCTTTGAATAGCTCGGCTGGCAGGCCATCCGCACCAGCAGCCTTGAACGTTTTAAGCTTGGATATCGCTAACCGCACTTCATTAAAGTCGGGTGGACGGAAATTTTGACAATCATCGTCCAGGTTGAATGGAGTGTTCTATCTTACAGCGGAATTTTGGCCATCTTCGACGTTTAGCAGTCTGGAAAAATGTTGTTTCCAGATCCTCAGCACTGACTGTGTGTCTACCACCATATTCCCACTCTCATCTCGGCAGGCTTCCGTTCTGGCCTTGTAACCCTGGGTAATTTGCTCACCCTTCGGTAGGATTTCCGAACATCCCCCTGCCGCTACAGTCCTCAATAGACTCGACCGCCCGCTTCGCATTCTCTCTCTTTATTCTCCTGAGAAGCCGACGTTCCTCCCGGGCTGCTCTCTCAGCCGCGCATTGCTTGGTAGGCCTCATTCTTTGCCACATGCGCCAGCCTGTATTCTTCATCGAACCAGGGGTTTCGTTGTGATGGCCTTTTGAAACCCAACACATCAGTAGCGGCACTTCTGATGGCATTTTGGCAGTGTTTCCACTGGTCCTCTACAGATGATGCTTGTGGGGGGCTTCATGAGAGTTTAAGAGAGACGTGGTCTGCAAAAGTCCTAGCTATCTCTTGCGATTTTAGCTTCGCGACGTTAAATCGTTTTACAGCATCCGCTCGTCGTTGTGGCGTCATGGATATCCAGGATACTGGAAGCATGTTTGCCGTCTATCGCAACATGATCAATCTGGTTGACGGTTTGTTGATCCAGATCCGGAGACCGCCAGGTCCCTTGTGCATATTGAGGTGTGGGAATAGAGTGCTTGCTATGATGACATTTCGCCCCGCCGCGAAATCAATGAGCCTGAGTCTGTTACCGGAAGTGTTGTCGTGCAGGCTGCGTCCTCCGACTATCGAACCAAAGATGCCCTCCTTTCCGATCTTAGCGTTGAAGTCGCCAAGAACAATCTTGACGTCGTACTTACGATATTGTTTATTGTTGTTTATTGACTTTAATTCTTAGTACATATAAGATAAAGATCTTTTGAAAAGATGTACAAGCTTAATTTAATACTTTTTATCATACAATAATATAAAACATACCTACATATTATAAATATTAAGTTAAAAAAAAAATAATAAATAAAATAACATTTTAATACAAATTAAATAAATAAAATATAATTAAGGAAAAGAAAAGAATGTTATATTATATTACGAAGCAAAGAGTAGAAAATAATATAAATGAAATCGACATAAGATAGATAAAGATAAAGAAAGAAGAACGAAAATTGTTGGTTTTAAGTTTTAATCAGTAGTTTTCTGTGAAATAATAAAATAATAGTTTGGCAAAATGTTAGGGCACCTATCATACGTATCCTCGATGAGATCGTAGAATTCTTCTTTGGTTGAGTCATCCTTTTCTTCCGTTGGGGCATGGGCACAGATCACCGTGATGTTTTTGAACTTTGCTTTGATGCGGATTGTGACCAGGCACTCGCTTACATTTCTGAAGCCCAAGACTTCTTACCTAAGTCTTCCCCTTACCACAAAACCACAACCAAAGAGCAGCTGACCCTGCTCCTTGCAGCACTCGCCGAAGTAGATGTCAGACGATTGCATCCTTCGTATGCCCTCTCCATCCCATCGCACTTCCTGGATGGCTGTTACATCAGCCTTTAGTCTATCCAGTTTCTCCACTAATTGTTCGGCTGCACGTGGCCTGTTTAAGGTCCGGACATTCCACGTGCAGATCCAAAATTCATTGTCCTTGTTTCGTTTGCTGGGGTGTCGTCAACATTAAAATCATCCATATCCGAGGCTCGTAGTTGTTTCGGAACCGAAAATATTTTCCGTGGTAGGGAAGTCACCCCGACGTACAACCCCCTAGCCTGGAGGACCAGATCCTTATTATAACTCCAAGGACGGAGAGCCGGATAAACCGCTCCTTATAGGCCTGAGCTACGAATACGTCGTAGTAGCCCATATAAGGTGTTCAGTAAGTAGTTTAACCTGACTGGAACTGTAGACGCCACCGTTGATTCCATCTGGGGAATTCTTCCGCTGCCGCCTGGATGAAGGAGAAGTGCCTTAGTGGGAACACTCCTCCCCCCCTCCCCTCTCTTGTTTGCTACCGCCTAAAACCGTCCACTGAGATTGGAACCCCATCTTCAGTTAAAGGTACTAGGCACCCAATGTTCACCACGTGGAGGTGAGAGTAGGAGTTGATAGACAGAGGTTCGCTTTGAAAAAAGCTTGTGGACGCTTGTGTCCTCTTGAATCCACCACGTTGTCTATCCTTTGAAATTCATTTCCTACATTCGTTAGTTACACCGTGTCTCCACCTGAAATATTTAATAGATTACTATGTCACTTTCTGTAGAAAGAAAGACCGATAGTACCTATACCATAAAATATTGGTTGGGAATTTTAATAGCCTACTATTTCATTTGTCTCAAAAACTTCACAGGTCAAAGTTATGAAGTTAAAACAATTAAAAGAATTGATTGAGTCCAAAACGAATCGCAAAAAAAGTACTTCCCCACTTGAGTTCTACATTACCTACAACAAAGCTTTTTTCATTTTCTCCAATCGAGTTTACGTACAACAAACAAACAAAGCTTTTTTTTTCATTTCAAGACACTTTTATTTTCATCATTTATATAAATACAATTTACAAACATATTTTATTAAATAAATTAAATTAAGTTTGATGGCACAACAGCTCATGAAGAACTAGGGCCTAGTGACTTACAACACTCAACCATTCCTGTGTGCGTGTCTGCAGGAATGGAGGGGACCTACAGTTTATTGCCGGATCCGAACGGCGGAGGATTTGTCAATTCCTCGCAAGAGGCAGTAGCCGTTTTTTTTTTCTTATAAATAAAGAAAGAAATTTTGTAGGTTTGCGTGAAACACTCAGTTTAGCAGTGAATTTGCTTGAACACTGATCTCTATAATACACTGGATAGCGCATCCATACAAGAGCACAACAGCTCATGAAGAACTAGGGCCTAGTGACTCACAACTCTCAACCATTCCTGTGTGCGTGTCTGCAGGAATGGAGGGGACCTACAGTTTATTGCCGGATCCGAATGGCGGAGGATTTGTCAATTCCTCGCAAGAGGCAGTAGCCGTTTTTTTTTCTTTTAAAATAAAGAAAGAAATTTTGTAGGTTTGCGTGAAACACTCAGTTTAGCAGTGAATTTGCTTGAACACTGATCTCTATAATACACTGGATAGCGCATCCATACAAGAGCACAACAGCTCATGAAGAACTAGGGCCTAGTGACTTACAACTCTCAACCATTCCTGTGTGCGTGTCTGCAGGAATGGAGGGGACCTACAGTTTATTGCCGGATCCGAACGGCGGAGGATTTGTCAATTCCTCGCAAGAGGCAGTAGCCGTTTTTTTTTTCTTTTAAATAAAGAAAGAAATTTTGTAGGTTTGCGTGAAACACTCAGTTTAGCAGTGAATTTGCTTGAAGCACTGATCTCTATAATACACTGGATAACGTATCCATACAAGAATGTTGATACCATTTGAGAATTCTTATAATGTTAAGTTGCCTATTTTTTTTGTATAACGTTATAACTGTATAACATAATGAAATGCAAAATTTTTTACAAAATTGCAACTAAAATATTTTAAATTCACTTTTACAATTATTTCAAATTACAAAATATCAAATTTACAAACAAGTGATGGTTCTTTTGCTTTTTTTTCTTAGAAATTTCACTTTGGTTTTTTCCCCTCTTCGGTTGTAGTAGAATTTTTTAGATCTCAGCAACTTGAACTGGCCTTCTCAGCCTCACTGAACATACCTAAAGTGTTGAGTTGCCTCACTGAACATACCTAAAGTGTTGAGTTGCCTACGTACTTGTCATCTTCAATTGGAAGTAGAAAAACTGTTATACTTTGTAGGGAGTCCACTATCCAGTGTATTATAGAGATCAGTGGCTTGAAGGGGAACTCGTCGTAGCTGTCAAACTAATTTCAAGCGATAAGAATATACCAAACAACATATTTCTAGGTACAAGAATGTAACCATGTTCCCCTAGAAGAATATAATTTACAGTGCATATGCGCTGTAGATTTTATTAAGAGTCGGTATTCATCGACAAAAAATTGCGTCTTAGAAAGGTACGACAGCATCTAACTGATGAGCCCAACTGTCGTGCCTGGGCGAAACGCATGGACTAAAGGTCGCAAAAATCTTACATTTGAATTTAATTCAATACAGTCCACTAAAACAATAACAAAAATAATTTTCTTTTATTTTTGTTTATTCTCTTCTTCGTAATATACCAGAGTATTCACAATAAAGCGTTTCTCGTCGTCCCGTCACGCCATGAAGGCTGTTTCACAATGCGACGAGAAAGCGAGACGTCAGCGTGACGAGATCTCTTCACAGTTGTTCTCTCCTTAAAACGAATTTCAAACAACGAAGTAATACATAATAAAGTATTTCTCGTCGTCACGTTGCGTCTTTTTTTCAATTTTTCGAACTTTACGACGTGACGAGACGACGAGAAATGCTTGATTATGTATTTTTTCACTGTTTAAAATTCTTTTTTACAAGAGAGAAACTACGAAGAGATCTCGTCACGCTGGTGTCTCGTTTTCTCGTCGCATTGTGAAACAGCCTTGAGTTCGAAAAATTGACGACGATTTTTATTTTGACAATTGAGAACAGGACACCGAGTGTATCTGCATTTGTATTTATTAATTCTGTATAAATAAATAAAATACCGATAATGGCGAGCAAATAAATGTTTTTATTTTGCGCCCAATTAATTTTGTCTTCATTAACATTCCCACCGTCTTCTTCTGCTTGCTCACACTTGTTCTTTTTTTGCCTTTTGCGTTTTTGTAAATAAACACTCCCAAAAGTACTAAAAGCATTTTTTTTAACATTTTCATTTTCCTTTTTTTTCAAATTTTGTATTTTATTTCCCAAATTCACTGACAAACACGAAGTTCTACGCTGTCGGTGTGAAGAACTCGCTGCATTGTGAATTGGGAAACAATTTTATAACGAAAAAAGGATGAAAGCGTTTCTCTTCACGCTGACGACGTCTCGTTTTCTCGTTGCATTGTGAAACAGCCTTGAAATATTTTAAAAATCGTTCATGGGAAAGTCCAGATATTTGAGCTTGAAGCTGCCGACTGCAAAATAGAGATTTTAACTTTTTTCCCAAATACTTGTTTATAACGTGCGAAATAAATGACGTAAAAAAATGATTTGATACCTGAAGCTGATTTATGTCAGTAGTATATAGAATGATTTGATAGCTGAAGCTGATTTATTTCAGCAGTATATATAATTTGTATTATTTAAAAAAAAAATTTATATAAACATTGCCATGCCACGGGCACAAAAAAACTTCCAGCTTTAATGATTAGGAATTCTAATCTGGTTGGATATAGTTTACACTAGGTATTGATCATGAAATCTATGTATGATGAACTGAACTTGATAGAAATTGCGTATTGACAAGGCCCTCACTAGTCAACTGATGAGTCCTAGTGAGATCGCCGGGACGAAACGTCAAATTTTCATGGACTAAAGGCCGTAGTAGCCGTGGCGTGGTGGTTAGTGCGATGGACTATCATGCCGGAGGTCTAAGGTTCGATCCCCAGCCTCGCCACCTATTTATTTAAAAGAAAAACGGCTACTACCTCTTGCGAGGAATTGACAAATCCTCCAAGAGTATCTCCTGTCACAGAAAAGTGCTGCTCGTTAGCCGTTCGGATTCAGCAATAAACTGTAGGTCCCCTCCATTCCTGCAGACACGCACACAGGAATGGTTGAGAGTTGTAAGTCACTAGGCCCTAGTTCTTCATGAGCTGTTGTGCCATCAAATTTATTTTTATTTAAAAGGCCGTTAAAAGCTATTTTTAACCAAATTTTAGTCAGTAATCATTAAATAAGAAATTTCTCTCATAATTTGGAGTTGTTTCGATATAACTCTACTTAAAATATTTGATAAACCTTGATAAAGTTAGAACCTGGCAAACTTTTAGATCTCATTACTTTTTACGGTTGACTTGTTACACAAAGGTTTTTTGTATACATGGTTTTTTTACCATTTATGTTTTTGGTGTGATTTCACTCCTTTTTGCAAAGTATTTTTTTTAACACAAAATCTTAAATTTTCAATTTTCGAATGCACCTGAGCTCTAACACTTTAACAAATCGTCATTGTACAGCAAGCAATAATAATAATACGAAAGTGGGGGGATACCACGCCCCGTGAATGATAAACCTCAAATTTTTAAGTTTTTCTCAGCATGCATTATAAACCCTAACGCTCTACCGAAATTCATAACTCTACAACAATCAGAAATGCTTCATATAATTGACAACACTTCTGAGAAAGTGGCCACGCCCCTGAATGTCAAATATCAAATTTTTAATTTTTTTCCTTTGTTCCCCTAAATGATAAATCTCAAATTTAAATTTTTTTCTTTACACACATTGCAAGCCCTGCCCCTATACCAAATTTCATCATTCTACAACAATCAGAAACCAATTTGAGGAAATGGGCGGATACCACGCCCCCTATATGGAAATCCTCAAATTATCGATTTTGTCCATTGTAAACGTTGCAAGCCCAGCCCTACTGCCCTTCCGAATTTCATCATTCTACAACAATCAGAAGTGCTCCATATAATTGATAACAATTCTTTTAAAAATGGGCGGATACCACGCCCCCTATATAGAAATTCCAAATTTTTCGATATTTTCCTTCGCATGCTCTCCAAGGCCTACCTTTGTGCGAAATAACAAGATTTTATATGTGCATCAACTTAGCAAGTCACTTTTTCCGTTGCATATTAAAAAGTATATAGTAATTAGTTGCTACTTAGTTGCTAACTAGTTACGCAAACAAAAAAATTAATTGATGTTTTGGCTTACGAGAAAATGGGTGTCCTGCTAAGTTGACGTCAACTTAGCAAATCAACTCTTTCAAATCATATATAAACGGTCCAAGAGTGGATATATATATTGATAACTACTTAATTGCTAATTAGTTACGCAAAAAAAAATTGAATTTCTGTTTTGGTTTGCGAAATAATGGGTGTCCTACTTGGCGTCAACTTAGCAAGTCAACTCTTTCAAAAACATAGATAAACGGTCCAAGAGTGGATATATATTGATAACTACTTAATTGCTAATTACTTACGCAAAAAAAAATTTAATTGCTCTGTTGGTTTGTGTAAAAATGGGTGTCCTGCTAAGTTGACGTCAACTTAGCAAGTCAACTCTTTCAAAAACATATATAAACGGTCCAAGAGTGGATATATATTGAAAACTACTTAATTGCTAATTAGTTACGCAAAAAAAAATTTAATCACTTTTTTCGTTTTCGAATAAACAGGGATCATATAAGGACACCCATTTTCTCGTAAACCAAAACAGCAATTAAATTTTTTTTTGCGTAACTAATTAGCAATTAAGTAGTTTTCAATTATATCCACTCTCGGGCCAGTTATCTATGTTTTTGAAAGAGCTGACTTGCTAAGTTGACGTCAACTTAGCAGGACACCCATTTTCTCGCAAACCAAAACAGCAATTAATTTTTTTTTTGCGTAATTAATTAGCAACTATGTAGCAACTAATTACTATATAGATTTTAATCTGCAACAGAAAAAGTGACCTGCTAAGTTGATGAAGGTAGATTGTATGGTGTCGGGAAGTGCTCCATATGATTGATAACTATTTTCAGAAAAGTGGGTGGATGCCACGCCCCTGAATGATAAATTTAAAATTTTAATTTTTTTTCCTGTGCTTAAGTTGTAAAACCTACCGCTCTACCAAATTTTATTATTTTACAACAGTCAGAAGTGCTCTAAATAATTGATTGCAATTCTGTGAAAGTGGGCGGATACCACGCCCATTATATTGAAAATACGAAATTTTCGATTTTTTTCTTTGTATACACCACAGGGCCTACCGTTGTGCGAAATTACGAGATTCTATGGTATCGAAAAGTGCTCCATGTAATTGATAACTATTTTTTGAAAAGTGAGTGGATGCCACGCCTCCTGAATGATAGATTTAAAGTTTTAATTTTTTCCTGTGCTTAAATTGTAAGGACTACCGCTCTACCAAATTTTATCATTCTACAACAATCAGAAGTGCTCCAAATAAATTATAGCAATTCTGTGAAAGTGGGCGGATACCACGCCCCCATACGGAAACTCCCAAATTTTGGAGTTTTTCCTTTGTTAACGCTATAAGGCCTACCGATGTGCGAAATAACAAGATTTTACGGTATCCAGACGTCCTCCATAATTTTGATGATCTGTCAGTCAGTGAGTCAGTCAGTTACCGTTTTCGCGGTTTTTTGCGTCCTATATCTAAGGAACCACTATTGCTAGGGAGTTGAAATTTGGTGAGTCACCTGTGCTCGCCTAGCTTAGCAAAAATGACGATTTTGAAGTTTCTGAGATTATTGGTTACGAAGTTAGGGTGGGTCGAAAAGCGCTTGAGTTTGTTCCTGTAAAAAGGGAGTAGTGCCGAGAACTTGGCTGGGCACTACCGTGCCCTTTGATATTGTTGGTACTCGTGTTGGTATAGATATGAAATAATGTAATCAATCAATCAATACATGAAATTTTACAAAAGTGTTGATAATTTCAACATTAAATCGTGGACCTCTTCATAATTCACCTTAGTCAGTATTCCTATACATTTTAGGTTATATCAACCCATTTAATCGCTCCTCACCAGTCTTGTTGCGCAGATGCGTTTTTAATCTGCGAAGACAAGGAAAATACCGTTCGCTTGACTGGCTGAACAGAATGGTGACGCAGACGGAGACGGACCCAGAGCTGGAATAGCTGTCAAAATATTGAATACACGCAAATTCAATGTTGCGAACACAACGGAACGTAGACGCACACGGAACTTTTGACGCTTCAATTTGTATGAAGAAAAAAAACAACTTTTTGGGTTGGAAAAAAATATTGTGGTTATTTGTATCGCGAAAAAAATTATTTATTAAAAGGAAAATTATTGGAAACAAAAAATGTGAATTCTGAGCTTGCACAAGAATATTCTTTTGTTTTTCTTCAAAATACTTTCAAAGCTGTACAGCTCCATTGTTGACATGTAAAAAAAAATAACGTACGACACTTTTTGACAGCTCTTCCAGTTCCGTCTGCGGCTTAAGTTCCGTCATTCTATTCTGTTCAGCCAGTGAAGCCACAGATACTGAAAGAGTTGCACCGATCTGTATAAAACGATGTATTGTTTGATACAATGTAGAATCGCAACAGTTAGTTGAGAGCGTTAATAAATGCTTTTCGACGTTTATCCATCGAAATACTTATAAGCAATGCCTGCAACTTTAATTAATTTAAAGTTTTAAGGTGAGATTTTTTTCCATTATTTTAAGCTAAAGGTCCCTTCAAGGCCAACTACACGGCGAGTTCTTTTTTTCATTTTACAGTATCTATAATAATTGTCTAGATGTACATATAATTTGGAATATATCGAAAGAGTGCCGTTTTTTTTTATTGTTAAATAAACTCATTGAAGTATAGATGAATATTTTTCTCTATCACATAACACTTACCATATCGTCCGTATTAGAGCGCAATTATACAACACGTTTAATTACATGTGTTGAATATCTGAAAATAAAAATATTATATGTATGTGTCAATTTTTCGTAATAAACGAAAATATTTGTTGTATTATATATATAAAACCATATTATATTATCAATTAGAATGCCAATGACATAATCCCGTTTTTACCAAAAAAAAACTACTAGAAAATATTCTGTATTTGGCATACAATTCAAGAAAAATTTATTTTTCGATAGGTACATAGCTAATGTCAAAAATTTTCAGTTTCTTAATTAGCGAAGACAACGCCATAAAATCCATTGAAACTCACATTTTCTAACATGTCAGCGTGAGTCGTGGGATCGTTAATGTCAACAATAGCTATGTTTTAATATCTACGGATCAGGATCATTTTTAAACACGTAATACAAAATCTATCTGGGATCCTGCTCTATCTCTCTGGATCTATTTCAAGATCCAAAAATTAGATCTTACTCGGGCGGGTAGATGGCTTTTGTGATAATGTAGTAGATATGTTAATTGCAGTGTAAAGAAAAGAAGACAGGAAATAGTCGAAAATTAACAAACCGTAGATAAGTATAAAATGTACAGATTTTACTCATAGAGTAACTATGGGGAATTTGAAAATGCCGTTTTTGCCATATTAATAAAAAAAAAACATGACTAATCTTTATAATTTAAATTTTGTTTCTTATGTATGCATTAAAACTCAATACTTAAACTGTTTTGGACACTAGGTTCTGAAGTAGTTACATACATATGTACACATGTAGATATGTTATATTTAATGTCGCTTTACATTTGTACAAAAAATCGATTTTGTTTGTTTTCTTTTATTAACCACATCTTACTTCAACCAAAAAATCATTTTTTTTTTAATTTGATATCAAACCTCAAAAAAATCCGAAAATACCGAATCCAAAAAAGTTTTACCTCACTTGCACACTAAATTCAATCACTGAAAGAACTTCGGCGTTTAACCTTTATTTTAAGATCTCAACCTGAATCTGATAATTTAAACAAAAGTTGGCTACGAAAAGCAACATGGATAGTGCAATCAACTGGGAGTTATTTAGAGACCATCTAAGAAAAGTTTTGATGAGGTCCAAAATTGAATGCAGTATTTTTGAGAAGTTGATTCTTATTATAAATCTGAGTTTTCGGGAAATTCGGGCTTATACGGCTCCCGCCATCGCCATCTTAAAATTAGGATTTATTTCCAAAAAATCGACTTAAAAATTATTTAAAAACAATGGCAACACTTAAAATGTCATGCTACCGTTTTTTTAAAGCCAACAATTCATTCTTATATTCTGTTTTTAATTCAAATTGTTACAGTGAAAAATCTGAAAAAAAGAAAAAAAAAAAAAATTTCAAGCACAAACTATTCACTGAAACTTTTTGAATTAAGAACAGAATATATGAATGGATTGTTGGCTTTAAGAGGCTAGTTATAGCTAACATTGGAACACATAATTGAAAATTTTAATGATTTATTTTCAGACGTTTAGAAAGTGAAATCTTAAATTACTTTAATGCTACTTTATTTTAGCATAACATTATATCCGGCCAAAACAAAATTTCGTTTCGGGCCAACCGTTCTCAGGAAATGCCTTTTATTTTTTCAATGATCATTGAAGGTATAGTGCAATCATTGAAATAATTAATATCAATTTATACGTAAGGTTGGACTCAAATGAAATTTTTGTTTGGCAATAAATATTTATAATAAACGCATATTTTTTTTTTCTCTTTTTAAATTGAAACTATTCGATTCCCAGCCTCTGGACCTAAACACAAAAATGTTTTTCAGGGCTACTGCTTCTTGCGAGGAAGACAAGTCCTCCTAGAGTATCTCCTGTCATAGAAAAGTGCCGCCCACCTCAGCCCTTCGGATTCCGCATAAACTGGGACCTACAGTTTATGCCGAACGCAGACAAGCACACAGGAATTGTTGAGAGTTTGTAAGCGTCACTAGGACCTGGTTTTTCATGAGCTGTTGCACCAACAAATTTAATTTTTTTTTGTTTTAACTGAAACTACAACGAAACCATCAACCTTGCTGAAATTCATCGCTTGTGTTCCTTGGTTTATTTTATACTACGTTTTCATTAGATCAAATGAAGTAGTTTCGTATAAAATTTTCAAATTAAATTCAACCAAATTTGCATTAAATACGAAAGATAATTACGTAAAGCTTGTATGAACACACCCAAATGGAATCCATTCAAAGTGGAACCCATTTAAAATGACAGAATTCAATGTAAAGAACAACAAAAACAAACCTGGACCGTCAAACAAAATTATGAAATTTGAAATGTGAACACTTTTCTTGTAATTCCAAATCACTTCAGCTCTAATGAAAACGTAGTACATTTTGGTAATTTTTTTTTGTAACACCAACAAAATAATTTGATAGTAATTATTTATCCCCCTATACGCTGGAGTTTATTTTCTATCTCTTGAATTCATTTGTTAATTTGGGGCGATTTTGAAGATTTTTATTTTAAACTTGCGGCTTTGTATTTATTGAATTTTTGAACAACAACTTAAAGACGCTACCACTAACTGTTTACGAATTAATTTTAGGTATTTTAATTCGTTTTATTTTTGATTGGCTGGAGATATAGCTATTTCAAGGGGTGTCAAGCCCTATCATTAGTCTCCTAGTACGTCCAGCCCTCGAAATTCGAGTGCCAATTAAACACATTACCTTTTAATTGCTAGAAACTTTGACTGAAGATAAAAATCTATAAAGTACCTACTTTGTATGAATTTACATACCTACATAATTTTTCGTGAAGACGATTTTACCAATGCGACGACGCTGGAAACAGCCAACTCAACTCCACTGACTTTGTATTCTGATTTCTGTCACGCTCCAACTTTTACATATTCAATTCAAACACATGCACAATAATATTGAATTGTTTTGTAGTTGTTGTTTTTTTTCTCTCTCTTTTTTGTAGGTATTTCCTGACGATACTCCGCTCCGCTGAAGCTCATCCGTGGAGGATGAACAAACAACCACCCCATTTTCTTTCTTTCACTTTCATCCAATAGGGCTCTTTATCAAATAGCAATATATCTCATTCTCGTTCACTCATAAACGTCAAAATCATCACATTTTGGGCTTGACATGTTTTCACTTCGGAAGCTTCTAGTATTGGCACCAGGAGTCACGGCACTTGGCAGTCAGTGCGTAAACTACTAGAGGGGATACATTTTTTTTCGATTTGACATTCAATGTATTTCCCATAAGAGAAAACGAAAAAATAGTCTGGAAAACATTAATTTTAGTAATTAATTTTATATGAACGGGTATCCATATAATAATTGCAATAGATTAATAATAGCTGCATTTTATTTTCCCCCAGATCTAATCCGGATCAGATCATTATAATAAAACAAACTGGATCACAAATTTATTTATTTCTCTCAGTTGGCTTTATTTACACAATAAAATTGACAGAAGGAAAATTTTCACAAATCTTGTTTGAAATAATATTTGGTATCTAAGGAAGAGCGAATATTTAAAAATGGAACATTTTTATTTTTTTAGTTTAATTTCTATTAAGTTCATAGTTTTTATGTATTTTTTTCATGCCTCGCGACGCGTCGGCTCTATTAAATGAAGAAAAAACTCATAAAAAAATTTGGAATAATGGCGGCATGTGTTTGATTTCGAGAATTTTTAATTTTATTGAGTTTTTTTGTAAATCTCAGCAGTGGCACCAACCTTTAAAATTAAAATATTGCTAGGAAAGTGTTCAGAAAATGGATTTTAAAATCCAAATCCAAAGGCAGACCTGGATCTCGTGTTGTTTTTGTAATACTTGTATTTATGTTTCCAAATCCAATCCGGATCAGATCTGGGGGAAAATAAAATGCAGCTAATATATGTTAGTTTGTTAATCAAGAAGAATATATACCGAATATAACTTCTTATTTGTTTTATTTTGCCCATAAAGAATGTAAACAAACGTGTATTTTTGTTGTTGTTTTTCAAAATGGATGAACGTCACCAGTTGAAATGAGATCATGTGCGTAGTGAGGGAAGGGTTTTAAGGGGCAAAATCAATTATGGATTGAACTGAAATAATTTTTTAAAATAGAATTATAGATATATTACCTATGTATGTATTTGCATTTTAGTATGTGAAATAGGAGAATAGGTATGTTTTATGTTTAGAACATTTTAACGTAATACTTTATAACAGAATATAAAGAAAACTTAAATAATTAATAGATACGATAAAATTTTAAACACATAGAATTGGAACAGCTTGTTAAGTGCACACATTTATAATTCACTTAAAATTTTATTACTATTCTTGCTAAATTTTTGATTCTTTTTTTGCTTTTGGGAGTTTTTTTAGCATTCTTTGATACAAATTAAATTTTGTAAAAAAGTACAAAACAAGATAAAAAATAATTTTCGGCATAATTCTATTTTGAAAAACTTAACTTTCACCTTAAAAATTAATTTCATATTTTTTCATAATTATGGGCAGAATTTCTTTAAAATTATCAAACAAATTTTACACAGCACAAAATAAAAACAAAACATGTTTTAAATAAAACTGGCTACGCTTCTGCCTTGCTTTTTACTTAACTGGGTATCGTTGTTGTTGTTTCTCGTTGTAAGGGTTATTTGTTTACACTTTTTATCTATAAAATAAGGCATTCTAGTTTTTAGTTTCGATATATTTTAAGCTCGATTCACAAACTCACATGTTTTCTTATTACATTGCAATTAAAATACCGGTACCCGTTCATATAAAATTAAGTAGTAAAATTAATGTTTTCCAGACCATTTTTTCATTTTCTCTTATGGGAAATACATTGAATGTCAAATCGAAAAAAATTTTATCCCCCTCTAGTAGTTCACGCGCTGATATGCAGGTGGTGTCGAAAGCAATTTACCTGGTGTCAATAAAAAACCGCCTTTTTTTAGTTTTGCTTTCGTTCTTCGTTCGCATCTGTCAAGCCCACAAAGTTATGGCTGTCACTTTTGATATTGACAGATTCGTAAGGTTCCCTATCGGCGGGTTCACATTGATTAGCAAGTTTGACAGCATGGCTTGACAACCACTGGTGTTTGATCATTATAGCAGGGTTGGCATGGATTAGCATATTTGACAACATGGCTTGATCATTGAAACCCAAAAACAACCGCTTGACAACGATTTTGTTTGGTTTTCAAAATATTTTTAAAAATTTCTATGTTCTTGCTCCTCGCGAAAATTGTGCCTATCGGAGTTCTTTACTTTAAGTGCCTGTTTATATGGCATTTTTAATGAAGCATGTTTTCATTCATTACTATGGTCCTCGTGTTTACATTATAAAGAAAAAATCCTTTCATTTCAATCTTAATCTACCCTTCCCTATCTCAAACCCTAAAAATCCATGTATCTCTCACTCACACAAAAAAAAATCTTCATGATGTGTGTGTTGTAATCCCTTGTTGAAAAACTTCTAATGTCAGCTGATGCAACAACAACTCAAGGTATCTGAAAATTTTTGGGATAGGTGGATAGCCTATGTCACTACCACCCGAACGCAAGCATTGTATTTTTGACGAACGGCGCATCCAGTGAGATAGTCACTTCGGCAGAGGCGGCAGCTCTAGAACAAAATGTGGCCTGCGCAAGATCAAATTCGCGGGGCCCCTTGCAAATCAGGTGTCTTTTCAATTTGGGGCTGCATCATTTTTTGAAAAGAAGTATATGTAGGAATCCACAACTATGCACAAGTTTCCATAAAATCAGGTGTCTTTTCAATTTCGGGCTGCATCATTTTTTGAAAAGAAGTATGTAGGAATCCACAACTATGCACAAGTTTTCATAAAATCAGATTAAAACATAAATCTGGATGTAAATCATACAAATTCAATGTAAATTCATCTGGATTAAAGTTTAAATCTAGATGTATCGAGTGAATAATATGGCGGTAAATCTATTAATTTTTTGAACTTCCAGCCTATAGACATTTGTGATCAGAATGACAACAAATGCATAACATTCATAAGTATATTATGGTCGGGCTTCTTTTAAGGTACTACTTTGTAGGATTTTTCTAACAGAATTTTGTACGAAAAATACATATTACTTTTTTTTTATTTTCATGAAGTAAGTTAAATAAACATAGATACATAAAAAAATAAATAAATTTAGTGGCACATGAGGTCATACAGAAGTAAGGCCTAGTGACTTACAACTCTCAACTATTCCTGTGTGCGTGTTTGAAGGAATGAAGAGAACTTACAGTTTATTGCCGAATACGAACGGATAAGTAGAGTTGGAAGATTTGTCACTTCCTCGCAAGAGGCAGTAGCCCTGAAAACATTTTTTAGTGTTTATGTGGCAGAGGCTGGGAATCGAACCCAGACATCTGGCGTGACAGTCTAACGCACTAACCATTACGCCACGGTCTATAACATACAGAGATACATAATTTTTTTAAATTTCTTTTTCAAAAATAGAATAGTTTTAGGATTTTTTTGACAGTTGAAAGTGCAATAAAGTCATCTTCGGACAATATCCATCGTAACTTATCTCATGAATATGACACTGATGTTTCTTTCCAATGATAGCGGATTTAGAAGCTTTACAGAGCTCCAATATTGTTCCCTTGATTTTCAATAATTCACTCTTTTTAATTGGATTTGCAATTCACTCCTTTCCTTTTTCAAATTTTCACTTTCTGAACTACAAATTTAAAGCTTAAATTTTAGGTAAAAGACTTCTTGTTATTGTCACTATTATTTTTTAATTTTGTTCATTGAAAGCTTCTACTAGCTCAAATGGAAGCTTTTACTTCATAATATGGCCACACACTTACCCATAAGTACAGCAAATCAAAGATACTTGAGTCTTTTATTTATTTTTAAGAGAGGCAAAATCCTTGAAGAGATTGTCGATACGTGTATGAAGAGAAAAATAAATAAGTTGTTTTTGTTATTGGATTTAACTTATACACGTGCATTAACACGCCCTTTTGTGCTTTTGCTATTTTTGTTTGCAATATAATTAAACGACTCATCTATACAAAATTACTCGCATACTTATACATTTGTCAAACTAAATTCTGGATACGGTTAACTGATTAACTATATTACGAAAACAATTACTGGATTAAAAATTTATAATGCACACAAAATCACTTTAATGACACTACTTTTTTTCTTTTATCCAAAATACCTAGCGTCTTTTCATAAGATACAAAATAGTCAAACTAAATAACAGAATGGGAAATTTTGAGAGCAACGAAGGCAAATCGAAAGAAAAAATCACATATAATAATTTTGTAACTTAATAGACAACATGCTAAGACACTATCAGTATAATACTTATACCGAGACTAAATAATGTGATGTGATCCCAGCATCTCGATGGGTGACCACAGTAGTAGGTAGGTACCGACATTATACCTATAACCTACTATTATAATATTTTAACTGCAGCATGGAACAGTTTAGGCAATAGAAACATCAGAGTACACTCTTATCCAAACTCAAGTAATTGTAGACAGCAGTGTACACTATCTGACGTTTTCATAGTATCATTGATGCAACTGCAATGTAAACCGGGATTTGAAGTTGGTCAAAAAAGTTATTTTTCAAATTGTTTAAATATTGGATTGAATTGAGAAAAAAAAAACAAATACATTCAATACACCACTGCTCCAACAATTAACAATAATTTTATTAATTATAAAATTGAGCAACATTAATTTTAAATAAATTAATTAATTAACCGACGCGTTTTGGAGTGTACCCCATCTTCTCGCTTTTATCAAAATTTTTAAAGCTGGTGTTCGTTGTTGTTAGCAGTGTGTTGCGACTTCGAAACGCGTCGCTTATTTCATTTATTTATTTATTTAAAATTAATATTATTCAATTTTATAATCAATAAATTTAATGTTCATTGTTTTCTAAAAAATATAAAACTTACTTTTATTTACTCTTCAATATGAAAGTATTACACCTCTCTTCGTTTGTTTTATTACCAATTTCTAATTTTAATCCGAAATTCTTTCAAGGTTCATATACAAAAATAAAATCAGCTACAAATTTGTAGAAATTGAGTTGACAGTTTTTTAAACAGATATACGCAAATTTGTCTTCTTGACCTAACTGACACCTGGAGGATGTTCTATAAAGAACAAACCACTAACCAAATACAAAAGGTTTTTTATAGGTATAAAGATGAAATTAAAATATTTTGCCTATATACGGTTTTCCATAACTGTGTCGAGATTTAACTAATTCGAAACCGCGGCGAGTGAGTGAGATTACTTACTTTTCATTGAAAATCGATTTAGCTAGTAAAAGTGAGTGAGTAGGCGAATGAAATGAAACGTCAGTTTACTCGCCGCCGGATGTTCAGGACTGTCGAAGTACTGCAATTGCAATATTTGTACTGCTTTTGATAACTCCGTACTGCCGTACTGCTAACACGACCAAAGTACTGCTTTTTTTGTAAATCAAAATCATAGCAGGAAAGCTTTACAAAATCGATTCGATCAACGATTTGAAACGATTTCTTTTTGCATATGACATTCTTTTTCACACTTCATATTAAATAAAACTTAATACACTGCTGGAAAAAATAAAAGGAACAACAAATAGTTTACATTTGTGTCATTGATTATCAAACAGAGGCTAACAAATTGGAACATGAAACCGAGAAAAAGGGCGAAAACCTGTAGTTTCTAAAATATTTAATTTAATTTAATGCAGTAAAATTTGTTTGATTTGTGGAAGGTATTTGCACAAGACTGACTAAAAAAAATAATAAAAGGACATTTTATTTTCGCCCTGTATAGTGAAATGATTTTTTTTAGGCAGTTTTGTTAGTTAAAAACGTATTTAGCGCATTTTGATTTTAAAATGCCCGTAAAATAAAATAAAAATAAATATTTAGCTCCCTTTTGAAAATTAATTATTTTTCGCTTGCCATCTGAATGTGTAGCTTAGGCGAAGTGAATTTTGTATATATATTTTTTTGTAATAAAAGCAACAATTTGTCCCAGAAATTTTCTGTCTCAATTAAATTCAGATACATATCTGACTGACAACTTGACTCAGAAGGACCAAAAAGTAATAGGTACCTCCAAAAATACTAAAAAGAAAAAAAAAACATTACAGAAATCTTGTTCTCAACATTTTGTGCAGGAGTGTAGGTGTATGAAAAAAGTTTGTATTTCACTGCCGTATTGCTGTGTACTGCTTTTTTTTTCTTTAAGTACTGCTTTCTCGAAAAACAAAACGACAGCCCTGGTCATCTTACTTCGCTCGCTGAAATAGCTGAATCTCGGTCTGGTAGTCATATTTTAATTAGTATTGAATTTTGGTCTCATCGAAAAATAGGAAATTTATTTTTACAAATTTGTGTCTTAGAAACTTTCTTATAATACCTTCTTACAAGGAACCTATATATTAGATAAAAATTCAAATCCAAGATTCCGCCTAAAAAGTGAATTTCACGAGAGCGAGAAACGAGAGTTATGATCTCGCGATAAAAAAAAATCTGGGGTGATTGAAAACTGCTGGGTCGCCCTAAAATTCTCATAAATGCACCGGACTGAGCTGAGCTGAGAGCTCCATTTGGAATTGAGCTGAAATGGTGTTGAAATATAATCTCAAAACAAAACTGAGTACATAAACACTATTAAAACAAATTCATATTTCAAATCTACACAGCATAATCTTCTAATTTATGTCGGCTTAAGCAAAAAATCAATTTACAAAATACTTTATTTTATCATATTTATCAAGGCTTATGTTATAAATACACATATTTCTCAAGGCTACATGAGAAAATGAATACATTTTCTATCCAGGCTAAGAAAATGCAAAGAAAAATTAGTCTTGATAAAAATTCGGGCTAACGATAAACTTTATAATTTAGTTTCTATGGGATTTGATTATTTATTATAATTCAAACTAGTATCGCCCAGAGGCTGAAATTTGGCCAACAAAAACTAACACAGTCTAGCAAGGAATATACAAAAATTAAATTGCAAGAAAAAAAACAAATCTTTTAGGGTTTTTAATTTTATAAGTAAAATCGATAAAGTAGGTACAGTTGGTGACCCCCCTTATATAAAAATTGAAATGATTATATTTTTGATCTTCAGCATTATAAAATTCATCTCCAACAAACACCACCCTGATTATTATTGGTGAATTATTTGCTGATATACATATCGACCCCTTTACGCCAAATTATCGTAAGCGACATTTTCATATTGTCACATAATGTTAATTATTTAATTTTTTCCTGTGCATCAAAAGCAATCGGACTTTTTGTCATCTGTCAATAACAGTATTGTTAATAATGTCCAAAGCTGAATTTTGGCTTAATTGGTTCTGTTGCTGAGCAACTCGCAAGAGATAGCCAGGACTTTTGCAGACCACGTCTCTCTTAAACTCTCAACAAGCCCGCCACAAGCATCATCTGTAGAGGACCAGTGGAAGCACTGCCAAAATACCATCAAATGTGCCGCTACTGATGTGCTGGGTTTAACTAGGCCACCACAACGAAACCCCTGGTTCGATGAAGAATGCAGACTGGCGCATGAAGCAAAGAACGAGGCCTACCAAGCAATGCTGCAGACTAGAACCAGAGCTGCTGAGAGAGCAGCCCGGGAGCTCTACGGGCAAAAACGAAGGGAGGAACGCCGACTTCTCAGGAGGAAAAAGAGAGAGCATGCGAAGCGGGCGGTCGAGTCTATTGAGGACTGTAGCGGCAGGGGTGATGTTCGGAAGTTCTACCGAAGGGTGAGGCAAACTACCCAGGGTTACAAGGCCAGAACGGAAGCCTGCCGAGACGAGAGTGGGAATATGGTGGTAGACACACAGTCGGTGCTGAGGATCTGGAAACAACACTTTTCTAGACTGCTAAACGGCGAAGATGGCCAAAATTCCGCTGTAAGACCGAACACTCCATTCAACCTGGACGATGATGGTCAAAATTTCATCGGAAGAACGAAGCGAGTTGTTACCGGTGCGTTTGCAAGTATTGAATCGGAGGCGGCGAAAATGGGCTTGGCTGTTAATGAGGACAAGCCGAAGTATATGCTATCATCGTGAAAGGAATCTCAACATCGTCGACTTGGGCAGAACGTCACGATGGACAGGTACAACTTCGAAGTCGTCAAAGACTTTGTCTACCTGGGCTCCACTATAACATCGCAAAATGACATCAGTGCAGAGATCAAACGAAGAATTACTCTTTCCAATCGCTGTTTCTTCGGGCTAAGAAGGCATTTGAGTATTAAAGCCCTCTCTCAAAGAACCAAGGAGACCTTGTATAAGACCCTTATCATCCCGGTCCTGCTGTATTGGGCAGAAGCATGGACCCTGACAAAAACGGATGAGAATCTACTTGGGTGCTTTGAAAGGAAGATTCTTCGGGTGATTTTCGGTCCAGTCTGTATCGGTGGAATATGAAGGAGAAGATTCAACAACGAGCTTTACAGGCTTTACAGCGACGTCGACCTGGTCAAGAAGCTGAAAATACAGCGGCTGAGATGGCGGGGACACGTGGAGCGTATGGACACCAACGCCCAGCCCGAAGGTCTGCGCAGCAGAGGAAGACCCCACCTTAGGTGGCGCACACAAGTGGAGAACGACCTCAACCAACTTGGAGTGCGTAACTGGAGCTAGGGACCGAGCTGGCTGGAAGGGCTTGTTGGTTGAGGCCGTAGTCCATCCTGGGCTGTGAGCGCCATCTAAAGTATGTAAGTAAAGTAACTTTTTAACGATTTATGCTACGAAAAAAATTCCGTGCACCATTTTTGTGGAAAATTGCCTTAGCTACAAGATTTTTGAATAAAATTTTTCTCTAGCACAAATCGTTTCTGAAATATTTGTAAAAAAAACTCATTTTTATGACTTTTAACCCCTTTTACTGACCTAGCGGTCATCGGATCGGTGAGGAACTCTCTCACTGTTTTTCTTTAATGTTTTTTTTGGTACCGTGAACTAAGACCCCAGGAACTAAGTGACGAAGTCCACCGAAGGAGTGAGTTCTCAATAGGCGGGAACAGAGACCACTTTTTGAAAGTGGTTTTTATTCCCAAGCAAGTTGAGAACGAAGTCCACTTTCTAATGGGAATTTTAACAACATTTTAAAATACGAAAAGAGAACTAATTAAAGTGAGGTATGTATGGGGGGCATGCTGCCCCCTCTGCAACCCCCCTGCTTGGCCCATTATAGGATTTGGAGTAGGTGTGAGGTTGGGTGTATGCAACGTTGGATAAATTCAGTTTTTTGAAATCCAGATTCTTTAAATGCAAACGAAACTTTGCATACATCCAACCTCGCACCTACCCCAAATCCTATAGTGGGCCAAGCAGGGTGGTTGCAGGGGGGCAGCATGCCCCCCTTACATACCTTACTGTTTATACGCCGTGGTTCTGGGTGCTAGCGCTGTATTTGTGGAAGCAAGCTTTTTTAATTTTTTTGAAAGGAAAAGATTATAGATTTGACGGGAACTAAAACCATAAATTTTTTTGAAATTTTGTTTCCCACCTTATATGGGAAATAAAAACCACTTTCAAAAAGTGGTTTCTGTTCCCGCCTAGTGGGAATTAACATCTTCGATGGACTTAGTTCCTGGGGACTTAGTTCACGGCACCGCTTTTTTATATATTGTGTGATGTAATTGAGAATGACTGGAATGAACGAAACATACATACATTATAGCGTGTCCGTTATTTCCCAAACTTTTTTTTTTGGATCGGTCAACTTATAAATCGAAAGTTTATGCGCTACGAAAAATGTATTGACCAAAAAAAATTTTGTCCGATGTCATTAACCCGTGCCTGTTAAAGCCATACATTTCCCATACAAATTTGTATGGAGATTTTGCACTTTTTACGTTTTATTTTTTTTTTCTCTCGAAATAGTGTAGCTATTCTTGATTTTTTTTCTGATTATTGCTTTTCAACTATTCCTTTAAGAAAACACATCCAAAAATCTATGTAGAAAAAAAAATTATAATTTATTTCGAATTTTAAAAATTTCACTAATTTGTACTTTTCACCTTTTATATTTTTTCTCTAAAACTAAAAAAGTTATTCCAATTTTGTTTTTTGATTTAAAATAATAAAGCTTTTAATAAAAAAAATCAAAAATTCTGAAAAACAAAATCTTATAATTTATTTTAGTTTTTGTAAATTATTAAATATTTAAATTTCTTCCCCGTTTTTTGAGTAAATTATTATAGTCTAAGAGCTGGCGACGGATTTTCTGCGTGAAAGGAAACCAAACGGTATTAATGTTACAACTAGTCCTAGGGAAGGTGATAACGAATACGAAAGTCTGTCTGCACGTAGTGGCCGCGTTTCCGCGAAAAAGTGCATCAAAAGTACAACTTTTCTGAAAATAGAAATAGTGAGGGAAACCACTTAAAATGCATCGCATCCCGACGCCACGGACTCGCTGATTACAAAAATGGTTTCGACAGACGTGTAGGTGGCCGCAAAACCCTCGACAGACGCCGCCGAAAATGCGTTTTTTTTGGCGTTTTTTACTTTTTGGGAAACCACTTAAAATTGGTGTCATTCGAAAGCTCTCGACTCCCTGAGTGCGAATATGCAAATGACAGACGTCTAGGTGGCCGCAAAACCCGCGACAGACGTCGCTGAAAATGCGTTTTTTTGGCGCTTTTTTACTTTTTGGGAAACCACTTAAAATTAGTGTCATTGGAAAGCTCTCGACTTCCCGAGTGCGAATATGCCCATGACAGACCTTGTCTTTCGATACTTTGTCTTTCGAAACATTGTCTTTCGTAACTTTGTCTTTCGAAACTTTTTCTTTTCGAAACTTTTTCTTTTCGAAACTTTATCTTTTCGAACCTTTGTCTTTCGAACATTTATCCCTCGAACCTTTGTCTTTAGAGAACAAAATTTAAGGCTTATTGTGAAGAGACAGCTAAACTCGCGATATCGTTATACCCACATGCCCGCGACAGTTCATAAAATTTTATTACACGGAGCAGAAGCAATAGAAAGTGCGTCCTTTCCAGTTGGATCACTTTCAGAAGAGGCCCAGAAAGCAGAAATAAGGACTACAAGTATACTATAGGACCCACCATTCCAAAAAATTTTCCCGGTTATCGACGAATGAGGATATTTTTCACATGATCATGATATCACCCGATCCATTTATAGCCCAATTAAGACCTGAACCAAAGAAAAATCATCATGTCAATAACTTGTCTTCCAATAATTTTTTTTTTAATCAAATTTCAGTTTTTATAGATTTTTTTCCGCTCTCCCATACAAAAGGCACCACTGTGCCCCAACAACAAAATGCTAGACTTGCAGAGCTGCGAATAGAAATTAAAGACCTATATTATTACATCATTGAATTTTTGCTATCATTCACATCCTAAAATTGCTGTGGGCTCTTTGTCTATAAGTATATCATGAACAAAATTTGGGGCAGTATAAAACTTCGCTCATTTTTCTGCATTTTGTAAGTGCATTATGGTGGTCTTAGGGACGCGATGTCTCTGCCAAAGTTGATGGCATGTAGTTTACACTGACACAAATGTTATTTCTACAACACTTAGATCAAATCGTTCATCCGCTCCCGGTCTAATCACTTCAAAATGCACTATTTGACATATAGTAATCTATTATTTGTTCGAATATTTTTCATCAGTCAAATTTTTTTTTGAAAAACTGGAATAAATAAGGACTAGCTCATTGACAAACAAATGTATGATTTCAATATGTAATTGTGAAAACCAAAGTTTTTTAATGAGAAGATTTAACTTGCGGATAATTTAACTGTCGGATTAGTCCAAGAGCCGACCGTGCATCGGATCACTTATCTCATCGGGTAAAAGGTTCTAATACCACCTAATCAATAAATATTTCCAAAAAAACTCAACGCACATATGTTGCCTAGCAGAATTTGGGTACATGACATCGAAAATGAGCCATTTCCGGTGCATTTTTGACTCCTCATCGAGTAAAAGGTGCAAACGACACTCAAACGATAGGGCTTGATGAGATAAAAAGAAAAATGTAGGGTTGCCTACTTTAAAATGAGTGCGTGGTCTTGGCAACTCTATTTCCGTATCACTGTTTTTGGACCATGACTTATCTCATCGAGTAAAAGGTTAAAACTAGTGTCAAATGAAAGATAACATCGTACTGAAAATAAAAAAAAATAGTGTTGCAACTTTAAAAATGGGTGCATGAATGTGACAACTTAGTATGAACTTTTTCATACTAAATTCTTAAAAAAGGTCACGTAAATCAATAATAAATAGAATGTGACAACCCCATTTGAAGGAAAAAAGTGTCATAAACACGTTATTGCTCACAACTAATTTATTTTGCTTATGTGAGCCATGTATTATACACCAAATGAGAGCTGAGAATTTGTAAAAAAATATTTAAATAAATTTAAGATTTGAAACACATTTTGAAAAGGTTAAAAAAAAACATTTTATTACAAACATAAAAGTGTTCAATAGGATTATTAATAAAAACAATGATTACTTCTATAAATTCAACCGAAACCAGGACAATATTAAAGCTTAATTCTCATTCTATATGAAAGCAGACATTTGGCAATTGTAGCAACTCTAAAATGTACATGGCAACCCTGCTAATTATAATAATATACCGACATTACTATAGTTTTTTTTCGATCAAATGCTTAAAATTTCATAAGGTAAAAGCTAAAAACATACACCAAATTTAAACTTAGACTCTAATCTATAAAACAAAATCAGGATGCCGGATCTTAACTGGGTGCATGAGTTTGCCAACCTTGATTTAATCCAAAAATATATCCAAATCACTACTTTCTCAGATTCTTAAGGGGGAATATTTGGGGAACATCTGGGAGGATAAATTTTATAGCTTATATATTACAATTTTTTTTTTTAATGGAGAGCCCTTTACATAGCTACGTATCCCGTGTAGATATGTAGATATCAATTCCAAAAATCTTGGTTTTTAAGGGCACAAACACTACCTACCTCAAAAAACATTGACTAAGGCATTTTCTTTTGTTTATATGTTTTCTGCCTCGTACAATAATGATAATGGTCTTATTATATTTCAATTTTAAATTTCAGTTTAATATTTAATTTCACAAATATTTAACAGGCATCTAAATTTCTAAATGACGTATTTTATATGAAACTTTTTTGTTTTTAATTTTACGATCCTTATTATAAATTATAGAGAATTAAATTCTCTTGTTTGTGTGATGTACGGTTCTCAAGATATTGCGAAGAACTTTTTAGAACCCCTTTTTTCAAAATGGTGACCAATGGTGAGAGGCTTTCAACCTCAAAAATTCGTTATTACACTCACACTGACCCTTCCTATAGATCCATCAAAATAATTTTGTCCTGAGCAAAATGCAAGGTTAATGCAACATTTCAATAGATTACATAATTTAACACTGACATTTGAAAGTAACGATGTGACCATTATGATTCAATGGGACAGAAAATAATAATTATAACTAAATATATATCGATTAAATTCGTATGTTTTGTGAGCTAGTGAACAAAAATCCGTATATGTAGGTACACATCATATTTTGAAACTTCGCAAGAAAGAATTTTTTGACAGATAACATGTACCTACTGTACACCGATAATGCAAACTTATCTACGCATATTTTGAGCGTGAATAGAAAGTTTACAGGGAAAATTATTTAAATTTGCGAAATTGGGCCCAGGGCCGGAAAAGAACTCACTGTTTGATGTCAAAAAAGGAACAATGCAAGGTGATGCGCTTTCATGAGACTTTTTTAACATCGTTACCGTCAAAACTAGTAACTAAATACAACGTCTTTGAAAAGTCCGATATACCCACTTATGTATAATAAAGATCATTCTAGAAAATTATTTTTAATACCCGTTTTTTATTATTTGGATCATTTTTAACGCGTAATACAAAACCAATTTGAGATACTGCTTTCTATTTGGATCTATTTCAAAGGTAAAAAAGTAGTTCTCACTCTGACGGGTAGATGGGTTGACACAAACAAATTTAAGTTCCCTGAATATTCGAGATTGTATTGGTTACGCTTGGCGTGCCACCGACTCAAGACACAGTCGAAAGGGAATTTTCATCAGAGTTACCACTGGGATACTATAGTATCTCCGGGGATTCTTTTTTTCTGAGGGGATTCGGGGATACATTTTTTTTTTAAAGGATACATTTTTGTGGCGATCATTCAACCTCAAGAAACCTTAAATTTATTTAAAACCAAACAACGGAGATGAAATAAGTAAATTTGTTTACGTTTGATTTATTTTCCCCAGTTAAAACTTGCCACATAAACTACTTATACCTATACCGGCACTTCGACGATGAAGCCTTCGGATTATTAACCCAAAATTAATCTATAAACAGAATTCAATTCAGGACATTCGTTTCTCGTAGCTGGAGAAACGAATTTTTTATACATTACATTTAAATAATAAAACCATATGATATGGAAACGGTGGATGCCATTATGTTGGCCAAAGAACTTTGTCGTGAATCGTATTTAGGAAAAGTTTGGAGCCCTGTTCAAAAGTTTGTAGGTTATTGAGTAATATAATGTATTACAATATTTTAACCTTATTCTTGATTTTCTGTTAAGTTTCTGTTTTATAAAATAATAAGAAATCTTTGATTTTACTTTTTTTTTAATTTTAAACATTCATTTCCGAAGGGATTCATTTATTTTCAAAAAGATTCTTTTTTTCATGTAAAGCAATTCCTAAATAATTTAGTCTGCGGTAACACTGATTTTCGTCTATACATTCTCAGTCGATTTTATATAAAATTCAGCAGATTGAACTTTCTTACAGTAGATTTGTTTAATTTGTTTTTTTTTCCTTTTTTCAAAAAACAAGGAAAATTTAAATTTAAAAAAATTTATAGGTAATTAAAAAAATATTGCACATTTATTTATCATCAAAATAAAAAAGTATTTTTAATAATACACATTATTAAATATCAGACTATATAAGTTATCTCAAACAAAAAAAATGTGTCGTATTTATTAGGTGTAACTAACTTAAAATTCCACTGTCGCTACTTTAAGACTTTCATGACTTTGGCCTTTACGAGACAGTCAATACTTTACTGGGAAAGAAAGAACGCGGCGGTAAAATTTTGTAAATTTTTATAAAGACCGCCGGACCGCATTCTGTTTAGCCAGGCCTTTAATCTCAGAAAATACCTAATTAATGTGGATGGGACATATGCAATTTTTGTTTTTCCAAATCTTTGACAATTTACAAAAATAAAAAAAAAAAATAACTATAATATAAAAAAAAGGTGATTTAAATGAAAAATAAAAAAAGTTTTTAAGGAATGCGAAGCAATGCGAGTACGAGTTTGCTAGTAAAAAATAAATCTCAACCGATAACCTAAATTTGTTTCTAAATAAATCTCAAACCTTCTTAAACATTTCAAAAAAATTCCATCATAGTCATAGATACCTACCCGTAACATAAATGAACAACTACCCAAGGGCGGATCCAGACTTTGAGTCAGGGGGGGTCACACTTCAAAATGCAATCGCGCTAAAAATTTAATAATTCACCTACCGCCTTTTGCAATTGATGAACACAGCTACATGTTTTTTATGGACTTAGAGTGAAAAATGACTTTTTGTATGTAACTATACTTTCAGGCAGGCCTGTGTAATTTAAGCTTAAGTACAATAACAAGTACAATTACCTTGTACTTTAATATTTTAAGTACAAGTACAATTCCATGGTAATTGTACTTAAAATTTTCAAGTACCAGTACCGGTACTTGTACTTGTAATTATAATTCCACAAAAGCATTGAAAATTTGGTACTCATTACTTTAGTACTTAAAATTGTTGTACTTCCCATACAATTTGTATGGAAAAAAGAAATTAGCGATGAGCAACCTCTAAATATTAATCTAAACGGCTGAAATTTTACCAGGCTTATTATTTCACTAAACTCTAACTAAAAAGCTAGTGGCATTGAAAATCGAAGACAATTTAATATAATAATATACGCTCGTGTATTTGAAAGCACGTTAAATGTAATTTTTACTGTCAGCTATTGTTCTTTTATAAAGTTCTATGGTTTTGCTAGACTTTTCCTACATATGCATATGATATGTTATGTTATTTTTTATAAGAAATTTACCAATTAAAAATCTTCAAGAAACTTATCAGTTGTGCAAACTGAAGGCTGTTTGATCAAAATATATGCGACACGAAAAATGTCAACAATTATTAAGGGCCTTCCACACTATCCCACTGAGTATTAACACATGTCAAAAAAAAGTGTGATAGAATTACTTACGACTGCCAAATTTGTGTGAGAAAACGATAGTGTGGAACGGCTATTAGCAGTTTCTTTTGCTGTTTTTTGGCCTAGAAAAAAAAAAAAAACAGTTAATTAATTTTTTTTTTACAAACCTTATCAATAACTAATTATGGTATTGTGTGTAGATTAAAAGTATCCCGGAGTTGATATCATTGGTTGTTCTCGAGATATTCGAGCCAAAAACCATTTTTTAACAATTTTTAGCAGTTTTTTTACAGTTATTTTGGCATAGAAAAAAACCGTTTATTGATTTTTTTTACAAACTATAATCGGTAGATTAGGTGTAAACTAAATAAAATTAACTCGAAGTTAATATCTTTGTGTGTTCTTAATATTCGATATTTTTTCAACAATTTTAAATATTTTTTTAATTACAAAAAAAACTGTGGGTTGATTTTTTTTTAAATATTACCAATTTTTCACTACGTCATTATGCACAGAATAAAACCAGGCCGAAGTCGATATCTAGAGATATTCGAGAGCCATTTTACATCTTTTTTTAAATTACAGTGATAAAAAAAAGCGCTTATTGAATTTTTCTGAAAGGCCTTTCTACATGTTATGACCTTATTATCTGTAATATAAAATTTATTTGAAGTCGATATCTCTGAGTTCTCGAGATATCGTGAACGAAAAAAAACTTCCGAACGTACGAACGTACGTACACAGCCTCTCTAAAAACAATGTAATCCGACTCCAGAGACCTTGAAACGTCGAGAAATGTCAAAATTGGGTCATGACCCTCACGCCCCCCCCCCCCCCCCCCCTGGATCCGCTTTTGCAACTACCCCATTGATCAAGGAGCAGGGAAATAAATTCCCGCGGCCACTAAATCCAATGAGGGAATTAGTACTCACTTAATGGTAACTAAATCCACTTTCGTGATTGAAGTGTGGTTAGTTCTCGTGCAAAATGGGAAAAAAGGCCACATTTCAAAGGAGAACTAAGTACACATTCTGAAATATGAAGAAGGAACAATTTTCAACAATAGCTGTGTTTTATTTTCTACGGATCTGGATCAGGATCATTTTACAACACGTAATACAAAAACAATTCGGGATGCTGCTCTTTATCTGGATCTATTTCGAAGATGCAAAAATTAATTCTTACTTTGGCGGGTAGATGGCTTTTATGTTAAGGTAGCTTTGTTGTAGTGCAAAGAAAAGAGACGGGAAACAACTGAAAATATTTAAAACGTAAGTAAAAAAGAGATGATTATATAACACTGCTGTCATTGTGATCCATATCGTTTTATTTTCAAGGGATGATCCCGATCCAGATCCAAAGATAATAAAACGCGGCTAATAAGATTGGACCAAAAAGCTTTAAACTACAGTTAACAGTTCGTTATATCAGGCCCCTTGATGAGTGCGAATGAGAGGCAGTGGCGGTGGCGTCGATGGCCGGAACGGGTGCACGGCAGGCGCGCCATCGCCGCCCCTCCCCACACGGAGGAACAAGTTGAGTAGGTTAATTTTTGTTTTTAAAAGTATACTTTTTCAGACAGAAATATATTTGTATTTCATTACTAAAATTGCAAAATACTTGACTTCTTTCTTTCTTGAAAGAACATATTTCACATTAAAGGGGAACCAAAAGCACTATTTTTTTGGGACTAACTTCCTACCTTGCATGGGAACTAATCTCCACTTCATTTAAGTGAATTTAGTTCTTACTAAATGCAAACATGGTTCCTCAATTGAGTTAGTTCCCGAGGACTTAGTTCTCTGCACCGAATACTAAACACAATGTCAAAAACGTGCGATAGAATTAAATACGACCGTCAAATTTGTGTGCTCAAAATGATTTTCATATTCTGCTTCCGCACTTGCATCACAGTAAATTCATTTCAGTATTTCAACATAACCTCAAATCATCACACGGAGTGTGAAAGTCTAGAACTAATCCTAAAATTTTTAATAAATTCAGTCATGTCAAATCGCGTGAGATCGACTTTCACGGCTGACTGATTATCTCAAGATTTTTACGGTGAATTAATTTCAAGTCCTACTGCTGAACCAATTTTCATCGTTCTACAACAACCTCCAGTGTTCCATTTAATTAATAACAATTCCGAAAAAGTGGGTGGATACCACGTTTCTGAGTGATAAATTTTCAATTTATTCTACGCACCACAAAAATTGTACGAACTTGCAAGATTCTACGGTATCTGGCAGTGCTAATTTTGATTATCTGTCAGTCTCATTCAGTAAGTCAGTCAGTTACAGTATTCGTAATATTTGTTCTCCTGTTTCATTTCTCATGAATCCCTCATGCTAAGGAGTTGAGATTGTGAGGGTCTAGTGGCTTGATCAGCATAGCTTCTCTGTTTTGTGTGGGGGAGCATTTTTTTCTAAATTTAAGCCTAGTACGCTGCTGATGCGGAATCCCTTGAAAATGACATGGTTTGCAAAAACAAGAAACAAACACAAACGCATACAAAACACAGAAAGCCATGTTGTGATGAAACACAGTACACATATTGAAGGTAATATATTGCGCATCTTCGAAAATTACAGTGACCTGCCTGTCAGAATTTACAAAAACAAAACACAAGTGTTTCCGAATCGCAGTGACCCTCATCCACAATTTACAAAAACAAAATACAAGACATGCGCAGAACTGAACAAAAATGAAAACTCGGAAGATATTACCTTCTATATGTGTACTGTGGTGATGAAAGAAACAACAAGTACAACCACAAATAGAAACCAAATTTAACAGTGCGAAAAAGAGGGGAGACCTCTCACTCAAAAGAATCTGCTTACAACTATCCATTTAGCTAATCGAACAGCGTACCGCAGAACGAAAAGCAGAACGAAATTTTTCGTTTGTGGTTGTGGCACTTTCGTATGGGATTTTTCATTTTGCATCAGCAGCATACTAGGTTTTAACATTTAAAATTTTGGCAGTCAGTAATACAGATAAAGTAATAGAATAATTATACCCACTCACTGATAATATCTACTTGACGGGGAGAGTAGTCCACAATGAACTTTTGACTCGCTTGGGTCTTGGTCCTTGGATAGGTTACAAGTCCATATGAGAAAAGCCTTCCCTATCATCTAAGTTGCTACGGCATGCACTGGAGCAAAACCAAAATATTGCAAATTTGATTAGACTGAAGTAAGAGAACTTGGCTGGTTACAGGGCACTAACGTGCATTTTGATTTGATATTTGATGAGATATTATTTTTTTAAAACACACAATTTATTTTGTCATATATACGTAAGTATTTATTCCAAAAACCAGATGGTAAAGATTGTGTTGCTTTCAAAAGAACATAAAAATAAATGAATTTGGCGGCACAGTCATGAATCAGTGCCAAGTGACTTGCTACCAACCATTCCCGTAAGTGTGTCTGCAGGTATGGACAGGACTTACAGTTTATTGCCGAATCATTGTAAACACTTTGCATAAATTGCTATCTGTGAACTATCGCGTTGAAAGAAAAATCTGTCAAAGCGACGCCCAACGCGCCATTGGAAATCAGCATTTAGTGCATAATTTGTGTATCAGCTATCCAATTGTGGTACTGCTAAAATCAAGACTTTTGATTTCATAATCGTATCCAGGAGCATTCACAAATGTTAACTTTTTTTCCGGAATAACAAACAAAAATGTATGGATTTAAGTTTAATATTTAAAATGGAAAATATTTTTTTTTTCGGCTACTGCTTATTACGAAGAACAGGGAGTGAAATCTACCAAGAGTATCATTGGATCCTGAAAAAATGGTTCTCATCTACTTACTGCCTGAACATATCAGTATGCTGCGATGCAACTGGAACTGAAGACAAAGCTATTTTTTAAGCGCTCACAATGCAATCGACACAAACAATCTATTATTTTCCTCATACGATTTGAAACTTAAAAAGTGCAGCATGTGAAAAGTTATAAAGTTGACGAACTCTTTACTGGCTGAACAGAATTGTGACGCAGACGGAGACGGAGCCGGAGCTGGAATAGCTGTCAAAATATTGAATACACGCAAATTCAATGTTGCGAACACAACGGAACGTAGACGCATACGGAACTGCAAACGCAGACGGAAGAGTTCACCAACTTTTAACTTTTCACGTACGGTACTTTTAACGTTTCAAATTGTATGGAGAATAAAAACAACTTTATGGGTCGGAAAAAAATATTGTGGTTATTTGTATCGCGAAAAAAATTATTTATCAAAAGGAAAATTATTGGAAACAAAAAATGTGAATTCTGAGCTTGTACACAAGAATATTTTTTGTTTTTCTTCAAAATACTTTCAAAGCTGTACAGCTCCATTGTGGACATGTAAAAAAAATAACGTACACTTTTTGACAGCTCTTCCAGTTCCGTCTGCGGGTTCAGTTCCGTCATTCTATTCTGTTCAGCCAGTTAAGTTAGGAGGGCTGCATCTCCGTATACATCTACGTTGCGTTGTGTTCGCAATATTGAACTTGTGTGTATTCAATATTTTGACAGTTGTTCCAGCCGCAGCTACGTCTCCATTCTATTCAGGTGGTCGTTCGGATTCGTAACAAAACGCATACAGGAATGGAGAGTATTCTACAAACATATATGATCCTTATCACTTATCATACTTGAACAACTGAAATAAGTAGGTATATAAACGAGTTGACCCTACTGAGCACATTTAATTTTCAAGGGCGTGTCTGTCCGCTTTGTAAGAAAATAAAATTTAAATCTTATTTGTTTACACATTTTATGGGCCAAGAGGTTAACTCAATCGTCACACAAAAAAAAAAATTTCGGGAAAACATTAGTTTTTTTAGTCACCAACTTTTCGATACATGCTATAAAACAAAATACCCGTTAGTTATTAATTGGAAATTAGAACACTGAGCAAAGTGCAACTTTCAAATACTATGACGCGATCTACGTCAAATTTTGTAATCAAAATAAAATTTAATATTCCTTGGGACTATAAACATTTCGCTCACTGTAATATTGACTTTCTTTTGTATACTAAATAACTATGAACTTAATTCTGAATGAGTGAAGAACTGAAGACAGATTCTACGTAAGAGGAAAACGAATGAAATTAATTTAAAAGAAGATTTTGTATTTAAATTGGACAAAAAATATACATAACATTGCAAGCTAAAATGCCTCATTCGAAATAAAAAAAAAAGAGTGATTATTCTTATGATTTTCAAACAAGGAAAGATAGTAGATATGAAGGCAGATAAAGAGGTGGACAAATACCATACAATACATTATATAATAGCTCAAGTAGAATTAATCTCAATTCTTAATATTTGAACACATACCTAATAAAATTAATTGTATGAGAATTTGAGATACATTCTGTTGTGGTACTTATTTATTTATTTTCATTTGTATTAAATATAGATAGATATACAAAAAAAATTTTACCTCCAGATACTTTGTGGGCGTCAATTACAGGCAATTTAACTGCAGATTACCAACATATCCTGTGTTCAATAGATTATGTAAAAATGACTCTGGGCCTTCAGAAATTTTACTTCCGTTGCTTACTTTTTTCTTCGCACTGTGAGGGCACTTCGGATATTTAAAAAAAAAATATTTTGTATTTAACATTTTCAAATCAAAATGGATTCAGGCTTTTTCCTTTTTGATATTGCTTATTAATTATAATTATACTTTTATTATTTTTCTCTAAAACGCTCGCAACGAAATACATCAAGACATTATTATAGACCTACACAATTCCTAGACGAGGATATTTATTCTTTTTTCACTGCGATGATGATGCCTGTATATGTACAACTCTATAATGTCCCTTGTCGTGTACCATTTTAGTTTTGGGAGCGGCACCCTATTTTCATTTTCCAAACTTTTTTTTCACGATTAACCTACCCGTTTTTTTTTTCTATTTCTTTACGTTTTTTGAATTTTTTTATATGTACACTCCTTAGATGTATTATAATAACAGAATTAAGGCAGAATATTTTTGTTTAAATTTTGTGTTTGTGTTTCTTTTTTTAATTTATGATCTTAAACTTTTGTTCGCCCTTTCATTTTATTTTAATGGATTATTATGGCATATTGTAAAGGCGATGAAAAAGTAAAGGATGAATATTTATTTTTAAAAGAATTATACAAAATATATAACAAAAAGAAAATTTCACTGAGATATGGAGGAAAAATAAGTTAAAACCTTCATCTGTGCTCTCAATTTCAAACTGGAAATATTTCTGCCAGGACTTCAGTGAGCTTTTCCTAAGTTCCAACGTAACGCATTTGAGTTGAAGTACATATAGCTAAGAATAATGAAAAGAGTGTATACGAAGAGTCACAGGCACAGTGTATAATATAAATTTCTATATAGGAGGGTGTACGGTGTACCTAAATAAAAGGGATGGTGGAGTTACTATGTCTATGAATGTAGAGAGTTGGAGTTAGATAAAGTTTTCAAAATTGAGAGCACCGTTTCTCTTAGAAGAAGTACTATTTCTTATACTCTCTTTAAAGAAAGTGGAAGGATAGATTGTTAACTGTAACATAATACAAAAAGAGACAGTGTTAATCAAGCAATTTCGTGCGCAAAATCCAAAACTTTCAGGCTTTAACAAAAGGTTTTTATGAAGGATATTTTATCTACAGAAAAAACGAAGACAGAATAAAATAAAGACACATAAAATAGAACATTTGAAAACCTGAAGTAGAAACAAACAGTTCTTCTGTTTGATAGGTAAATAAAAATACATACAACAAAGGACATTCGAAAAAAACACATTCAGAATTTTAGCACCAACCTACATGAATCAAATTCGTCGTTCTTTGTTTTGACAGCACCCTATGTTAAAATTGTATTAAAAAGTGAATGTAGTTGGTTTCAAAAAGTCTCTTGTCCACTTGAGCTTTTGTTTCAAAAGCCATTATATCCATAGTAATGTAAAATTTTTTTCGCACCAAAATCCATCGTATCCGCTTAAAAAATGTTTTTAATTAAATACTTTAAATTCAAACTCCGTTATATTCTGTGTTAAACAATTATATGAGAATTTCGGAATGGCTTCATTTCTCCAGTAGTCGAACACTAACTTCAAGAACAACTTCTGTTTGAGATTTAATGCTTGAATCAATTTCAATGTACAACCTAAATTTCCATTTATAAAAAATCTAATTTGCTAACATACCACAAACATTTATGAATTACCCTATGTTAAATTAAAAAGTCACTCAAGAGTAACACAGATTTTTGTTAAAAACTAAACAGTAATTCCGAATGTCTTTCTCTTTTGCATTATACATACCTTATATACATACATAGTTGTCTACAAAAGCTACTTAATTGTTATCTTCCTAACTTCTAATTTCATGGGCATCGATTTCTTTGGAATTCGATCGTTGACCAGGACACATGGAAACAGCTAATAAACAATTTGTATCACAACTATTTTTTTCTAATTTTATTTCAATTGAATTTGTTGGGTTGTTTAACTTACAACTGGGTTTTCGCTGGTTAAGACTATTCGCTTTTCATTCCATCGGTTACATAAGTGGTCCTTCGAGCCGGATTTTTTTTATTGAGTCAGAATTCTTACAAAAATAATTAATACAGTCCGCTATAATTAAATTAATTCGATAATAGGAAAGTGTTTGTGTGTGCCTGCTGATTATTATATGTAGGTATGCCTATATCGTAGGTACATACAATCCTTTGCTTTGACTATTCGCACGTGAAAAAAAAAAAAACATTATATTGCAAGTGTAAAGACGACTAAAATTTGATTAATTTGAATTTGAGCATTTCATTCGATTGTTTGGTTTTTTGTAAGATGAGTTCTTTAAAACAAAAATATGGTAACGCTAAGGGACGTTTGACTAGAGCACGTGACTTCGTGAATACAATCACGGTTGAAATTTCTTTGGAAATGTTAGAAATACGGTTTAAAAGTTTAAACGAGTAGTGGTCAGAATTTTGCGCATTATATAACAAAATTCTGGAAAGCGTCCAGGAAGAAAATGAGGAACTCAAAACTCACGAGACTGAATTTGGCACATATGAATCGCGTTACTTTGATGCTCATGCGATGTTGTCGGCAGCGATTCGTAAAAGGCAATCGACTTCAAAATCGGAAGATGATGTTACGGTTGTTGAAAAGCTGGCAAGGCAACAAACCTCGCTGATCGAAAAACTTAACGCGACATGGGAGCGGTGCACAATTCAGCTTCCAAAGCTAGTCGTCCCACCATTCTCAGGGGATTATAAAGATTGGCCGTCGTTTAGGGATTCCTTTACGGGAATTGTTGATCAGAAAGAAAACCTAACGACTGTTCAAAAGTTTTATTATTTAAAATCCTTTCTTCGTGATCGCGCGCTAGACCTCATCAAGCATATTCCGTTACCCGAAGCAAATTATTTTGAAGCATGGGCACGTTTGGAGCATAGGTATGATCGGGTACAGCTCATCGTTCAATCGTTTATCGAGACATATCTTTCTCTTCCCAATGCAATCGGTGGTAACGTGAAAGTACTTGGCAAATTTCAGTCACTGCAGATGAGGTTATACGAGGGCTTAATGCCGTTAATTCTAATGGCCGTGACCCATGGCTTATTCATTTGCTCTTAACTAAACTAGACGTTGACACTAAACAAAGTTAGGCAGAAAAGATCGGTACGCGTGATGATGTTACCATTGACGAATTTTTGACATTTTTGGAAACGCGATGTACTGCTCTAGAATCATGTCACACGGTAGTATCACGCTCGAGTGTTTCGCGGAGCAAACAACAGCCTAATATACGTTCGCATTTTGTTGAATCTTCTCATTTAAAAACCGCGTTGCAATGTCCTAAGTGCCAAGAGCAACACAACTTGCCACAGTGTCCAAAATTTGTCGCTCTTGATGCTGAATCTCGTCGGTCTGTTGTAAAATCGAACTCTTTATGCTTTAATTACTATCGCCCTGGACATGGGGTAAATAAGTGCCGTTCTACCTTTCGCTGTCGTGAATGCCGGTCGCGTCACCATTCACTTGTTCATCCGTCGTCACAAAACAGTTCCTCCTCTTCATCGCAACCACAAACTGCGTCGCACAAATCCATTCCAGAGCAATCTTCTTCCTCATCTGTTACACCAATTATAAACAACCATTCGTTAGATGTAGCTGTCGGTAGACAAACCATTCTTCCAACAATATTGGCTCAGGTAGAGGATTTTCAAGGGAATTTGCAGAGTTGTAGTATCCTAGTCGATTCAGGATTTCAGGATTCATTTATGGGTGAATCATTTGTTAAGACATTAGGAATTCCACGCAAACATGCTCGTATCCTTATAAGTGGGGTTTCGTCTTGGGATGCAGGTCATGCAAAAGGTGTTTTGTCATTGAAATTAACTTCTCGATTTGATAAATCTTCTTTGGTCATTGACGCATATGTAATGCCTAAAGTTACCTCTAACTTGCCTTCTCGATCATTCGATCCATCTCGGTTGCTTCATATTCGTGGTTTAGAATTAGCAGATCCATCGCTCATTGTATCCAGTCCAATCGACAGGCATTCTTCTGGGAGCAGATAAGCTATGGTGTATTCTTATGGGGGATCAAAGTCAAGGACCAGAGGGAGATCCTATAGCCCAATATACGTCGTTTCGAGGCGTTACCATCGGTTAATCAATCTTCAATCACGTCTCTTCACTCTTCGCTTGGTGTCGATTCCCTTCTGCAACGTTTTTGGGAGTTAGATGAAGTCTTGCCTTCAAAACATGATTCCTTTAATGAGGATGAAGCTGAAATACATTTTCGTAACACATTCTCTAGATCAATCGACGGAAAGTACTCCGTACAGCTCCCGTTCAAATCTCCCTTTCCCGTTTTCGGTGATTCGTTAAAGCTCGCGGTTAACCGGTTATATTCTATGGAAAGAAGATTTCAACGAGACAGAGCTCTGCACGAGTCATACTCAAACTTTATGCAAGAATATCTTAATCTTGGTCATATGACTCTTATTCCTTCAAATGAGGTTCATATAGCTCAAGGAAAACACTTTTACCTGCCTCATCACGCGGTTTTAAAACCGGATAGTTCCACGACCAAGTTAAGGATCGTGTTCGATGGGTCAGCTAGAGATTCGTTCGGAAATTCACTAAATAGTCATTTACTTATTGGCCCTTCCATTAAAAGGGATTTGTTTGGCGTTTGTTTACGTTTCAGATAGCACAAATATGTTTTCACGGCGGATGTGGTAAAGGTGTTTCGAAAAATCTGGGTAGAAGCCGAGCACACAGATTTTTAACGAATCGTCTTGCGGGAGAATCCCAACGATTTGATAGGACATTTTCGACTTCGCACGGTTACATATGGTACGGCATCGGCTCCATTTCTCGCCGTTCGTGTTTTAAAGCAGATAGCAAACGATTACAAGGCGCAATATCCAAATACAGCTCATGTTCTAACTACAGACGTCTACGTAGACGACATCATGACCGGGGCCGATTCAACGGAGGAGCTGATGAATTTGCAATCTGAATTAGTGTCTCTACTGTCCAACGCCAAGCTTGAGTTAAGAAAATGGAACTCTAACTGTTGGCCACTACTTGCTAAATTACCCAGGGATGATTGTGAGTTTTTTTGGTTTGATGCGGATCGCTCAAAAGCAATGATAAAGTTTTTGGGTTTGCATTCCCAAGTAATATTTTTGCTCTCATAAGCGGCTCCAAAAGCTTTATGAGACTTAGTTAAGGGAGCTAAACTCACTCTTGAAGAGAACTTCAAGACTGTTATCAGACTGTTAAAAGCCTTAAATGGCCTAATTATGGGAGGCTCTTCATACTTGTAGCAGTATATTTATTCTTCTTATGGGATGACAGACGCCACTTTGTAAAGCTGCTTAACTCTCGCTAAGAGATTGCGTGTTTTCCAATAGGAGTATCTTGAAATAGAACGAGTATGCACAACCTTAAACAAAAATAAATCTCTCACGTTTTATATTTCTTTTTTGTGTATGTCATGCTTTCACATCAAAAAAAACTGATGTGTTTTTTGATGCAAGTATTTATCGGGAAAGTAAATTGATTAATTGTGATAATTGTGGCATAATGTAAACTAAAATCTTGTTGCAATTGAAATTTTATCTACTAATTTGCACATTTTGCTTCGAAAAATTACAACGCGCTTTGAAAAAAATGCGTATTTAAATAATTTTAATTCTAACTTTTATTAGAAAAGGGGTAACCATGAGTACTTTTTTTTGTAAAAAAAATTTGCTTGATTTACAGGACAGACAAAATTTCATTATTTTTTTTTTTGTCATTTACTGTCATTATTATTATTTATAACAAAAAATGAAGTTATGTATAGGTACGGTTTGTTAGATGATTTTGTGGTATTTATGATTTATTTTGAAATATGCCAACAAGACAAGAACAAGTGGCTTTAAATATTTCTCTTATACTACGTAAATATTCTGCTGCCTCTATTTTGCAAATAATGACAAAATTTAACTCGCATATTTTTTTCAGTATATCTATAGATTTAATCAAAATACTCTTATTGCATTGGGTAAGTCCAGTATTAAATAAATATTCAATATTAAAGAATATTCAAATATTGATTTCTGTATGCAACTAAAATAACAGTTCCTAACACCTTTTAAATATAAAACTATAACCATTGTGTGTTTACATAACTTGCACATAATTATCTACACATACTATATTTTTAATATTTGAGTCACAATAGAAAACCAACAAATATTTCTCTACCACCATATTTTAATATTACGGTAACCCTAAAAGTAAAGAGAACACTTTTTATTGGTATTGAAATATGGCTGCTGTTCATCGATACTTTAACTCTTGGTTAAACGTCTTTATGAGACTTTTGTTATATTCCCACAATGAGTAAGAGAGCAAGAAGACAACACACTTCTTATGAGCTTTCAAATGCTCTTATGAGACTTCGGTTTGACGTTTAGCAAGCAATCAAAACACTTTTTATGAGAATTCAAATGCTCTTATGGGACTACGAAAAACAAATATCTGTGACGCGTTAATTTTTTTTTATACATTCTAACTATTTGTTGATGTATGAAAAAATAAAAGAATTGTGTTGGGAAGATTTCTATTTTGAAACAATGAAAATACATTATGACATCATCAAATTAATGAGCTTGCCTATTATTTTTGGCTGATAACGTATCCGAATCCGATAGAAACATGAACAGAACCAAACTTTCTTTTAAAAAAAGAACACACTTCTGTATAATTCAATCAAAACAGCAGTTCGATTAACATTTAAAAACTTTAGCTCCCATTCGACTCTTGAACTCTTATTTATGTGTTGTTATGGGATTGTGAAGGCTAAAAATGACGTTTAGCGTTCTAGTTTTATAACGAGAAACTTAAAAGACTTAAATTGATATAGATATTGGATTGAAGTACTTTGACATTTGAAAAATGCTAACCTCTTTTCATAAAATTGTTATAAGACGAATATGAGTATTATAACAAGATCTCAATTCTTAAGAATAGATATGAGATAAAAAAGAGACTTATGGGAGGTTTTTTTCAGATTTCAAGAGCTAAGCTCTGGAGAGTTTGTTAGTTGGGTTGGAGCCCTACATCAGATGAATTCTCGTTTCGTTTTTCAAATTCTCGTGTCGTTAACTCACAAACAAGACGTTCGCTTTTGTCAGAAGTCTCTAGCATTTTTGACCCTTTAGGGTTTGTAGCTCCATCGGTTATTTTGTTTAAAATATTATTCCAGGAATTATGGTCGTCCGAACTTAAGCTTGGGTGGGATGATCCCTTACCAATACACTTGGCCAACAAATGGCTGACCTATCGAAACGAACTGCATTTCTTCGAAGAACTACGTATTCCGAGAAACGTATTCCCATCATTTGAAAGTGTCGAATATCAATGATTCTCTGATGCCTCGTCGGTGGCTTATTCTGCTATTGTTTATGCGCGTTGTAAAATTTCTGAAAGTGAATATAAAACTATATTCATTGCGTCACAAAACTAAAGTAGCTCCCTTAACACCTGTCTCGATTCCTCGACTTGAGCTCTGTGCTGCTCTTCTTCTTTCGCGATTGCTGAAAATTTTAAGATCCTCGATTTCAATAGACTGTAAACTGTTCGCATGGTGTGATTCTCAGGTTGTGCTTCATTGGTTGTCCTCTCCGCCACGTCGTTGGACTACATTCGTCGCGAATCGAACAGCTGCAATCCTTGAAACTATCCCTCGTCATTCTTGGAACTACATCGCATCCGAATCAAATCCCGCAGATTGCGCTTCGCGTGGGATCTTTCCATCAGCAGTAAGAGAGCATCCTCTGTGGTGGACTGGTCCAAATTTATTGTCGCTGCCGCAAGACGTCTGGCCAAAACCTAACTTTTCAGCAAAGCAGTCAACTGAGAACGATATCTTAGTCGAGGAAAAACAATCATCAAAGGCTGTAGCTCTTGCATCTAACACTGATAGTAGCTGGGTAATCCTGTTAGCTGAACGAGTTTCGTCATAGAATTGCCTTATCCGGGTTGTTGCGACATGTATTCGATATTCTACAAACTTGAGACCTAAAAAATTTGAGAGGAGAATCGACGGTCTTTCCTTTAAAGAGATTCACTCCGCTAGAATCAGTGTTCTTAAAAATATACAAGAAAATTCGTTCGGGAGTGAAATTAAATATTTGATAAAAAACCATGAACCCCCTTTGAAATCAAAACTCTTACGATATTCACCCTTTATATAAAGACGGGCTTCTTAGGGTGGGAGGGCGTCTCAAACATGCTAATATTTCTTTTAATTTAAAACACCCAATAATTTTGCCTAATAACCGAGTTTCTTACCTTATAGCAGAAGATATTCAAAATAATCATCTTCATCCTGGTTTATCGGAAACCTTCGTTATAGTTCGTCAAAGATATTGGATACTTGGAAGTCGCAACCTTATTCGAAAAATAGTAACCATGTGCAAAACTTGTTTTCTGCAAGGTAAAACTACATCTACTCAGCTCATGGGTGAGTTGCCAGGGCATCGTGTACAACCTGCTCGGCATTTTACAAACACTTGATGTGATTATGCGGGGCCATTTGTAATAAAACTGTCCAAGGGTCGCAAACCAAAACTCTCTAAGGCATATTTTGCAATTTTTGTGTGCATGTCAACTAAAGCAATTAATTTGGAGTTGGTAAGTGACCTAACAACCGATGCATTTTTAGCTGCCTTCAAGCGATTTGTGTCCCGTCGAGGAAAATGTGTAAACATGTATAGCGACAATGGCACAAACTTCCAAGGTGCACGTCGTTGCCTTAATGAGATGCAGAAGTTGGTCGTTTCACAAGCCTACAATGATGAGATTGCCACTCGAATTGCTATGGACGGTACTGCATGGCACTTTATCCCTCCTTCACCGCCCCACTTTGGTGGGCTATGGGAAGCAGGCGTTAAGTCGGTTAAGCTGCATTTACGTAGAGTTGTTGGATCTTCCGTTTTAACATTTGATGAATATTATACCGTTTTAACACAAATAGAATCTATTTTGAATTCTCGTCCTATTTGTGTTATTTCCGATAATGATTTAAATCCATTAACCCCTGCACATTTCCTTATAGGAGAACCTCTCACTGCTGTTCCGGAGCCGAGTTATCTGGATATTCCTACCAATCGCCTGTCTCACTGGCAGCATCTCCAGAGCATGGTCCAAGGATTCTACAAAAGATGGCACTCGGAATACATAACATCAGTCCAAGAAAGACCCAAATGGCAAAAAAAGAAGCTAAACTTGACGATTGGTGACCTTGTCATTATACGCGAACCTAATCTACCCCCAACAAGGTGGATACTTGGAAGGATAGAAGCCGTACATCCAGGTTCTGATGGCCAGGTACGTGTGGCCACAGTCAGGACTGCAAATGGAACATATCTGCGACCAATTACCAAACTGGCTCCTTTACCGAAATCCTGAAACTCGTTCCAGGGGAGGGGCGGGATGTTTGAGATTTAATGCTTGAATCAATTTCAATGTACAACTTAAATTTTCATTTATAAAAAATCTAATTTGCTAACATATCACAAAAATTTATGAATTACCCTATGTTAAATTAAAAAGTCACTCAAGAGCAACACAGTTAATTATTTTTGTTAAAAACTAAACAGTAATTCCGAATGTCTTTCTCTTTTGCATTAAACATACCTTATATACAAAGAAGAGAATAAACAAACATAAAAGAAAATTATGTTTGTTATTGTTTTAGTGGACTGTATTGAATTAAATTCAAATGGAAGATTTTTTGCGACCTTTAGTCCAATGCGTTTCGCCCAGGCACGACAGTTGGGCTCATCAGTTAGATGCTGTCGTACCTTTCTAAGACGCAATTTTTTGTCGATGAATACCGACTCTTAGGGCCAGTTGTACAAATATTTGATCCGTGGTTCAGGAATTTTAACACACCAATTTCAGCGGATTAACTGTGGTTCAACGATGGTTCAGGCATGCAATTGGCTTTTAGTGCATATTAGAACCTTGAACCATCGTTGAACTTCAGTTAACCCGCCGAAATCGTCGAGTTAAAATTCCTGAACCACGGATCAAAATTTAAACCACGATTGTACAACTGGCACTTAATAAAATCTACAGCGCATATGCACTGTAAATTATGTTCTTCTAGGGGAACATGGTTACATTCTTGCACCTAGAAATATATGTTGTTGTTGTAAGCCCGTGGTCTGGCTAATGTACCAAGAAGAGAATAAACAAACATAAAAGAAAATTATTTTTGTTATTGTTTTATTGGACTGTATTGAATTAAATTCAAATGGAAGATTTTTTGCGACCTTTAGTCCAATGCGCTTCGCCCAGGCACGACAGTTGGGCTCATCAGTTAGATGCTGTCGTACCTTTCTAAGACGCAATTTTTTGTCGATGAATACCGACTCTTAATAAAATTTACAGCGCCTATGCACTGTATTCATCGTCAAAAACTTGCGTCTTAGAAAGGTACGACAGCATCTAACTGATGAGCCCAACTACCTTATATACATACATAGTTGTCTACAAAATCTACTCAACTGTTATCTTCCTAACTTCTAATTTCATGGGCATCGATCTTTTTGGAATTCGATCGTTGACCAGGATACATGGTAACAGCTAATAAACAATTTGTATCACAACTATTTTTTTTCTAATTTTATTTCAATTGGATTTGTTGGGTTTAACTTAAAACTGGGTTTTCGCTATTCGCTTTTCATTCTATCGGTTAAAACTTCAATATTGAAAAAGTTAATAAACCATTGTGGACAATGCACGTGATGGAATAAGACCTTCTTAGATATATGTATATGAACCGTCGCAGTCAACACATTACCAAAGAATTCCAAGTCGTGAAAAAAGTATAAATACTGCTTTCTACATTACTATTTTTTTTTTCACTTGTATGCAGGACGTAACGCTAAGGGTAGGGTAATAAGTCCACAGGCAAAAGTCCACAATGGACAAATCAATTGTGGACTTATGACCTACCCTGGCCCACCACGGTCACAATAAAATGGGTTAACATTCCCTAATTTTAGAAAACAAAAAGGTCATAGGTTAAAAACTATTTTTACGAATATTTTATGACACTTTTTTTATATAAAGGGGTCCTTTGTACCAATCACGCAACTTTTATGATCTGCTTAGAATACCTATGTCTAGTCACCAAGCACGCATCTATGGGCCCTACCAATAATCAAATTTAGTTACGACTTAAATATTTCAATAAAATGGACCATAACGGAATGGGCTCTAAATAATAAACCATGCATGGTATTACCAAAATATTTAAGTGGACTATAAATATTGAACTCTAAAAAAATTAGAATATAATGTATGGTTAAATATTTAGGATCCATAATGTTATGCTTAATTTCACTGCAATATTTAAGTCATAACTAAATTTGTTTATTGCATGGTAAGGCCCTATGTCTACAGCTTGTTTTTTTTTAATAAACAGTCAAAAAAAGGGTCACGGGGAAAAAAGTCGCATTCGCAAAATTTCTTAATATTTTATTTATGTAGCTAAATGAGATTGCAGGGAAATCGAAAAAAAAAAATATGTATATTTTTTTATTGAACAAAATTTACCATAGCAAAAAAAAATCGTTTTTTTTTAAATTTTTTAATCAGTCGGCATTAGGCAAGAAACTTAAGTTAAGTAAGTAAGTTATTCATTTATTTAAATTTCAATACAAAAGTAGATTACAAAATATGATAGCTATGGCTTAGCCGTCAGCCTGGTTAGCAAATTTATAAATGTGTACTTTATTAATTAAATTAAATTTTCAAAAAAATATAAAAAAGGATGCTTACTTACTTACTTTTGGACTCCTGAGCCTTTATAATGAACGCATCTCGAATAGAGTCTTCATTTTTCTGAATAATGCGGTAGAGTTGTTCTTTCAAGTTACCTAGATTGTTCATGTCAATATGTAAAGTTTCTCCAATATCGTTTCCAATAGTTTGCCATCTTGCATATCACCAATCCTTATTTCTCAACTCATACAAAAACAGTTTTTTTGTAAGTCTATATTATTCATGATGACTGCATAACTTAACTATGAAGTCAGCTTGAGACTTGAGTGTATTCGTTAAGAGTTTTGGAAGTTCGGTTTTTAAGTATATAGCGTAAGTGGGCGTATTTTGGGGTAGCATGAATAGTTTTTTTATGAAGTTCCTATGGAATTTTTCGATTTCCTCATACTTATATGCCCCCCAAACTTGAGAAGCGTAGTAGAGAGTTGATTTTACTACTGAATTCAATATCTTATATTTTGCAGATAAAACTATTCGTTTGTTTGAAAACACGTTTTTCCAAGAAGGGTTTAGCAAGCCTTGAGAGTTATTAGCTTTTTCGTTTCAGTGTTTATTGAAGTTTAAAGCAGGATTCAGTTTCACTCCTAAACATTTAATCTCTTAAGCTGTTTCTAGTAGATGACCATCGTATTTCAATTGCCCTTCGTTTTGAATTCTTGCGTGCAAAGACCATCATTTTTGACTTTTCTGTATTAATTGACAACCCCCATCTTTTGCAATAACATGATAAGTGATTAATCATTATTTGGATATGATCCGGTGATTCAGAAAGTAGTTAGGTGCTGATTTCATCGTTACATTGCCCCCCTCTTAGGATTGATCGTCCCGAACAATTCTGTCGCTCCTTTCACCATTATAACGATGTAAACGGTCACAATGAACTACTGTCGAGCTATGAACTGCACTCCTATATGCCATTAAGAATAATATGTCTCTCCCAATCTCGTTGGTAGTCGCCGACAACCTTAGATAGATGTTCTTTTAGCGTCCGATTGAATCGTTCAACCATCCCATCAGATTGTGGATGAAGCGGCGTTGTCCTCGTCTTTTTAATGCCAAGGAGCTAACAAACTTCCTGGAAGATGTTAGATTCGAAGTTCCTTCCTTGGTCGGAATGAAGTTCCATAGGTACGCCGAACCTGCTCACCCGATTGAAGACAATCTGATCCACAACTGTTTTGGTTTCTTGGTTTGGGATGGCAAATGCCTCAGGCCACCTGCTAAAGTAATCCATGACTACAAGAATGTATCGGTTTCCACTGTTGGTCTCAGGAAAAGGGCCTGCGACGTCTACTGCAATCCTCTCGAAAGGCGTGCCTACGTTGTATTGTTGCATTTTACTTTGAAGCTTCCTACCTGGGCCTTTGCTAGCAGCACAAGTATCACATTTTCGGCACCACTTTTCGACGTCCTCTCTTGCATGTAGCCAGTAGAACCGTTGTCGTATCTTTTCCAAAGTCTTATTGACTCCCAAATGACCTCCAGAAGCTCCGGCATGCATCTCTCGAAGAACGTCATTAACCTTGGACCGAGGAACGACCAGCTGCATCACATAGGACTTACCGTCTGCGGATTCCCACTTACGCCTTAGAAAACCTTCTTCCACATGAAGCGAGTCCCATTGTGCCCACCAATTTGGTTTTTCTTGGTGTTCTTTCCACGCAAGAATGGGCTCTATATCCGAGTCTTCTTGTTGGGTAGTCCTTAGTTCTTCATTACTCTAACCGTAAATTGGATCAGCTCTCATGCGTTGGACGGCGCCTATCTCCTTTTCTTCTTGGCGTGTGCAATGTTTGCAGTCCTGTTTGCAAGGTCTTCGAGACAATGCGTCTGCGTTTGAATGCAACTTTCCTCTTCGATGTTGAATCTGATAGATAGATAGATAGACAAATCCTGAAAACTATAATTTCATTTATGACAGGCAGAACATTTCAGGTAAATGTTGATGGGTTCATGTCATCCATCAATCAACTTGACAATGGTGTTCCACAGGGTTCGCCACTTTCGGTAATTATATACAACGCCTATATCGACTCATTGATATGTCAACTTGATACCCCAGTATATGGACTTGATTTTATCGGTGTCTATGCAGACAACATCTATACTCTAGCTTCCGGAAATCCAAATGATGTCAAACAACTTTTGGAAGTAACAGACTCAGCAATCCATCAATGGGCACAAGAAAGGGGAGCTTCTGTCCCACCAAATAAAATTGAAGCTATTCACATTTGCAGAAAAAGAAAATGCTCATGCTCGTCTCTTGTCCTGCGAAATACGTCAATACCACTTAAAAGAGAACTAAGAATACTCGGCGTATTTTTTTCTGGAAATTTGAAATGGAATTCACAAATAAAAAAAGCAACTAACCAGCTTAAATTACGCAACAACGCCCTCAAAATGATTTGCTCCAAACGTAAAGGCCCACATATAGAAACTGCCATCCGATTAGCTAAAACCTTAGTAGAGGGTTTTCTTCAACATGGCTTGACTACTTATATGTGGACTACTAAGAAAAACATGGAAAGTATCAACGCAGCGATCAATCAATGTTTCCGAACGGCAACAGGTGCTCTAAAAACATCACCTATATTAGCACTTCGAAGAGAAGCCGGTTACTTATCATTTGAACATTTTGGAAAAAAAAGATCCATATCTCTTGTATCCAAGGCTCTGGGAAATCGATGGCATCCATTACATAAGGTCACAACTGAAGCACTAAGTATAGACGAAGCTCGCAAGGATACCGTCTCAGCAATAAGAAACATGACATCTCTTCTATCAGTTCCCGGTATTTCTCTTCCTTTTTCCATCACAAATAACGATGAGACAGTCTATAATCCCCCTCCACCGTGGAAAAGAAATTCGCTTCTAATCGACACTTCCTTAGAAAATTATAGGAAAAAAAACACACTGGATCAACAATTTAAAGCGCTTCATAATGAGATGATTGCTAATAAAAAAGCAGATCGAATTTTCTATACCGACGGTTCATTCATGGATCCCAACGGCTCATACGCAATAGTGGAATTAACTCCAAATGAAGAATCAATTATTATCCATCAAGGACTTTTACCCGAAATGACTGGAAGTTATATATCGGAACTAACAGCAATCCAGAAATGCTTATCTTTCACTAAGGATCTTCCTGGGAGAAAACTAATATTCACCGAAAGTCTCAGTATCTTAAATGGCCTTAAAAGTGGTTTCAATAAATGTCAGTCATTAGATAACATTCGAAGTGCCCTATGTTCTTCCAGAGATACTTGGTTGGCTTGGGTACCTGGGCATGTAGGCATCAAGGGCAACCAAGATGCTGACACCGCAGCAAAGGAAACTTTCAAATTACCACTTATAACTGAAATACCAGATTCATCGCTTTTGTTAAAAAAAATTCTAACTGCACATTTGGAAAGAGATATATGTACCTTATGGGAAAACAGCCAAACTTTCTTGCGAACATACGAAAATCAGCATAAGCGTACTCCCTATAATAAAAATCTAACCAGAGAAAACTGCATCAAGTTACTACGTGTAAGGCTAGGAAAAACGCTTTTCACCAGCAGACACATTTACAACAAGGAAACTCCAGAGAAATGTAATTTTTGTAATGTCGAATTGTCAGTATGGCATTGTCTAGTTACATGTCCTGCATCCAAAATGATTAAAGACGACTATGATTCCCCAAGCAGTGAACAACAACTTGCCGAACTTCTGGATCCTGCCAACCCTAAATCCATCAAGCTCATCAAACTAGCTACAACACCTCATCATAAATTTTCCGATATTTAAAAATTCTTATTTTTTTTTTTTTTTCTTATTTAATTCCTTATCTTGTGTATTTTAAATTGTTCTAAATACTTAACCTTAATTTCTTTTGAACCTTAAAAACGACTCTAAATGGTCTTGCTACCCAGGAGTCTTCATTGTTAAATAATCTATAAATTAATTTTGTAAATTGTTTAGATAAATAAATAAATAAATAAGAACACCAAGAAAAACCAGATTGGTGGGCACAATGGGACTCGCTTCATGTGGAAGAAGGTGTTCTAAGGCGTAAGTGGGAATCCGCAGCCGGTAAGTCCTATGTGATGCAGCTGGTCGTTCCTCGGTCCAAGGTTAATGACGTTCTTCGAGAGATGCATGACGGAGCTTCTGGAGGTCATTTGGGAGTCAATAAGACTTTGGAAAAGATACGACAACGGTTCTACTGGCTACATGCAAGAGAGGACGTCGAAAAGTGGTGCCGAAAATGTGATACTTGTGCTGCTACCAAAGGCCCAGGTAGGAAGCTTCAAAGTTAAATGCAACAATACAACGTAGGCACGCCTTTCGAGAGGATTGCAGTAGACGTCGCAGGCCCTTTTTCTGAGACCAACAGTGGAAACCGATACATTCTTGTAGTCATGGATTACTTTAGCAAGTGGCCTGAGGCATTTGCCATCCCAAACCAAGAAACCAAAACAGTTGTGGATCAGATTGTCTTCAATCGGGTGAGCAGGTTCGGCGTACCTATGGAACTTCATTCCGACCAAGGAAGGAACTTCGAATCTAACATCTTCCAGGAAGTTTGTTCGCTCCTTGGCATTAAAAAGACGAGGACAACGCCGCTTCATCCACAATCTGATGGGATGGTTGAACGATTCAATCGGACGCTTAAAGAACATCTATCTAAGGTTGTCGGCGACTACCAACGAGATTGGGATAGACATATTCCATTATTCTTAATGGCGTATAGGAGTGCAGTTCACAGCTCGACAGGACATACATACACCATCGGAAATCTTGTTTGGAACAACAATACGACTGCCTAGTGAAGTAAAATTTGGATGCCGTACGATTGAGCCGCAAACAACGGAAGAGTATGTGGATAACCTAAAAGAGAGGCTCATTGACATACATCAACGAACTAGAGCATTCATAAAAACATCTAGCGATCGGATGAAAACTCGTTATGACGCACGAGCAACAACAACAGGATTTCAAGAAGGAGACCTCGTGTGGTTTTACAATCCCCATCGACAAAAGGGACTGTCACCAAAGCTTCAACAGAACTGGGAAGGACCCTACACTGTTGTGAAGAGACTTAATGATGTGGTCTACCGTCTACAGAGAGGAGTAAGAGGGAAACTGAAAGTAGTTCATTGTGACCGTTTGCATCGTTATAATGGCGAAAGGATTGCCAGAATTGTTCGGGACGATCAATCTTAAGAGGGGGGCAATGTAACGATAAATTCACCACCTAACTACTTTCGGAACAAACAAAGAGCCAAGAACAAAAATACCCTTATCGAAGACAACAACCATCTATAAAATTTCCCGAGAGAACGTGCCATCTCTCTCTGGAGGAAAATGCGCTGAATGGAAGAGTGGAGAGAACGCCATCTGACAGTGCTGGAATGGAATCTTCTAGATGGTTTTTGTGCCAGTACTTTCGAGTAGAGTCGCGAACCTCTCAGCTCACTATATAAGGAGAAACTTTTTGAGCACACAGACAGTTTATTTTTGAAAGCGAAAGTGTAAAGTTCGAAGTTAAAAGTATCCGGAAGTGAATTTAAGTTGTATACTATTGAGGTTGGTGATTAATAAAATATTTGAAGTGAAGTAAAGTGTGTTTAATTTAAAAAGGAAATAATTGACGGTTGACAGTTAAAAATAAATAAGTTTTATATCGAACCGTGGTAAAACGTTACAGTATAATCGGTCACATCAGCAGCAACAACAACAGGAACTCCAACACAGCAGCAATAGAATGAAGATCTTCAGAGCTTTCAATGGGAAAACTCTTTTCGCTTTCTGTCCTCTTAGCATACACGATCCCTGATTTCGAGAAGACAGAGAATAATTTCTTTTTCCTTTTAAGACCAAGAGCACCTTGTAATAGATAGCGCGAGTGCCTGGTCAAGCTCTCATTCAGATAACAGTTTATTGAGCAAGTGTTATCTGATACGAGACCTATATCATTGAGTTTTAAAGTTCACTTTTTATTTTTGCGATAGTTTGCGGCAGTCACGAGAAAGGCATTTCTTTCGTGCGAGGCATTAAATTTGAAAATAATAGATGGTGGGCTATTCTGTGATGAATTGTGGTTAGTGCTGTTTCGTCTTTTTGTACGGTAGCAATTTACTAGGAGAGGTGGAGGGTTGCATTGAACAGTGTCACAGAGATTAGAAAAATATTTGTTTTAAATTTTCGTTAGGAATCTCAGGTACACCAAAAAGCGCGGCGTCACATGCAACTTCTTTTCTCTTTAAGAAATGAACTTGCTTTTTAAGAGCGAGGATTTCGGCACTGCATCTGAGACGTGGCGGTGGTATTCCTTTCAATTACATCAACACGCTCGCTTATAGACTCTGTTAAGCCATTTTTGATGGACCGACTAAGTGCCAGTTGTACAATCGTGGTTTAAATTTTGATCCGTGGTTCAGGAATTTTAACTCGCCGATTTCAGCGAAACGCCATTTTGACATCATATTTTCGACAAATAAGGATGCCGGCAACAAAAAGTTGCCTTGTGAGCGAGGGTAAGCAACAAAAAGTTGCCGGGAAAAAAGTTCCGCGAGCAACTCCGAGCAACAAAAAGTTTTTATTTTTTTTATTTATTTATTTAAATTCGATTTCCTAACACAGTGAGATATAATATCTTATAAAATAATGATAGGCTTAATAAAATAACTCATGGAATACATATTTCAAAAAAACCAAATAATTTATAAAACATTAATACATATTTAAAAAAAAAATTGCGCAACTAAAAGTTGCCTAAGTGGGCGCTCTCCCATATAAGCTAATGTAATTGGATTGAGAGCAACAAAAAGTTGCTGGGGCTAGCAACAAAAAGTTGCCTAGTGTTTTCGGATTCAGCATCATGGCCGGGGCTCCATTCTGAATTTCCTGTAAACTTCAGAGTGAAATTAGCAAAAAAAAAACAACAACAAATAATGTAAAGAAAAAAATGTCGGATTGTAGAAAAATGTTCTACGTTCCAGGATTTGCTTGCATTTTGTTTTTGTTTTTACTGTCAAAATTAGAAAGAGAATAGCCAAAGACACTTTTTGGAAAAGCTCTATTGTTTATATGTCTACTATTAGACGATGACTCTAGTTTAGAGCAAAGATACTGAATTTATAAAGATATGAATCCTCGGCTGTCATTTGAGTTTGCCTACAAGCTCTATCAGATAAGAAATGAGAAGGTATGTGTAAAAATGGCGGTATAAAACTCATACATTCACAGTATTTATCTTCACAACTTACACACTCACAGTACTTATCTTCACACCACCCTGCTATATTGTTGTTGGATATCACATCTATTCATCGACACAAAATTAAATTACAAATACAACAATGTAAACAAATGGGTTTTGGAGAGTGAAACGTACGAAGGACTCATTTGCATTTCTTCATATTCAGTTTCTTTGGTCTAGAGAGTCATGACCAAAAATACTGAATATGAAGATATGAATCCTCGGCTGTCAGTTCAGTTTGCCTACAAGCTCTATCAGATAAAAAATGAGAAAGCATGTGTAAAAATGGCAGTATAAAACTCACACATTCATAGTACTTATCTTCACAACTCACACTTTCACAGTATTTATCTTCACATCACTCTGCTATATAGGGCTTTTTAACAAACAGCAATATATCTCTGTCTCGTTCATATTTAAATGTCAAACTAAAATTCTTGGCACAATGACATTTAAGTGGCAGCCATTTATTGGTTTTATTTTGGAAGCAAATAAATGTTTGGAATTGGTATTTCCTTTTTTTTTAGAAAATCTACAAGTAAAAATGTTTTTATAATTTATTTAAGATATTTTAATCTTTTTATGGCACAAAATAGCTAGATTTTTGTAATTAAAATAAGCCCGCCTTTTTTTTTCTTTCTAATTTCATCTGTCATTGTGCCAAGTTTTTGCTGTCATCTGAAACTGACAATTTGGTAGAGATCTCTATTGACACATGTCAAGCTGGCCAACATTGAGATAAATAAATAAACTGCTTGAAAAAAAAACTGCTAGACAGAAATAAAGTTCTAAACAGAATAAAGGCTCTCCCAAACCAACGCGATTAATCGCCGCGACAATAGAAAACAATAACAACAACGTGTTGTTTTGTTTGACAACCATGTGTTGTTATTGTTGTTTTCTTTTGTCGCAGCGACTAATCGCGTTGGTTTGGGAGAGCCTTAAGTCTTAACTACATTGGCCACTTTTTGCAAAATTACAAAAGTAAAAATATTTTTTTTCCCGCTAGCGCAATTGTTTTGTGAAAAAAAATGTATACAATTCTTTTTAAACCAAAATTTAAGCTTCCTGCATCATTTTTATAAGTTTTCCAGTGAGAAAAACTATCCCAAAATGAGTTTGAAAATTTTTACTTTTGTACTTTTTCACTTTTGTGGCTTATGTAGTTAAGGCTTTAATGTTGATTTTTCAATAGGCGTTTTCTTTAAGCCAAACTACATTGGCCAAAAAAGTGAAAAATTACAAAAGTGAAAATTTTCAAACTCATTTTAGGATAGTGTTTCTCACTGTAAAACGTATAAAAATGATGCAGAAAGCTTAAATCTTGGTTCAAAAAAAAATTTGTATCACACAAAAAATATTTTTACTTTTGTAAATTTGCAAAAAGTGGCCAATGTAGTTAACTGCCTTAACAGAATGATGACGGAGACGGAACCGGAGCTGGAATAGCTGTCTAAATATTGAAAACACACAAATTCAATGTTGCAAACACAAAGGAATGTAGCCGAATAGCTGCAGCCGCAGACGGAAGGGTTCACCAACTTTTAACTTTTCACGTACAGCACTTTTGACGTTTCAAATTGTATGAAGAAAAAAAATTATTTTTTGGGTCGGAAAAAAATTTTGTGGTTATTTGTATCGCGAAAAAAAATATTTACTAAAAGAAAAAGTATTAGAAACAAAAAATGTAAATTCAGAGCTTGTACACAAAAATATTTCAAAGCTGTACAGCTGCAATGTGAGCACGTAAAAAAATAACGTACAACACTTTTTGACAGCTTTTCCAGTTCCGTTTGCAGCTCCAGTTCCAGCATTGCATTCTGTTCAGGCATAAGGCTTTGAAGATGAGGAATGGAGCTGAGCCCAAACTGTCAAACAAAAAATGTTCTGTTTGTTTTCGAGTTAAGAGCGCTCAGAGCTTGGAATTAGTGTTTTTTTTTTGCAGCGTGCGTTCAGAGCGGGGTCCATTAGCTCAGAATAAAATAACCGAGCAGACGGACTACAAAACTGAGCACGACCAACTTCAAGTTTCCATGTATTTGACAGATATGACAATAGAGCTTTTTAAAAAACAGCAATATATCTCTGTCTCATTCATTTTTAAATGTCAAACTTAAATTCTTGGCACAATGACATTTAAGTGGCAGTCATTTGCTTGTTTTATTTTGGAGGCAAATAAATATTTAGAATCGTTTTTTTCCTTTTTATTTTAGAAAAACTGCAATTAAAAATGTTTTTATACTTAATATTAGGTATTTTAATCTTTTTATGGCACAAAATAGCTAGATTTTTGTGATTAAAATTCGGCCGCCTTTTTTTTCTTTCCAATTTCATCTGTCATTGTGCCCAGTTTTTGCTGTCATTTGAAACTGACAATTTGGTAGAGATCTCTATTGTTGTTGGATTTCACATCTATTCATCGACACAAAATTAAATTACAAATACAACAATGTAAACAAATGGGTTTTGGAGGGTGAAACGTACGAAGGATTCATTTCTTTATGTTCAGTTTCTTTGGTCATGACTCTTTTCAAAATTAATGAGTGCGAAAGAGAAAAAGAATGAGATGGAAAATCTTTGAACCGGAGAGTCGTGGGCCAAATTTTCGGCGAGTCTTTTTGACGTTTTCCTTTTCTCTTGTTCATTATTTTACCATGTCGTTTCATTTCTGTTCGTTTCTTGTCGGAGCACATGTATACTTGTATGGTGCGGAGACAAAGAGCATTAACACGGACAACAAAACTAAAAGAGAACTGCTAAATTTGAGTCATGAATCGAGAGTCAGCGTGTAATAGCACGCGACTCACACAATGATTTTTAAAGAGGAATTCGAAAAAAGAGTGATGACTCTTGAGTCAACGTGTAATAGCCACTGATCTCTTTAAATACTGGATAGTCACTGATCTCTATAATACACTGGATAGTGGATTCCCTACAAAGTATAACAGTTTTTCTACTTCCAATTGAAGATGACAAGTACGTAGGCAACTCAACACTTTAGGTATGTTCAGTGAGGCAACTCAACACTTTAGGTATGTTCAGTGAGGCTGAGAAGGCCAGTTCAAGTAGCTGAGATCTCAAAAATTCCACTACAACCGAAGAGGGGCAAAAACCAAAGTGGAATTTCTAAGAAAAAAAAGCAAAAGAACCATCACTTGTTTGTAAATTTGATTTTTTGTAATTTAAAATAATTGTAAAAGTGAATTTAAAATATTTTAGTTGCAATTTTGTAAAAAATTTTGGATTTCATTATGTTATACAGTTATACCGTTATACAAAAAAATAGGCAACTCAACATTATAACTATTCTCAAATGGCATCAACTTTATTGTATGGATGCGCTATCCAGTGTATTATAGAGATCAGTGTGGATAGTGAATTCATATACAAATTTTGAAGAAAATTGAAGGAAGATTATAACAGTGGGAAGGACGTGAAACGTTAGATTTTTTTTATTATATATAACACTTATTACAGTTTAGATTGGTCGCGTTCAATCCATTACGTTAACATCTGAAAATTCAGATTTCTGAATTTTTGGAGCTTCTGATTGGGCAGCTGTCATAAAAAGGTAGATGACTTTTAGTTACGTTTAGTTACGTTTAAGCCTTAACTACATTGGCCACTTTTTGCAAAATTACAAAAGTAAAAATATTTTTTCTAGCTAGCGCAGTTGTTCTGTGAAAAAGAATATAGGTACACATTTTATTTTTAAACCAAAATTTAGGCTTTCTGCATCATTTTTATAAGTTTTCCTGTGAAAAACACTCTCCCAAAATGAGTTTCAAAATTTTCACTTTTGTACTTGTTCACTTTCTTGGCTTATGCAGTTAAGACTTTATTCGTAAATTTCAGACAAGAAAATATCGTCTGGAAATTCGGATGACAATTGTTTGTGGTGGGGGAAGTGTTAAAGAGCTGAAGTGCTACAATTAAAAGTTGAACTTTATGATTTTCGGTGTGGTGGATTTGTGCTTATAAGTTCTTAAGCCTAGTACGCAGATCGGGAAAAAATTTTCTTTACATACAATATTTTTCCCAGGACAAATTTTGTCTTCAGTTTTTTTCCAGGCAGTACGCAGTTCACGCGCGAAATTGTGACGTTTGTACCCGTTGTAGGGTGAAGTCTCCACTAAATTTTGCCAGGAAAAATAATGTTCGAAGCATTAATTTGCGGGAAAAAATTGGACAGGTCAATAATTTTGCTCCATAAGCACGATCAACCATTGAAAATTTTACAAAAAGAAAACAAAAGAAGAAGAACATTAATTTTGCTTGACTTTTCCAACGTTTTTGTAGTAGTCTAAGAGCTGGCGACGGATTTTCTGCGTGAAAGGAAACCAAACGGTATTAATGTTACAACTAGTCCTAGGGAAGGTGATAACGAATACGAAAGTCTGTCTGCACGTAGTGGCCGCGTTTCCGCGAAAAAGTGCATCAAAAGTACAACTTTTCTGAAAATAGAAATAGTGAGGGAAACCACTTAAAATGCATCGCATCCCGACGCCACGGACTCGCTGATTACAAAAATGGTTTCGACAGACGTGTAGGTGGCCGCAAAACCCTTGACAGACGCCGCCGAAAATGCGTTTTTTTTTGGCGTTTTTTACTTTTTGGGAAACCACTTAAAATTGGTGTCATTCGAAAGATCTCGACTCCCTGAGTGCGAATATGCAAATGACAGACGTCTAGGTGGCCGCAAAACCCGCGACAGACGTCGCTGAAAATGCGTTTTTTTGGCGCTTTTTTACTTTTTGGGAAACCACTTAAAATTGGTGTCATTGGAAAGCTCTCGACTTCCCGAGTGCGAATATGCCCATGACAGACGTGTAGGTGGCCGCAAACTCGCGACAGACACGATTAAAATCGCGGCTTTTTTTACGAAATTCTAGATAACTCATGTTACACACCTAAATACATCGCAATCTGAGGCTCTTGACTGCCAAGAGTATAAATATGTGAAAACAACCAACTTTTAGCTTTATCCAACAGCTGGAAAGCGCGATAAAAATCGCTGATTTTTTCAGTGTACGACTATTTAATGGGCTTTTGCGGGAAACCACTTAAAATGTATCTTAATTGAAAGGTCCTGACCTCAACAAAATTAAAATTTAAACGACAGACGCGTAAGTGGTGATAAACGGATGGTAGCCGCTAAATAAGTCGCGGCCGTTATTTATTGTTTTTAAATTGGTTTTTAGTGGTTATCTCTTCAAAAGTTACTCAAGTTAAAGGTTTTAACTCCCTTAAGAAGAAAATGTAGGTGACAGACGTTTCAAGTTATTTGGACATGTTGAAAACCGCCATAAAATTCGCGAATGTAATTATTATTTTATTGGTTGGATTTTGGTGGTCACCTCCCCAAAAGGATGTCTATTCAAAGGTTTTAACTCCCTGACCAAGAAAATTTTACTGACAGACGTTTTGAGTTACACGAAGCTGCCGAAAACCGCGATAAAAGTCGCGCATGTTGTTATTATTTTATCAATTGGATTTTTAGTGGTAACATATTCATATGTATGCCAATTTAAAGGTTTTACCTCCCTCGCTTGAAAAATTTTACTCACAGACGTTTTGAGTTACACCAAACTATCTAAGTCCGCGAAATACATCGCGTTTGTTATTATTGTATTTTTTTAATTCAATTTTGATGGTCACTGATTGAAATGTACCTCAAACAAATGCAATTAGTATTGAATATGTAAAGGAGTGATTATTTAAAATTTGTATGTATGTTCATACATAGTTATGCTTCTAATTATCTGGAAAATCAAACATATAAAATAATAAGCTTAATTTTTTTTCATTGGCGATGGCGTTTTCAACAGTTTGGTGTAGTTCAAAACGTCTGTGACTACATTTTATATTTCAGGGAGTAAGTACCTTTTAATTGAGGTACATTTCAATCAGTGACCATCAAAATTGAATTAAAAAAATACAATAATAACAAACGCGATGTATTTCGCGGACTTAGATAGTTTGGTGTAACTCAAAACGTCTGTGAGTAAAATTTTTCAAGCGAGGGAGGTAAAACCTTTAAATTGGCATACATATGAATAGGTTACCACTAAAAATCCAATTGATAAAATAATAACAACATGCGCGACTTTTATCGCGGTTTTCGGCAGCTTCGTGTAACTCAAAACGTCTGTCAGTAAAATTTTCTTGGTCAGGGAGTTAAAACCTTTGAATAGACATCCTTTTGGGGAGGTGACCACCAAAATCCAACCAATAAAATAATAATTACATTCGCGAATTTTATGGCGGTTTTCAACATGTCCAAATAACTTGAAACGTCTGTCACCTACATTTTCTTCTTAAGGGAGTTAAAACCTTTAACTTGAGTAACTTTTGAAGAGATAACCACTAAAAACCAATTTAAAAACAATAAATAACGGCCGCGACTTATTTAGCGGCTACCATCCGTTTATCACCACTTACGCGTCTGTCGTTTAAATTTTAATTTTGTTGAGGTCAGGACCTTTCAATTAAGATACATTTTAAGTGGTTTCCCGCAAAAGCCCATTAAATAGTCGTACACTGAAAAAATCAGCGATTTTTATCGCGCTTTCCAGCTGTTGGATAAAGCTAAAAGTTGGTTGTTTTCACATATTTATACTCTTGGCAGTCAAGAGCCTCAGATTGCGATGTATTTAGGTGTGTAACATGAGTTATCTAGAATTTCGTAAAAAAAGCCGCGATTTTAATCGTGTCTGTCGCGAGTTTGCGGCCACCTACACGTCTGTCATGGGCATATTCGCACTCGGGAAGTCGAGAGCTTTCCAATGACACCAATTTTAAGTGGTTTCCCAAAAAGTAAAAAAGCGCCAAAAAAACGCATTTTCAGCGACGTCTGTCGCGGGTTTTGCGGCCACCTAGACGTCTGTCATTTGCATATTCGCACTCAGGGAGTCGAGATCTTTCGAATGACACCAATTTTAAGTGGTTTCCCAAAAAGTAAAAAACGCCAAAAAAAAACGCATTTTCGGCGGCGTCTGTCAAGGGTTTTGCGGCCACCTACACGTCTGTCGAAACCATTTTTGTAATCAGCGAGTCCGTGGCGTCGGGATGCGATGCATTTTAAGTGGTTTCCCTCACTATTTCTATTTTCAGAAAAGTTGTACTTTTGATGCACTTTTTCGCGGAAACGCGGCCACTACGTGCAGACAGACTTTCGTATTCGTTATCACCTTCCCTAGGACTAGTTGTAACATTAATACCGTTTGGTTTCCTTTCACGCAGAAAATCCGTCGCCAGCTCTCGGTCTATAGAGATTATAGAATTGTAGAGATAAAATTAGTCTTTTCCCGATCTGCTTACTAGGCTTATAATAAAATTGTAATACTTACTTATTTGAATGAAAGAACTTTTTGTTAATTATTTAGTGACGCTTTGAATAAAAGATTTCTTACAAAAGTGTTCCCATAATTCTCTAACGGATTATTCTGGAACAATTTTTCATTCAAGTTAAAACAAATTACTGCAAAATAACAAACAATTTTAATGAAATTTAATGTTGCTAATCTTTTTACATAAAATTTCATCTACAAAGCTCCTGTTAAATTATCAATTAAAGAATATATTAAGTTCTCTTTTATTTCGCTTCAATGCATATTCTATAAGTAAATACAGGAATTTGATACAATGGCTTTTGACTGAAATTTCAGATTGTTTTTGCGTTCAACGAAAAAAATTTATCCCAAAACGAAAAAAATCTGAAATTTCAGATTCTGAAATTTAAGAATTCCTGTTGAACGCGGCCATTTTTTTGTATGGTTATGGGGGTACGAATACGAAAACAATTTCAATTCTATCTATCTCTTTCTTTCCTTTTGTTTAAAAAAGACACAAATTGTGTGGGAAGAACGAGAACTGTCAAATTCAATTTTCTTCAAAAAAAACTGTTATACATATAGAGAATTCACTATCCAGTGTTTATAGAGATCAGTGGTAATAGCAGACTATGCATTTTAACTTTGACAGAGCGTTTTTGCAAGTGCCGCGCCTACGACCGCGCGTCTATTCTGTTCAGCCAGTGAAACATACGAAAGATTCATATCTTATCTTTATATTCAGTATCTTTGGTACAGCTAGAGGTCGTGGTGTGGGTTTACATAACGTAGAGGGATTGCAAAACTTAAATCTAAATTCTAAAATACATTTGCACTGTGGTTTCTTATTTTCATATAGGTACATATTTGTTAAATTGTGTTGGCAACGGAGAAGAACTTTGAAATTACCTTGTTAATCCTCGTGTTCAAGAACCTATCCAAAAATTTTCAGATACGTTTAGTTGTTGCTTCAGCTGTTTTTTCACAAGGGATTCAAAATTAGTTTCATTATTTTGTTTTCAAAATCAACACAAAGTTATCCAGATCGCTTTGGATACAATCCTGAACGAGGCTTTGCGGCCTTGTCTATTTGCCACCAACACACGACACATTCAATAACAAAGAAATTAAATTTTTTATTTGGTTTATGCATTAGGAAATTATATTAACACGGATTCCTCGCTGCCTTCTAATAGATACATATTTACTTTCCTGTGATATAATAAACTAAGTGAAAATCATGGCACAAATTCCCAAATCTGGGGGGAGCCTGCTCAATAGGTTTTTTAACAATCTTAAAAGCAAAGAATTTCGTGATTATATTATGAGGTTTGTATTGATTTGGGTCCCATATAGTTTCTACTGACCCATGTTTGTTCTTGTTACAGCACACACTTTTGGGGACCTGTCGCCAATTGGGGAATACCAATTGCTGCAATTGCTGATTTCAAGAAAGACCCTAAGTTTATTAGCCCAACAATGACATTAGGTGAGTCATGTATTGAGTTTTATTTACTACAATCTAAGTAAATCTAGGACGCGTTCGGGCGGCAATCCAAAGCTATCCGGATAGGTTTGTGTTGTAATCCCATAGGAAAATTCAGCTGATGAACCAAAGAGCTGTTGTCAGAAACAAATCTCAAGCTAACCGAAAATTTTCGGTATACTAAACTATCCGATGGGCAATTAGAGGAACAGCTGATTAGGTTTGTAGTTGACTTTTAGTTTATAAATATGCCTTAAAATGCATTTCTTGTAATTTGGAATTAAATTAACAAAATATTCGTGTAAAAAATTAAACTTTAAATTTCCTTTTGTCAGCTGTTTTAACCTATCCTGCTTTTTCGTTCGAAAACATATCAGATACTAAACTATCTCAGATAGGTTTTCTGAGTGCCACCCGAACGCGGCATATGTATAGTTATTTGTAACTATGAATCCTGTTCGTAAGTCAAAATGCGATTACAGGATACTAGATAGAAAAACTGCAAGGTTAAAAAAGAATTTCACCAAGTATTGACCACTACCTTAGTTCAATAGTCAACCATAAGGCTGAAAATCTACGACAAAGACAAAAACCCTTTTTTAATTAAGAAAATTTAAATGATGGGCAACTTAAAACATATAAATAATTATAATTTTATTCAATACGCAGAATTACCATATCGTAAGAAGCTATTTTGTTGTTTAAAAACTGATGTAACTCTAAACTTCGCAGACTCAGAGCCCTTTGCCGGTGAGCATACTTTGGGCATCTTAAGTGTTTTTCGAATGTCGTTTCTCATTGCAATCTGAAAAATCTCAAACTATAGAATTGATCTTTTGAATAAAACTTGGGGGCATAGAAAAATTTCACCTTCAAAGCATGTAATTTGGCAATATGCATTATTGCTATAACTTTTGCACCGGGTCTACACCTGAAATATTACCATCTATCAGTGTTGATAGAAAGAGCGCAGTGGCGATTTCTGATCTTAAGTTTTGGGTTGGCTACAACATCTTCCAGGATAGGATAAAAATGTAGTAAAAGTTTCTTTCTTTTTTAATTTCTTTTATTTGCGGTTCTATGAAATCAAAATAAGGAGTCGTTGTTGAGAAAAATATGCTTTCTAACATTGTACATACCTATATACTGCCGTGTTAACTAAAAATGACGTATCTACATTTTTAGCATTTTGAGATAAATGCGTTTTCCTGTTTTTATCTGTAACTTTTTTGTTTTTGGATGAATGTCTTTCATATTTTGACAAAATAATAAGTAGAGAAGTTATTATTTTTTGACCAAAAATGTATTTGCTTATATTGAATACAAACGTAGGTTTTGGTAGTTACGTCATTTTGTATTAAGCTTTTCGTGTAGTTACGGCATTTAAGTTTAATTATTGTCTATGGGCCCTACCAATAATCAAATTTAGTTAGGACTTAAATATTTCAGTAATATGGACCATAATGGAATGGGCTCTAAATAATAAACCATGCATGATATTACCTAAATATTTACGTTGACTATAAATAATGAACCGTACGTCAAATCGACTCCAAAAAAATTGAGAATATAATGAATGGTTGATTATTTAGGACACATAACGTTTTGGTTTAATTCAGTGCAATATTTAAGTCATAACTAAATTTGATTATTGGTAGGGCCCAATAATAATAAAAGAGAAACACTTTAATCACAGTTGCTTTTAAAAGTTTTTTTTTTTAATAAAAAAAATATATTCATAACTTCAAATGATAAAATAAATAAAAAAGTAAACATTTCAAAATATTATAATAAAAAGAGAAAAATGATTGGAGGAAATTAAAATGCCGATTTTCATCAGCTTTAAAGTTTTTCACAGCATATTATAAGTAATTAAGTAACAAATTTATTCGTCGTCATCTCCGAAATCGTCAGCGAGCTGTTCAGTTGCGTTATTTACTGGTAAATCCTACCAAAATTTAATTCGATTTTGAGGAAAAAGATGTCCTAGGGTTTTTAAAATTGTGTTTTTCCTTTCTATTGCAATCCCTCTTGGTATATTTTTTTTCTCATATGGAAGCGAATGTTTTTAAATGAAGATTTTAAAAAAATTATCTCAATAAGTTCGGCATCGAAACTGTTTTTATAAAATAAATTTGAAGATCCCCTTTGGAACTCGACGTGTACCATTGCTTTTAAGTACGGTCTTGGGGTAATTTTTTTCAGTTTCAGCTGACTTGCAAAATCTTTCCAAACGACGTATGTGACATTCATGTATTAAGATTATTTGCCGTATCTACAACAGATATGGTAGTTACGTCGTTTTGTTTTAAAAATGTGCAGATACGTCAATTTCTCTTAAAAATAGGATGGTTCTTTGCACATACGTCATTTTTCGTAAGCGTTTTAAGCCGAAATGAAGCAAGATATTGTTAATATTATAATAGAATAAAATAATAACTGTATCAGAGATATCAAAAGTGGTCTTAACTCAAAAACTCCAAAAATGCAGATACGTCATTTTTAGTTAACACGGCAGTATACCCGCCAAGAAACAGAATATTTTTCTGGAAAACGGTTCAAAAGATCTTAAATACAATTTTTAATTGTAGTGTTTGAAATAAATGATCTATATTTTTTTTATTAAAATCAATTTGCTCCCATAGAACTCTTTTTCAGTCAATATTTTTATTCCTTAGCGTTTAGGTAGATGTACCTGTAGTAATTTTGCATAAGAGAATTTAATAAAATCATATTCTAGATTTTTAGTCCAGTAACTTTATACATCAAAGCTTGCGTTAGATCCGGTAGTTCTGATTTTTTCCTGAGTCGTTTTTGATATTGGCCTTATAAAAAACCCAAGTTTTCGAACTCGAGAGACGAACGCATCATAGCTAAAAATCCAAAAACCGCGCTTTTTTCAGTTATTGGCAATTTTAACCCCAAAGGACTAGTTTTTCAATTATGTATAGCGAAGTTATTTATTTTTTAATGTTCTGGGCTCAAATTGAAGAAAATTTAATTACTTTGAAATTTTGGGTTAAAAAAAAAACCGAAAATTTCGCGTTTTTTTCTTGGATTTTTGACCATGATGCGTTCGGCGCTCCAGTTCAAAAACTTGGGTTTTTATATAGGCCAATATCATAAGACTCAGCAAAAAAATCAGAACTACCGACAAGGTTACTGGACTACATATTTCAAAAATGAACTAAATTTTATTTTTGAAAATTCGATACGCACAGTGAATACTCAATTATCTATATGAATATATTATTGATTGATTCATATATTTAATTGAAAACTTCATATATTGGAATCATTAAAATTCTGGTTCTGGTGTTTCCATTGAAATTCAAGACACATAGTGACAGGTAAATATTGCAGGAGGGGCAATTTTCTAAAAAAAATGACTTAAAACTGAAAAAAAAAATATTTATAAACAACGGTACAATTTAAAATGCCATGCTAACCTTTTTGGAAGGCCAGAAATCTCTTCTTTGATTTTCATTTTAAATTAAGTTGTGTTAGTGAATAGTTTTTGAAAAATTAATTTCCAAACTCGAAATTTTGAAAAAAAAATGAAAAAAAAAGTTTTAAACTAATTTTTTTTAAATTTTATGTAATTAAGTATAATTTTTGTTTTCAAATTTTAATGCTCTTAATAATTTTCAATAAAAAACTAAAAACCGGATTTTAAAATGTATCTTAGTTTTTGAGAAATAAAAAAAAAAATAAAAAGTCCTTTTTTCCAAAAAAAAACACTTTTTTGTTTGTTCTATCTTTGTATAAACACCATTAGTTTTATTAGCAAGTAATACAAGAAATAACTTTATTAACTAGTAATATTTTTAATATCTGTTACATTTAAGCCTATTCTAATAAAAATCAATGATATTATAAGAAATTTTCGATATGAATCCCACTCTTTAGAAGGCAAAGGTTGTATCTTCTTCTTATGGCTGCAGATAAATTCAAGTCCGCAAAATTCTCCTGAAATTTGGCTTCAGCGACTTCTATGCGTTGTTTAAGTTGTTCCAAAGAAGAAATTTCAACTTCATATACATAGTTCTTCATGAATCCCCAAGCGTAAAAATCCAAAGGAGTTAAATCTGGTCATCTTGGTGGCCATTCAGTGGGACCTTCCCTTCCTATCCATCGGTCGTTGAAATGATTATTAAGCCAGTTTCTCACAGCCAGGCTAAAGTGTGCTGAAGCTCCATCTTGTTGGTATATTTAATTATCTATTAAAGCCAAAGGTACATCTTCTAGTAAATCTAGCTAAAGGGTTCTTAGGAATTGCAGATAGGATTCTCCATTTAAAACCGTATTCAAAAAACGTGGTCCAATTACCGTTCGTCCAACAATGTCAAGCCACACATTGCAGCTAAAGCGGTGCTGCGATTTATTTTGTTTTTTAACATGTGGATTGTTGTGACTCCAGTAATGCAAGTTGTGGAAATTGGTAACTCCATCTCTGGTAAACTGTGCTTCATCTGTCCAAACTATCCTTTTAAAGTAATTGTGTTCTGTTTCTTCCACTGGGGTAAAGTGATGTGGGTGAAGGCTTTCGGTATGAATCACTGTCCAAACCCTGTTTTGGGGCAATCCAATCATAGTTGCTATCCTTCTGGTGCTAAGGTTGGGATTACGTCGTACCAAATCCAAAATCCGTTCCTCTATGTCTGTTGATCCATCAGATGACCTTTCTCTCCTTCGAGTCTCCAGCACTCCATGTTCCCGAAGACGGGTGTGAAGTCTTGGAAAATATGAATAGTCAGGACATCTCCTATTGGGGAACCTTTCAGCGTACAATCTCTGTGCTTCCCGACTGGAACCATCTGCTAAACCGTAACAATAGTGCATATCGGTCAATTCTTCCCGAGAGTAACTTGCCATTGTTTTGTATTGACGATTTGATACGCAATTTAGAAATAAGTTTCAAACAGAATGTCCTTCCATATTTATTTGTGGTTAGGTAAAACATATTTGATTTTTTTATTTCGTATAGGTAATTCTTTTTATTTGGGTAACAGGTAGACATGCAGGTCAATTTTGTTAAATTGAACACATTCCTCAATAAAAAAGGTGAAATCTAATTAATCCAGTTTATTTTTTATTATTATTTGCTCAAAACTAGATGGTGTGCAATAAAAAATAAAAAAAGGGTAATCAACTAATTTAATAATTGAGCAGATCAAACTTGGGAAAGCCAAAAAAAGTGTTTTTCTTGGAAAAAAGTATTTTTTTATTTTTTTTTTAATTTCTCAAAAAATAAGATACATTTTAACATCCGGTTTTCAGTTTTTTATTGCAAATTAATAAGAGCATTAAATTTTGAAAACAAAAATTATACTTAATTACATAAAATTTTGAAAAAACTTAGTTTGAAACTTTTTTTTTTTCAAAATTTCGAGTTTGGAAATGAATTTTTCAAAAAATAATCACTAACACAACTTAATTTAAAATGAAAATCAAAGAAGAGATTTTTGGCTTTCCAAAAAGGTATTGCCCCTCCTGCATAAACGGGGGAAATAGACCCCCCCCCCTCCCATACGATTTTTTTCTTATCTTAACCCAACCTACTCGCTTCAGCAGTTTGGTGCATCTTATACCGATCACCCTGTATAATATGTTAATAACACACATTGTATTTATATTTTTTCTGATTTTTTCAAGAAACCCTATTTTTTTTAGAAATTTTTCCTGTGGTGTATTGGTTATGATTTTTTAAATTTAACTTATTATCCAATTTGATACCTAAGTATTTTATTTCATTCACTTGCTCAATCTGAGTGTTTTCAGTTTCTATGTTAACGCGATAATCACTGTTAATTACCACACACTTTGTTTTTTAAACATTTGTTTTTAACTTATTAGCCCTCAACCAATCAGATATGTAAGTTTTTTGAATCTTATTTCATCCTTTCTTCGATTAGGTCTATATGTTTACATGTGATTACAAAATTCACTTTCTAATCCGCTTGGAGACCTATAAAATATTGCAATTGTTTCTTTAAATTCACTCGTACTAATCTCACAACATAAAGACCAAACTTTCATATCAACTGTTAATTTATCAATTATTCGGTATTGTATACCATTTCTAACATAGCACATTACTCCATCTGTATATCTATTAGTAGTACTATCACATCTTAAGACTGAACAATTTGGTAGATTAATTTTATTGTCTCCTATATCATTTCTAAGATGGGTTTCGGACATTGTTATAATATCAAAATTGTTACTCTGCACTATAATTTCCATTGCATTGAAGTTATTTAGAAGACCCTTGCTAAAATTGAATTGTCTCTTTTAAAATTAAAAAAAAAAACAGGGCATTTCTTATCATTAGCTTCGTGCTCGCAGTTTATGTTAATATCCTGTGACAGACACAGTTTTGTAAAATGAAAACATTTTATTTGACTACTTTCACAATCACTAATTCGATGCTCAGCTCCACATTTTCTACATGCTTCCTTATTTTTACAATTACTTGTTTTATGATTATACCCTTGATATTTGAATTCGTCCGTTTGGACGAAAATTGTTTCGCAAATCTGACTTCGCAATTATCAAAATAAATTTTGATCGTCCCGCAATAGTTGTTTCGCGAATTTTTGTTTTGTCTTTGGATCAACCCGCAAAACGATCATTTCGCAAAAGTTCTTTTGCGGTTTTTTATATTGCATATTTATTAGGTGGCCATTTGTTTTTTTGCAAGATCTTGTTGTGCTCACTGTTAATTTGCGTTTTGTTATCTCGCCGTTTAGTTATCCCGTCATTTAGTTATCTGGCCGTTCTGTATCTGGCCGTTTTGTTATCTGGCTGTTTTCTTATCTGGCTAATCGTTATTTGGCCGTTCTTTCGTTTTTGAAAGTAAGTTTACATTAACTTTTGATTAACTTACAGTAAGAGATTGTTCATTTAAAAAATTATTTCTCGTCGTTGTTTCTATCGTTTTAACAATTTAAATAAAAAATGCAAAAAGAATGTGTTAGGTAAAAAAGAAATACCCATTAAGCTACATATGTATATCAAAGGGAATTGCCCATTTCTGGCCAAGATTGTACACGAACGAGTTTGGTATCAAGTGAAAGGTGACGTTGAGCTTGTTACATGAGTGAAATATTTTCAAAATATTTTATGGGAAAGCCGAGCTTGAAGTTGCCGATTGCAAAAATAAATATTTTGGCTTTTTTCCAAATAATTGTTCATAACGTGCGAACTAGTAGATGTGGGTAAATCTTCAACTATATATATTTAGTAGGCGAATGAGAGAGCAATAAGGCGGGAAGCGTATGTTTCGTAAGGGCGAAACTAAAAATCTTTTAAAATTCCGGGCGACAAAAAATTTTAATTTGAAACATTGTACATTATACATACATAATTTGGTTTATTGTGAGTTTCACCCGACCAACATTCCACCCGGAAAATTTTTTCGTCTATTGTAAGTTTCACCCGAAAAATATTGCATGTTCCGAGAATTCCCTCAATTGTTAACATTCGTTTCGGAATGCCATTGACAGCTTAAATTTTTACCTATACATATTTAGTTGGCGAACAAGAGAGCAATAAGGCGGGAAACGTACCTGACCTGTGTTTCGTAAGGGCGAAACTCAAAAGCTTTTAAAATTCCGGGAGAAATTTTTTTTAATTTGAAACATTTGTAGCTGAGTTTCGAATTTAAAAAAAAATGATTTGATGCGGTGGTAATAAATTTTTCATACGCATCAGCAACGCAAACTTGATGCTTTGTAGAAATATTAATTTGCTTAAGTTTTTTTCGGATCGAAAAAAAATATTTTAAATCGAAGCAGCTGTTTTTGATACGCAGTAAATGCGCATCTGATGCATTTTGGAACTAAGCCTGTCTGACAGTAAAGCTGAATTTCTTGAAATTAAGATATTTAAGGTGACCAATTATTTAAATTTTATATATTAATTGTTTTAATTTGGGCTCTTTTAGGTCAAGTTTTATTTAATTATGCAAATGAAAACACGCACATAAATTTTATCCCGACGTTTCACTAGAGTTTCTCAGCATCTTCAGGGGCGTTTTTATTGTGTTTACATATTTTATATATAAAGAAAATGATTTGCAATGATTTTAAATTCTAGATTTAAATATAGTTTTAAGTCATACATATTATTGAACTTACTTTGATTTTATTGCATCGTAAAAATTAAAAATTTTAATAAATAAAAAAATAAATAAATAATTTGATCAATAAAACTAGACTTCTTAACACAAAACATAAATATCACAGTATGGCAATATTGTATATTGAATTTGTTCCGTCAATGTCCTCTTTTAAGTTCATGGAAGTCGTTCTCTTCTGCTGGAGACGTAGGCTTTCCAAAGTATACCGCGTCCCTCTCCTTCTCTCTTTGTCCAAGATTTTTAACGTCCGTCGTCGATGTCTGGTTCGTGCGCAGTCTGCAAAATGTGTTGGGATAACCCAGTTGTTTCTCTTTTATTTTTTATGTCTCTTCAGTGTTCTGACATTCTTATACCTAATGCTCGCATTGTCGTGCCGATGCAAACCAGATTGCAAATTTCCCCTTCTTTTCCATTGCAACCGATCTCATAAATAACATGTTAGTGAACAGTTTTTTCAGAGTTTCGTTAGATTTGTGTTCAAAATTGATGTTATTTTCTTCTCTTATTAGGTTTGTTTGGTTACTGAAACTTCGTACGAATTCGTACGACGTCACACAACTTTTCACAAATTCCTGTTTGTTAACTCAAAAAAGTTGCAGAAAGTAGCAAGAAGAGAGCACAGCGAGAGAGTAAGAAATTTCCCTTCCTCGCAACTTTGTGCTACAGAAATTCCTTGTTGCAAGGAGTTTAACAACTGTCAAAATCCATAACTGCCCTTTTCTGTTGGTTTATTTTCATTTCGCTGTTTTTTTTTTTTATTTAAAAATGCAATATGGCGGACAAAGTTTTTAATTGTCAATAAATATATATAAATATTATTTAAAATTATATTTATAATATATATTTGTTGTTTTATTAAAATAAATTTTATTAAATGCTGAGTTCTAAAAAATACTTTTCATTTTTAGAAAGAAAATAATACAAAAATATGATTATGACGTCAGAAAAATGCAAAGATGGCGACTAGGGTGTATCTAATGAGCATACCTTCTGTCTTGTTTATTGTGGGCTGCTGCAACTAACGTTTGACGTCTCAAACACAAACTGCAACAAGGCGTTTGTTATCTTTGTGGCAGGTTTTACTCTCTTTGAGAGAATTTTTCTCTTTCAAAAATTTGACAGATTTTCAACTTTGTGCTACAAAAGTAACCAAACAGACCTATTATTTTGAAGAGGTTTTTACTTTCTGTTAAGTTGGAAATGAAGGGAACTTTTGCAAATGTTTTAGCGATGCCGTCTGTATTCAAATTTTTTTTTTTGGTGAGGTTAATTTTCTGTTTTTTATTAGGTTGTCAATAATGTACCGTGGAAAACGATTCATCTGTAGTATTGTTACTATTTTGTTTGTGTTTTCTTCGTGAAATCGTTCATTGTTAAGTTCAAGAATTTTGTTAATGAGATTTGTTGCAGTATTAATTTTTAGTTTTCTCGAATTAGTAGTGTGTCTAAATATGGTAATTTGTTGTTTTTTCTATTTATATGGTAAATCGAATTTTTTGTGGTATTCATTCAGTTTTTTTTAATTTTGTCCTGATCTTTTCGTTCATTTATTGCGAATATATCATCTACATATTAAGTGATCAACTTAATTTTGATGTTTTCTTTGTCCAAATTTGGGCATTGTTAAATTTAAGAAATTTTGAAAAGTTCAAAATTTGATTTGGTTACTGAAATATTTCCATTTTAGTCATGCATCGAAATTACATTTTTGTTTGTTTTTTTAGTTATTTAATTTTTTTGTTTTAAATCGACGAGATTTTTTTTGTGTTTGGGCAGTGTTAATTTTTAAAAATTTTTAAAATTTCAAAATTCGATTTGGTTACTGAAATATTTCAATTTTAGTCAGACATGGCAAAGTGCATTTTTGTATGTTTTAAGCACTTTTTAATCATTGATTTAAAAATTAACCAGAGGTGTGCAAATTAAAATTTTTGGTGTGCAAATAAGATTTGAGCATTGTTAATTTTTAGAAATTGTGAAAAGTTCAAAATTCGATTTGGTTACTGAAATATTTAAATTTTAGTCAGACATGGCAAAGTACATTTATATATGTTTTAAGAATTTTTTAATCATTGTTTTAAAAATTAACCAGCGGTGTGCAAATTAAAATTTTTGGTGTGCAAATTAAATTTGGGTATTGTTAATTTTTAGAAATTTTAAAAAGATAAAAATTCGATTTGGTTACTGAAATATCTCAATTTTAGTCAAACATGGCAAAGTGCATTTTTGTATTTTTTAAGCACTTTTTAATCATTGATTTAAAAATTAACAAGAGGTGTGCAAATTAAAATTTTTGGTGTTCAAATTAGATTTGGGCATTGTTAATTTTTAGAAATTTTGAAAAGTTAAAAATTCGATTTGGTTACTGAAATATTTCCATTTTAGTCATGCATCGAAATTTCATTTTTGTTTGTTTTTTTAGTTATTTAATTTTTTGGTTTTTAATCGACGAGATTTGTTTGTGTTTGTAAAATGTTCAATTTGAAGTTAATCAATTTTCTTTTTTTTTTTTTTAAATTGGTGGGAGTTGAACTTCCGACCCCTCGTGTACCGGCCGGGTACCTTGCCAACATGCTATTTCTAACAACAGATTTGAGTGCTTAATTTGTTATAATACAAATTTTAAGTATGCAGCTTTTTACCAAAATTTTAATTGTTGATTTATTAATTAATGAGAGGTGTCCAAATTAAAATTTTTGGTGCGCAAATTGAATCTCCAAATGTGCAATTTTTTAAGCCCTGTGCATTTGAAAATTGCATACAAAGTGAAAATTGTTTATATTTAAAAAAAAGGGGGGGGTGCAATTTTTTTTATTTGCATAAATGAAATGTGCAATTAGAAATACATCGGATAGCGTTTTTATTTTGGTCAAAATCGACAGTTCGCCCGCTGGCGTCACTTTGGTAAAGAAGTTGCAAACATTTCGCTTGATGATTCATTGAATGTGTTGTTTGTTTCTCAAATGCATTTGGAGCATCAGACTATTGAGTTACCATAAAATAAATAAATTTGGTGGCACAACGGCCACCAGGGCCTAGTGACTTACAACTCTCAACCATTCCTGTGTGCGTGTCTGCAGGAATGGAGGGGACCTACAGTTTATTGCCGAATTCGAACGGCTAATGTGAGCTGCACTTTTCGGACTAGTACATATTAAGTTATTCTTATTATTATTTATTAAACATGAACAACAACATTTGCTAACACCAATTGCTTACGAATTAATTTTAATTTTCTTATATTTTCATTCATCTTATTTTTTGCAACCCATTTCATTTGACAGATCAACATTATTTTTAGCAGATCGTATTGAATTTGTATTGTATTTGTGTATTTATTTATTATGAAACATTAGTAAAAAAATTAGTAAAACAATTGTTTTCTGAGAAATACTAAGTATGAATGAGGTTATAAGTTTCAAGTTTTGAACTTTTCAAAGCTAAATTAAAAATAACAATATTAAAATTAGAATAACAAAATTATTAATTAAAATTTAAACAATAAAAGTAAGAATTTTTAGCTATTTAAATGATCATATAAAACACGTTTGAATTCATTACAGTTGCTTATCCTCCTCACATCGGCGGGTAAAGAGTTCCACAGACCAGCAGCATAGACAAAAAATTTTGTCGCTTAGAAACAGTGTACGTAAAACTTGGCGTTATAAGGACCTTGCTTCTTTGTGAATGAGAGAAAACGAGTTTTTCGTACAGATATTTAGGTCTTCCTGATTGCATTAGATTAAATAAAAAGACTAAAACTTTGCTATCTAAATATTTTTAAAGGGGCATGTTAAAGATATTATTTGCAAATCGTGAGACATGATCGAACCTGCGAAGCCCATACACAAATCGAACTACATTGTTGAAAGCTAAATTTAACTTACGTTTGCTCGCGCTATATAAATTGCAGAAAAATAATGTTCCATAGAGCAATACAGGTACAATGAAAGTTTTCGCGAGAGTTATTTTAATGCTTATTGGTAAGCAGCTTCCAGCAACATAGAGAGCCCGAAGGGCACCATATGTTTTCCCGAGTGTATGTGAAATATGATCGTCCCAAGTAAGAGTTTGCTTCAATATTAAGCCCAGATTTTTTTTTTACTGTTCTTACATACTCAACTGTTGAGCTACCTAAAATGATTTGGGGCAAGCAGGAATACTCAATAATATTTTTGCTGACAACGATGGCTTGGCATTTTTTTGGATTTAGTCGCAATCTGTTTTTGTTCAGCCCATTGGAAAATCGTCATCAGATCTAAGTTAAGTTTACACGAACTGTGGCGTCTTCGACCATACCAATGGGACAGCTCAGATAAATTTGCACATCATCGGCGTACATTATAATGTCACAAAATTTGTGGGTAGATGGTAAATCGTTTATAAACAAAGAGAATAACAGAGGACCTAAAATCGAGCCCTGAGGGACGCCGGCTTTTGTTGGGAGAAAATCGGATAGTTGGGAGTTTGACGAAACAGCTTGGGTTCCTTCACTCAGATATTGTTCAATAAGATTCAAACCCGACCTTTGAAAATAAAAACTGTTTTTTAACAGTGTTAGAGATATCTTCCGAGGTGTTAGAGATATTGAACAAAGAGTCAAAATTTTCAACAACTGACAAGTAAGAAGTGGCATTTACAAATTGTACATTAAGTTAATTTGCATCATTGTACTGTGGATTGTACAATTCTTCAGCTTCGTGGAGATTCCTAATTTTTATATTTTTCCACAGTTTATCTGGAGAAAAGTACTAAATTTTGAAGCATAAAATCTTTTTTTGGGTCTTTTAATTTCGAAATCTACCAGGTTACGCAGGATTTTAAAGTTTTCGTGAAGAGATAATAATCTAAACCGTTTCCATCGTTTGTAAGCCAAATTTCTTTTACGGATAAGTTTTTAAATCTTGCAATTGAACCATACGGCTGCATGATTCCTAATTGTTACAGTTTTAACAGGAACATGTAAATCAAAAAAATAGTTGGCCGTATTCGTAAAGAAATGGACTTGTCGTCAATTGAAGGTAATAGATAAATATGTTCCCAGGTCGTGCATACCACATCATTCAACAGTTCTTCCACGTGAATGGCCTTGAAATCACGGTATTTAATTATTTCTATTTCGAACTGTTGCCTTAAATTTAGACCATATGAAACGAAAATAAGATAGTGTTTAGAGAAACCTGGCACGTCTAGTGGCTATAGAAATTTATATTATTAGCCCGATTAACGAGAATCAAATCTAAGAGGGTGGAACAACTTTTTGTGAAATGCGTAGGGACCGAGACGTTTTCAGAAAACAAATTAAGTGATGTCAAACTGCTGCAGAAATTTTTATCACTACTATTACTGACATCAAGAAGGTCAATATTAAAATCTCGAGCAACGAGAATGTGGTTATAAATCGGCGAAACTTCTTCAAGAATATCAGTAATAGTACCTATATCATATAAACTTGGAGGTTTATATCTATTATCTATCAGACACATTCATATCACAACCAGCCTCGATGAATATAAATTCCAAACCAGACATAGAATCAGAACTTCTTACAAGCCTTGCTCTTATATCTTTTTTAACAAAAATGGCAACACCACCACCTCTACCTGCGCGATCGTTACGAAAAATAGTATAATCAGTTAAATACAGTAAGTTATTGTTTATTTCAGGAGTTAACCAAGTCTCCGATATGCAGATAACATCCATAACACCACCATTAAATGTTCTTTTGAACTATGTGCTATGTGCTTCCGTAAACTTTGTGCGTTAATATGACAAACAGAGAGTCCATCGTATCTATTTCGAAAAACATTAAGCATAGCATTTGTTATATTGACACTTGAAGAGCTTCTGGTCGGCGGGACATTATCTCTACCCATTGTCGGACTCATCTTGTTTTATAACAAACGTTAAAAAACAGCGCCGTAGGAGGAATGATGAGCAACTGCATCTAAAAATTAAATAAGTAAAATCAAAATAAAATGCTAATAAATTTAAAATTAAATATATAATAATGAAAATTAAAATAATATAAAGCAATTTAAGAAATTTAGAATTGATAATTTTTTTGAAAATATTAAAAATAGGCAACATTTTATGTAAGTGGCAACCCCGTTTGGGGATCATTATTAATACTTGTTGAGATTTCATCAGTGCTTTTTAGAATGTGCTGGTCCTCTTGGTGGTCGACGGGGTGAGGTATGCCTTCATTGATCATTGCATGTAATTCATCGAGAGAGTGAATGTTGACAGCTTTTGATGTTCTGTCCAATTTGACACAGACTACACCACGTAAAGGTCGAATGGATAATTTTTTGGCGTTTTAGGTTGAGAGCTTGTCGTAGAATTATTCTGTTTCGCTTAGTTAAACTTTCATGTAAATAAATCGGTGCATCGAAACCGTCATGAAAAATGTCTTTAAGTGATTGCGCTTTTCGGAAATCCGAGATAGCTTTCATTACTTTGGACTTATCGTGTGGTGAAAATAATTTGATTATACATAATTGTAGAATCCTCCCTCGGTTTTATTTAAATGAGGTGGTTGCAATTGAAGTGCGTGACACAAGTGATTGAAAGAGGTTTTAAGGTTTTCTTCATGGAAAAAAGGAATTCCTATTAATATTGCATCGGCCTCAAGATTTTTCATGTTTAGTGACTCGATCTGATTTTTAAGATCTGGGAGTTCAGTGTTAATGTTTTTGTTATTGTTTTCTATGCAGTTTATCATAGAGATTTCAAGCTGACTTCTAATTTTGCTTATCTCATCGGTTAAGGTTTGTATTTGTGGTGGAAAAAGTTCGAGAGCAGTAGCTCGGTTATTTAATTGCAACATATCCCTACTTATTTGGTCAATTTTGTTTTCAACAGTGTTTATTTGTTTAATTAGATTTTCTTCCATTGAAAACAACTTTGGAAGGACAGAGTTGTTTGGAAAGATTGATGTCTTAGATGGTATTTTGCAGTTTTTATCACTTGTTGCAGATTTGTTATTAATTGACATTTCTTTTGATTCGCTTTTGGATGTTGTGTTAGATATTGTGTTGGATGTTGGTGTTGTTAGTGGTGCTGCTGGTGTAGAAGGCTTGGTGGCTGGTGTAGTTGGAGTCGATAAGATTACGGGTGATAAAGGTGGAGAGTTGTTTAATGTATTTTTTCTAGTGAAATGTGTTTTAGTGTTCATTTTTATTGTATGGGTAGAATCAAAGGTGGAAACTATTGTATGTGTGTATGTGACTGTTTGCACTTTATAATTTATTAACTAGTTATAAAAAATTGGATCGTGAAACATTAAATAAAAATTTATGTTAGATTCCAAGTAAGAAAATACTTATTTTTCAGAAATTTATCAACTGTCGTGCGCACTCCACAGAAACAGTCTATTTATATATTAATAACGCAATTGGTTATTCAAGAAAATTCACAGCACTTCTTTTAAACGTCTATTCGACTCAATATATGTCTATAGACGATCGTTCCTAAATGAAATAGTACACAGCATAACATTTTTAACAATGGCACTTAAACTTTTCTGTTTGACACATCAACAATAGTTAACAATTTTATAAAAAAGGGAACGGACCACCTATATATTTCCCGTTTTGCGCTGACATCGAAGAGGCATTCTGAATTAAAAATCATAAAAACTACTGACTTCGCCGCAACGCAGGCGTATGTGGTAAAAGATAGTATGGATTTATTTACACATATACAGTCGATGGCAAAATTATTCGCACATTGTAATACTCAAACCATATAACTTACATAAAGGCCCATAACTTCTAAACAAATAAATATTTTACTGTTTTTTTGTTTTTATAGATAAACTCTTTAATATTCTCGACAATTTAATGCATTCCTTGCAATTTAATGCCCTCGCAATTAAATGTATGTCCTTATATCTTTTATTACAATTAACTGTATTTTTCCATTGTATTCTTATTTTCATTTATATTTTTTTACTATTATTTTTATTTCTTTTTTTTTTCATATAATTTGTATTTCTATTTTTTTATTTTGTTTTTATTTTTAGTCTAGTAACCTTGTCGTCTCATAGGAGGGCGTGTATACATTCGATCAAGTAGTAGATTTTTTGCTGAGTCGTTTATGATATTGGCCTCATGAAAAACCCAAGTTTTCGAACTCAAGCGCCGAACGCATCATGGTCAAAAATCGAAAAAACCGTTTCAGTTATTGGCAATTTTAGCCCCAAAGGATTAGATTTCAAAGTAATGACATTTTCTTCAATTTGAGCCTAGAACCATCTGTATAGACCTATCAGTTTCGAAAATACAGACATTCAAAATTTAGCTATAATAAATTTATAACAACAAGTAGTATAATTTTCAGTATAATAAAAAAAATGGTTCTTGGCACAACATGCATAAAAATACTAGAGCGTATAAGTTGGGTCAAAAGAAGAAAAAAATCCTATATATACCCCCCCGTTTAAATAGGAGGGGCAATTTTTCAAAAAAAATTCATAAAAACTCATAAAAATCCAACGAAAATTTTTAATATAAAATCCTTTACCTTTAACTGGAAAAGCGCGAAATTTTCGCGGTTTTTTCGATTTTTGACCATGATGCGTTCGGCGCTCGAGTTCGAAAACTTGGGTTTTTCATGAGGCCAATATCATAAACGACTCAGCAAAAAATCAGAACTACCATATCTAACGCATACGCTGATGTACATTTAAGGTTACTGGACTATCTAGTTTCTTTTTTACTTTGTATCTTTTGCTTATACTTTTTTTTTATTATTATCATTTTCATTGTTTGTTTGTTTGTACGTATTATTTTGTTTTTGTTTAGTCTCTTCATCTTTTCTGTTTAGTTTTATTTCATTCAGTTTGGTTTGGTTCCACTCTGTTTGGTTTTGTTTTGTTTTCGTTGTAGCACATACCATCCTCGTTGCTAATGTAACAGCCGGTCCGTCCGTACGTCCGTCTCCACGGTGGCTGTTCTACGACTGCTGTTCTACGACTGAATGAATGAACCAAATTCTTTTAGTATATATGTTACTGTAAAGAGCCGAAATAATGAAATTCTAGAATGTACCGGTAAATCCTAGATCACCAAGCATTATAAACAGTGAGGTATGTATGCAACCCCCCCTGCGTGGCCCACTATAGGATTTGGTGGGAGAGTACTATAACTTATGTGCCAAGAAATAATAACGGTTTTTTGTATAACAGTTCAAAACAAGCATTTTTTTTATTATGGGAGGGGGGAGTCTATCTCCCCCTGTTTGGACGGGAGGGGCTATTTCATTAAAAAAAAAGTACTAAAAATTAAAAAGAAAAATATATAAAAAGATAACGGTAATACTTATAACTAAGTGTTATACCTTTTTTTCAAAGCTAATACTCTGTTCTTTTAGCCAGTTCTTAAATCAAATTAAATCTATGCAAAGTTTTTGAAAAAAAGCGGGTTTTAAGTGTATTTTTGTCAAAACGATATAATTATATATTATTTTTTTCTAAAAATTGTTGCTCTAATTACATCTTCATCACAAACTGAAAACAAGATAATTTTATGTCTTATTTGAAAATTTCCAAAACTACTTTTTTATGTTTTTGGTATTTATGTAAGCTTGCTTACATAAATACAGTGTAGCACCCATGATTATTATTTTTTATTATTATTCTATCAAGTACATCAAAACTTTTTTAGAACGCTAGATATAATATACATAATTTTAATACAATATAAAGTAAAATATAATAACTTAACAGTTACAAAGAATTTAAGATAGTGGCTTTACATAAATCTCTATTAATATTGAAGTCGATTAAATGAAAAAAATCATTAAAATGAAAACAGGCATTACTTACAGGATTGTTAATTGTTAGTATGTCTAGGAATATAAAAGAATCCGTTTACCCTAGGTTAAGAGATCTTTGAGGTGTATAAATATTTAACTGAGATAGTAAGAAAGAACAATCAATATGTCCGGATAAAATGTCGAGAGCAAACAGAGCAAAATAGTAACACCGTCTTCTATCAAGTTTTTTTCAGGCCAATGAGTTTACATCTCATTTCATACGAGGGCATGTTTTGATACGGGTACAATTTACGGAGTGCAAATTTAGTGAATTTTTTTTGTACTTTCTCAATTCTTAGCATAAAGTTATTATAGTATGGGCACCAGATGACAGGACAGTATTCAAAAACAGAACGAACTAAAGAAACATACAACGTTTTAAGAGTATAAGAATCATTAAAATCAACCGAGTTCCTGAAAATAAAACCAAGCATTGAATTGGCTTTGGCGATTATATACTCCAAATGGGAGTTAAATTTAATTCAGAATCAAAAATAACTCCTCGATCCTTCTGTTGATATACTCTTTTGACAAGGGTGTTAGAGATCTTTAATCAAACATACGTGGATTTTTCAAGCGATTTATTGACATAACTGAACATTTATGAATATTAAGATGTAGATAATTGCTTCTACACCATTCCGTTTAAGAACCAATGTCACATTGAAGCTGCCAACAATCTGACAAGGATCTGATTGTCATCAGTAATTTTGAAATCATCAGCGAATAATAGTTTCACTGCAGTTAAAATGACAGACGGCAAGTCGTTGATTAAAATTAGAAAAAGGAGTGGACCTAGATGGCTGCCTTGAGGAACTCCTGAATAATTTTATTTAAGTTTTGATGACACACCGCCAATTTTAACAGACTAAGTCGGGTTGGACAAATAACTTTTGATCCACTCTAAAAGCTTCGAGTGAAATCCCATGCAGGCCAACTTATATATAAGAACATATCATGTTGTACGCGGTCAAAAGCCTTGGCAAAATCAGTAAATACTACGTCAACTTTATGTCTATTCTCCACGGCTTGCAAACAGCAAGCAGACAAAATTGAAAGATTTGTAGTTGTAGATCTACCACTTACAAAACCATGTTGATGCTCAGATATATAATTTTTAACAATGGACTACACTTTATTCTTTACGATTGCTTTAAAAATCTTCGGGATTATCTGAAGCTTCGCTATAGGCCGATAATTTTCAATGGCAGGTCTTGATTGATTGATTTTGATTTATTAATTATATATATAACTATTACAAGTTTAAATCATTTACAAAAATTTAAATTAACAAATTTTTGATTCAATTTTACTTAAAAATCAATTTTAATATTTACATGTATTGAAATCTAATTGTAGTTTATTTTGATGAAATCGATCACGAGTCTCTTAAATTGGTGAAAGTTTGACTCATCTTTTATGGATCTGGGCAGCGAGTTAAAAAGTTAAACACCTTGATATACTATAGATTTTTGTGTGCTGCTTCTGTTGAATCGTTCAAGTCTGAAATCATTTGCTGATCTGAGGTTGTATGGCTGCGATTCACTAACATACGTTAACTTGTCTTGTAGGTACTGTGGATAGTTACAAAATTTTATATTAAATACAAATATTAAAACTTTCAATATAAGACGCTGATTAACATTCAACCACATTAAATAATGCAACATAACTCTTGATGGTGTATATCTATCACACTTTAAAATAGCGCGCATTGCTTTGTTTTGAAGCACTTGAAGTCTTTGTTTAAGATCTGCATTACACATGAACAATATCGTAGCACAATAGTCAAAATGCGGTAGAACTAACTATTGTATTAAAAATCATAACTGCATTTTTAAAGCTAATTTTCTTTCTTATTCTGCACAAGAACCCCACCTTTTTGCTTATCTTTGCACACAGATAATTGGAATGTTCTTTAAAATTTAAATCCTTATCAATAATTACCCCCAAATATTTAATACTTATAACTTGTTCAATACTTTCGGATCCAATTTTCAAATTTATACTTTCGTTAGAATTTAAAATCATAAATTTTGTTTTAGCGACATTTAATTTTAATTTGTTCATGCATAGCCACTCATAGACATTAATAAGATCCTCATTAATTTTTCCATAAACATCCATAATGTTCTTGTAGTCAATGTTAATATATATATGTAAATATATATATATTAACTGGCCTATAATCTAGTGCTGCTTTTGGATTCGTGATTTTTGCAACAGGGACCACAACAGACAGGGAAAGTTCCATTTCTTAATGATTCATTTACTCTATTTAAAATATCATGTCCAACTAAATCAAAATTTTCCATTAAAATGGTTGAGTTTATTCCGAAAATATCCTTTTTGTTATTCATTTCTTTTAAAACATTCTTAAGTTCACTAAGTTGTAATGTATTAAAATGGAAAAGAGTTTGAACGGAGCTAATATTACACACGTAATGGACTTGCATAATAGAATTATTTATTTCAACGACACTATCAACAAAAAAATCATTCAAATGATTTACTATTGCACCATTTATTTCTAATTTTGATATTTCTTTACGATCATTACCTAAAACTAAATCCTTTATTGCACGCCATAGTCCCTTTTGATCACCACTATTAAAAGCTATCTTATATTGCACATAATTGTTTTTTTGCTTTATTAATGCTTTGTTTGTACTTATTCCTAATCAGTCTATATGAGTTCCAGTCTTCATTGCACTTTGTTATCACAGCTTTGTTGTACGCGTTAATTTTTATGCTATTAAGTGTATTCAGTTCATTATTGTACCATGGTGATACTCCTCTGGTACTAACAGTTTTGAAAGATATCATTTCGCTCATTATGCTTACTAATTTATAATCTAATATCTCAGCCTTATCACTCGTTCTCGTGGTTTGTTCATTTGATTGATCAACATTTCTATTTAGCATCCAAAGTTCCCTGAATTTTTCTTTTTTGTACTTATTTATTTTGACAAGTTTTTTAGGGGGTATATTATTCAATATATTATTTTTTACAAAGATCTGTATGGTTTCATGGTCAGATATTTTCATATTTTTATTTATTTTCACATCAACATTATCACAGTTAGTTATCACATAGTCAATAAGTGTTTCAGAAGTTACTGTTATTCTTGTTGGTTCTGTAATCAATTACTTGAAAGCATTATCATTTATGATTTTGCAAATTTTATGTTTATCACTTGAATTTTGCAAAAAATCTATATTTATATCGCCAGCAATAACTATGTTATCGGCAAAATTAACTCTCCCTTCTAACCATGCCTCAAGATTATCAACAAAAGTATTAACGACTGCGTTAGGTGATCTATATACTGCTATAATAATAAATGGAATTTTGTTAAACCATACCTTAACGGCTGCTATCCACATACAGTAATCGATACTGAACGTGCTGATTTTCTCAAATTGATATTCACGATTAATATACACTATCACCCCACCCGTGTGTCTTGAATTTGACTCACAAACAACCATATTATAGTCTTGCAATGAATATTCCGAATTTTCAATGTCACAAGTTACACAAGTTTCTGAAAGCAAAACTATATCAGGGTTATTTCTTGACACTAACACTTCAATTTCCGCAAAATTTTTCAAAGCACTTTGGGAGTTTACATATATACAATTGATTGATTTTTTTGGTTGCTGGAAGTACTTTGATTTTTCCGATTTAATCTTTCGCTGGATCTAAATTATGGGTTTTGTTGGCAAATAAACAATTAACACAGTTAGGTTTTTCATTTTTTACCATGTATTAACTAAGCTTGTGCTAACAAGTTTGCTTACGATTGCATTCAGTAGATCGGTGGTTAAATCCCAAGCACTTGTAGCATCTTCTAACATAGAACGACTCAAGCACTCTATATTTTCCCCAGCCAATTCTTAATTTTCCTTCTTGCATAATTTTCTTAAAAGCTTCGAATTTCACCTCTATAATGGCACAATATTTAATTTGGTTACTACTTTTACTTTGATAAATAACTTTAACAATAATCTCTTCAAATTTCAAATAATCGTTATTTTCTTTGATTTTTTTAATAATTTCTTCTTCCGAGAACTTTTTAGGTAAACCAAATATTTTTATTCTAAAATCTCGCACTTTAGGAATTTCAACTTGATAATTATCACCCATTTCTTTTTCTAAATTACACTTAAGTTTTTGCACCGATTGCTCATTTTCGCATACCACCATCACTGCCCCATTACTTCGAGCTTTAACTTGGGACACTTGAATGCCTATTGGATCAATTTTATCCATCATCATATTTTGTGTGGTGTTTGCTTCCTGATTATCCGATTTTGTTTTAATATTACAATCGGATCATGGTTTTTCATTTCTTTTAATTTTTCGGCATATGATGGTTTCATTACTTTTTCAACAAATGATGGACTCACTGTTTTTTTAATTTCACTTGCAACATGTTGCTCACATTTTTTTACATCTTTTATTGCTTGATTTATTTCATCTATTTTGGCACTTTGATTTTTCAGCGCATCTCTTACACTTTCTTTCACCTCTTTCAAACTTTTATTTAAAGATATGAGTGCATTTTTACAATCGCCACATAGTACACAGATCATGCTCTTGGACTCAACTACATTTAAGAGGAATTTATCATCAACACAGTTTGCATGAAAAACACGACCACATGACCCAGTACATTGAATTGTTTTCTGATTACGAGTAGACTTTCTGCATTCTTTGCAGTCAAAATTCATCTTGAGATATTTTATTCAAACGCTTCTTAACTTAATATCTTTAGATTTCAACTTGTAAAAACTGTTGTTTTTGCAATTAACTATAATTTTCTGGGAGCCTCACGAAAACGCAGTGCACTTCGTTTGACTCACACATACTTGACCCAGATTTATGAATAGGAGAGATAAAAGAATGTTTCCAAGAGTTCAAAAACATACCTTCAGATAACGAAAGATAAAAAATGATGTTAAGAGGGCTAATTAAACCTGCAGCACATCTTTTAACAAATATAGAGGGTATGTTATCTGGTGCTAAGCTAACTGACTCATCTAGATTAGATAATTCAGTTCGAATTTCGTCTTTAGAAATAGACAATGACCCAAGATCTACAAGAGAGTGACCTGCACTAAAATTATCTGAATAAATAACCTCAGAAACATAGTTGTATTGGAAAAAATTAGCACACATATCACATATTTGAGACAAGTCGCTACTGGTTTTTCCATTAGAACTCATAGTCGACGGTATTCCTAAAGATTTCTTTTTTGTTTCAATATAACTCCAAAAAGCTTTTGAATTATTTTTAATTTTAGACTAATGCCCGTAATATTCACGCCGTTTAAAATCGGTTTAAATTCAGAAGTCGGTTTAAAATTTTTAAACCGACTAATCGGTAATATTCACTCATTTAAACCGACGTTAACCAAAAATTTAAACCGAATGATCGATTTAACTACGATAAACCGACTCCAACTTAAACGAGGCATTTTCGTGTCGTTTAGGTACGGTTTAAATGGTTTTAGCTAATATTCAACATTTTATTGGTTTATTCAGTCAGTGCAAAATATACGATCATGTGATTTTCGGCGATGCTGGCTATCCGAACACATTATATTTGTGCACGTTATTCACACATCGGGGTAGAGTTGTCCAATTAACCAGAAAATGCTTATGAACCGAGAGCTGGTAAAGTGCTGCTCAAAGTGTTTTATATCGCTCCAAAACTTGTGGGCATGGCATCTGTACTAGTGCAAACTTACACAAATTTGTTCAATAAGGTTAGATAAATCATTAAGTTGTATATTGCAACTAATAAATGATGAGTTCACTGCCAGAAAAACGCCACCACTTGTTAAGCCAGAAAGACAGCGATCTCTTCTATAAACAACATATCTGCTATCAAATAATTCCGAAGTATATATGTTTTCAGCCCACAAAATATGGATCATCAGCAACAGCAATATAGAAATCCGTTTTTTTTTTTCGATCTCATGCCACCAACATTATGGTAGTATACCTCAAAGTTTTTAACACAACCATTACTTAATGAACCCATCGAAGAATCTTTCGCTACTTCTCCAGCCCAGAACTTTCGTTTTTTGAATGAACAGCTCAGACTTGAAGGATTAACGGAAAACGCAGACGAAACGTAATTGAGAACTGATTCAGGAGTTGTACTAGGTTCAAATGAAGACAAATGAAGCCATTTACATTTCAGTCGAACCTCTAAAATAGGTTGTTGAATATTTTTACCCACAATAGTTGTTCGGAATAAATTATTTTGTGTAGCGTTATAAATACCATCACTATGCGGAGCCGCTGGTAAGCCAGCAACATCAGAATATTTAGCATTGTTTTCAAAAAGAATAGGAGATAAAGCTTTTGCATGACCCCCAGGTTTGAAGCACGAGGGACCATCACCATCCACATCTGTTTTCTTATGTTCACTTCCCCCAGACGGTAATTTGATATTTACTTTGTTAGAGTTAGAGAGAGATTTGATCGCAACCTTACTACTTGCCCAAACGTTCAGAAGTAAATAATTTGCTTTCAATTTTGAATCAGCAATATACTGAGATTAATTTCACATGTGAAGTTGAAGAAAATAATAAGATAGTGTTTTTCGACTGAGAACTACATCGAACAAATGATAAAATTGAAATCGTCGTTCAACATAAAAACACCTGTTTGCGCCTGTCCCCTTCATTTTTTGACTACAAATAAAATTCAACTCTTTAGCCCACCGTTCAGTAAGTCTTCCACTATCAACAACCTACTACAGAATACAGCTACATAAAAACGTTACAAATAAATAATCATGGCCAAAATAGTACTCCAAATTTCGTAAAAAGAGAACGATTTAATTTATCGACACGACATTATTTACACAAATCAAAAGAGAAACAAAGGAAACCGTAACGTTCGCTCCAGGAAACACTAACACCTTAAAAACATCATTTAGCAAAAATGACATGCAACTAGTCTTCTCTAACACATACAAATTGTGGAACTTTCCATCCTCCTCCAAAGATAAAAAAGGAACTTGATAAAACAGGAATCTACGAAATCTCATGTAATGAATGCAACAGAAAATACTATGGACAAACCAAACGCTGTAAAAAAAATTTAAAATAAAATTTCATTTCAGTCGTGTTTCTGATGGCTAATAGACTGGCCGAAATGCATTCGAGATTTTAGTTGCAAATTTGTATTGTTTTTTGTTATTAAAAAACTTTCTTAATGGCTACACTGTAGTTGGATTTTAAATTGTCTTTGTTTTTTTTCTAGTTCATTGCTTTGGTCAGTCTCTCTCATATTTGGGAAGCAATGATTACATTCAGTTATTGATTACAAGGTCGATTACAATTACATTGTAATTCATAATTTAACATTTTCAATTAATAACTACATGTAACTAAAACAAGTAAATGAAACAAAAAACAGATTTGATTACTTTTTGAGGAATTGATTACACAATTGTAATTACAATTAATTACAAAATGAATTACAAAAAATATCAATTACATTTAAAAATTAAAAATAAATGAAACATGCAAATCTTTTCCTATGTTGCTTAACTTACCTCAGTGATCCACTTTTTACGATTTATTGCTTTTTTAACTTAATACTGCACCTGCTCTTTATTTTTGATTATTTTACATTTATAAAAGTTAAGTTGATCAAATTATATTTTGACAGTATTCCTATGCCTATTATAGGACATACGCCAGCAAAAAGTATGCATTCAATTACATTTTTGTGATTGAAAAAGTAATATTTACTGCTTTTTTCACGGTTACTTTTGTTTAATTTACTTTTTTTTAAATACATGTAATTGAATTTAAGTAATTGATTTTTTTTTCAATTAAATGTAATTTGTAATCGATTTTTTTCAGTTACAATTACATGTACGAGCCCAAACGCAAAAAATTTGGCCAAGTATTCTAATTTTCATAACACACATTCTACAATGTTCTTTTATTATGCACAATTAACACAAATTTGATTTTTTTTCTTGATATGATTCATGAACCAACAAAATAATATTTTAATTTTTTTTTGTTAATGTAAATGAATTTATTACTATTGCAAAATAGTCAGCCCGTTGATTTTTTCCCGCAAAATAGTTGACCTAAGAATGATAATTTCTCTTTCTCTTGACATGTACCCTTCATTAATGGCTTATTTAAGTTTGGGTGTCTTCAAGTAAGGCATGCACTCGTAACAATCGCAGTCGAAGTTCATTATGGCGCGCGGCAAGTTCTTATCGAGAGAATGAGTAACCAAACAATAAAAAATTACAACAAAAACGTATCAGCATATGATATTGCAAAAAAAATTGAAATATCAAGATCTTCAGTTCGAAATATAATGAATTTATTGCAGAAAACTGGAAAAGTGAACCCACTGAAAAAAACCAATTGCTACCGGTCGCGACAGAAAAAATTTGAAAAAAAATTCTTAAGAAAGATCGACGTGCTACAACGGCAAATATCACCTTCCAGTGGAAAAATCACATCAAACAGCAAGTTTCAAGAGACACCTGCATTCGAGAAATGAAGAAAATGGGATGCAAATTTTATAATGTTATTTTAACCATTATATTTCAATATCGTAAAAAAATAATTTGTATTACATCCGTCACTAAGGCAAAAGAAAAACCTTTGTCAAAAAAGAAGCGCCCAACGTGGGTCCGTCATCATCAAAACTGGACGTTAGATCAATGTTGAAGTGTAATATGGAGCGACGAGTCCCGATTCGAGAGTGCAAGCTGAAGCATTTTATCAAGATTGTTTTCGTAGAAAAACAAAATTTACCGCCTCAGTAATAGTCTGGGGATGTATGTCAGCTCAAGGAGTGGGCAACCTTTGCTTTATCGAAGGGACTGTGAACACCGTCAAGTATCAAGGCATCTTAGAGCACCATCTTATACCCTCAATTCTGGCTGTTTTATCTTTCAACAAGACGGCGCATCATGTCGTGAAGCCAAGCGAAATATGAGCTGGATTCGAGAAGGCAACATTCCAGTTCGAACTTGGCCTGCAAATACTCCCGATCTGTCTCCAATTGAGATTTTATGGGGAAAAATGAAAAAAGAGTTGAGGACGAATCCAGCTAATAAATGAATTGAAAGAAAAGATACAAGAAGTTTGGAATGGTATATCACCCGGATGCTGCAAATACCTTGTGGAAACACTCCCACGTCGAATAAAAGCTGTTATTCAACACAAAGGTGACGTCACTTAGTAGTAAAGACAAGTTATTTGTAATGGGTAAACTTTTTTGCGTATTGTCGGCTAACTATTTTGCGGGTTACAATTTTAAATAATGTTGTGTTTTCTTCTAATAGCTAACTGTTTTTTTTTTATAAAGTACCTTTCTTAAACGTGTGTATCGAATACTTAAAAAATATCAAAATAAATTCTATATTACTTTGTTTAATACGTATTACCAATCTTTTTATTCAACTCGGTAAAAAAAAAATTTAACAAGGCCAACTATTTTGCGATTGAATTTTGTTGTAATGATTACAGCCCTCTCTTGCCTTGGACGAATTAATTTTACACAAAAGATTTGTTGTAAAAACTACAATTTACAATGGAAACAGAATGCAACAACTCTTTACCGTATTTAGATGCAAGACTCAATCGGCAAAACAACAATATAGTTTTAGACTCGTTATCTAAGGAAACATCATCAGACATTTATTCTACATTATTCTACACAACCTATGAGTCAAAAAATCAACACGGCTACGAATTAATCATTCAGACACTCTTTCTATATATTACCGGTAGTACTTTCATTTATTAAGAAAAGTAGAATAAAGAAAATAAACACCTTATTGTTTCACACAAAAAAACGAAAAAAAATTACAACAACAAAAAGACTTACATTAAACGCGAATGTATTTCAAACGCTTCTTTGGCGTTCATCATCAGCGCTAGCTCGATTGTAAAATCTGCAAATATATTTTGTTAAGCATCTAAGAGTGTGTATGTAAAGGACATGAGCTATACCAAAGAGAACAGCGGTGTCCTAATCTCACCTTCTTCTGCATTCAAGTTATTGTTTTCTTTTTCATTATAATAACTTTCATAAGCATTGAGTCTGTTGCACTTGTTCAGATATTTAATCAAACTAATGCTATGTTTTTTCTCCCCAATTCCATGACCTTCAGTTACAATGTGATCCGCAAAGGCTGATTGTTTTAACTTGTTCTTTACAATGTTTTTTTCAAATCGATTACAGTGTGTACTGATATACTTGCAATCATAACATTTAGGCTATAATAACCTTGTGTTTTCAAATATAAAAAATGAAAATTTTTGTTACCCGTACATACATCTTACGGCCTATTGACTTTCTTCAAAGCTAGTTTTACCGAAAAACAAGTTCTATAGGGGTTTCGAGTTGTAAGTTTTTCACAAATTTTTATCTACACAAATCAAAATATTCATACATTTTATGACATCTAAATCAAATCAATAATTGTTTTTGAAAAACTTGAAACTCGAAACCCCTATCTAACTAATATTTCCGTAAAACTAACTTTGAAGAAATTCAATAATATGGCCGTTATAGGTATTTTTGTAGTACCCGTAATGGAAAATGCGTTGGATTTTCACACCGAAAGTCTAGAGAAGATTCATATCTTATGAAAGAAACACATTAGATGTTAAAAAAGAGTTATGAATGTCACTTGTTTTTAGCGACTGAAAAATAATATATTATATATGTACCTACATACATAAGATCAAAAAAAAATTTGTTAGTGTTGAAAACAATAAAAAATTATTTCCTTTATTACTTTTTTATAAATTTGCTAAATAATTCATGAGACTCTTGTTTAATCTTACAGCTCTGACACTGTATTCGGCAATTTTCATGAGATTCGCCTGGAAGGTACAGCCAAGGAACATGTTGCTGTTTGCATGTCATGCTACAAATTTCACCGCTCAAAATATTCAAGGCGTACGGTGCATCAAACACACAATTTCTAAAAAATTATCTGATAAATAATTGAAGTGCAGCTAAAAAAGAAGGTCGGACAATAAAAATATTTAAAATTTTTTGATTATGTTTTACTAAATTATTTTTGTTACTGAATGAGATAAGTTATTATTAACTGGTTGTTGCTGGTGCAGTTTTTGTGTTCATCATATTCGGATATGTTCGGATATTCTGATTCTGAGATGGTAAAATCTTTTTTGTATTTTCTTATTTTCTAATTGAATCAGTGAGTTGAAAACCAGTGCACAAGCCAATATATAAGACGAACAAATACCTACCTAGTAAGTACATTAACCCAAGAACACTAAGGCGACCTGTACTAAACATTGTCTCTGTTTGGTAAGGTGAAATTTTCACCAAGTTTCCCACACTTGGGTTTTTCAGCTATGGGTTTTGACAGCAAAATGTGAAAATTTGCAAGAAATTTCGCGTAACCAAACAAACTGATTATTACTAAGGTGTAGTCGAACAGACTACTTTTGTTTAAAATTAAAAACAAATCTTATTAACATCAAAAATATGTATTTAATCGATTAAACTTATATGTTAAAAATTACAAATTACATTTTAATACGTTTTATAAGCATTTGATGCGACCTGAGAATCACAGCAGGCTTTTCGCTGGTGGCCTCAACAATGGCTTGTGAACAGAGACCGCAAAAGAACTTAATCCTGCACCTTACAGCTAGGTTCCAGAATTCGAGTGAAATGAAATCGAAATTGCAAATCGAGTGAATTCATTTTCAGTGTTCTGCATTTCGAGCGATATGCTTGCTCCGGATTTTTTTCTAAATCACTTCGTGAAATTGAAAACAGCTGACATCTGTCATTTGGGATATTATTGAAGTATTTTTAATTTGGAAAATTGTTTTCTTGTAAATAATTTTTATTTTTCGCGCGTTTAAAAATATAATCATTTCATACTACCGTCTTAATAAAAGGGCCTTCCTTAAGGCTTAACTACATTCAAGACTTTTTGCAAAAAGTGCAAAAGTGAAAAACTAAAACATGCGCTAGAAATGCCTGTGTGCGAAAAAGCCGGCGAAAATAGTGTGTAATATGTCATTTCAGACTGATACTACAGATAAAACACAATTTTTTCGCACACAGGCATCTCTTGGCATATTTTTGCTCATCACATTTTGACTTTTTGCCCAATTTTTTGCAAAAAGTCTTTGATGTAGTTAAGCCTTTATGGTGTTGGAAATTGTTGAGCCACATCTTAAACAATCTTCAATTCCTGCAACGTTAAAGCTAGCCGCAATTTTGCGTTTTCTTGCCGAGGGAAGCTTCCAGAGGTCAATTGGGAAGGATGCTGATATCGCTTTGGGTCGAAGCACTGTTTCAAAAATGCTAACAGAAGTACTAACATTCTACTACTAATTTTGGAGAATCGAATTTATCCAAGTTGGATAAAACTTGCTATGTCCGATGAAGATCAAAGTAAATCAAAACGACATTTTTTTGACAAATTCAATATTCCTGTCGTCGTAGGATGCATTGACGGTACCCATATTAGAATGTTGCATCCAAATCAAGATCCAACGCTTTTCTATAATAGGAAGAGAAATTTTTCAATGAATGCAATGACGATTGTAAGTTGTTTTATTTTTCAAAGATAATAAATTACTTACGTTTCTTTCGAACAGATATGCGATTACAACTTAGTAATAAAAGCTATCGACGCCCGTCGTCCAGGATCAAGTCTGCTCTGATGCATGAGCAAAGCTTGGAACTATTTTCAAAGAAGATATGACAGAGGGGAGCGTTCTTCCTGGCTTTTAGGAGATGCCGGCTATGGATTAGAGCCTTTGCTTTTGACGTCTTATAGGGATTCACAAGCGGGAACCTTAGAGCACGCATTTAACCAGAAACATTCCTCGGTTCGAAACGTGGTAGAGAGGACAATTGGCGCACAGTGGCCCGTTTAGGCATGCAAAACTTTATAATGCAAAACTTTTACATTTTTTGAATTAACAAATGTTTGGAGCTCTAGTAATCGAAAAAATTATTTCATTTGTATGAATGGTTTGGCTTGTAGAGCGATTCAAAGTTGACAAATTTTTATGGTGAGAAAAAAACAATTATTTTTAAATTTTTTTTTAATCTTGAGTGTAAAAACTAGGAAAAATGTGTACATAAAACTTTTTTTTGTTATTTTTACTTGATATATGTGTTAATTGCTATACCTAATCAGAAATGAAAAAAATAAATGATAAATTTTTTTAAAACTGCTAAATTCAATGTTTTTTGAAACACCCATTTTTACACACATTTTCGACTTTACACTGAGTTAAAAAAAAAGGTTCAAACATAATCAAGCCAAGCTCGACGGGTAGTATATCCTTAAATATCTCTTCATATAAAACCATAAAGAGCGATTTGATTTGATGAAGTCAGTAATTTTTTTCTGAGTTTTTTTTTGTCAGGTGAAAAAAAAAATCATGGAAAATATTTTTTCTTTGTTTCGTAAAAGGACCCAAAAATGCTTCAATAACCAGGATGAATTAAATAACGACGAACATAACTACGAATATGGAATCTCTCCATTGCATGTTAGAATCAGGTGCATGGAATCTATTTTGAAACTGGCTTATACACTTCAACAAGAGGGAGGGGAATTTGATGAATCTATTTAGATCAAGGAGGCAGAAAAGAGAAGAAAACAAGAGATTCAAAGGTGTTTTCACAATGAGCTTGGACATGATGTAGATAAACCAAAGCAAATGTTTGGAAATAGCAATGATAGAAACACTTCAAGGAGATTTTTTGAACAATCAGAGGCAACGCTCGAATAACTGGAGTCAATGAAGAGGCTATAACCAGGATCAAAATAATACTTACGGCCATATTATTCACTCAATACATCCAGATTAAAACTTAAATCTGGATGTAAATCATACAAATTCAATGTAAATTCATCCGTATTTAAGTTTAAATCTGGATGTATCGAGTGAATAATATGGCGGTTAATGTTTTGAATTGCAGGGAAGTAGTGAATACAGTTAAATTTGGAGAGTACACAAAAAAAAAAGCAGTTATTGAAACAAAAGTACCCTGAAAAACAACTCACACCTACTCTTCATAAAATTTTGGTTCCTAGTCAAAATATCATCGAATAACAATCTCTACCACTTGGAGAATTGTCAGAAGAAGCCCAGGAGTCCAAAAATAAAGACTAAAAGAAATACAGAAACGTGCAAAGTTTCAATAATTCGGCAGAATGAAGACCTATTTAACATGCTAGCAATCTCATCCATTCCACTTATTTCTTCCTTAAAGCCTAGTACACAGATCGCGCTAAAAATTATCTTCCATACAAATTTCCTCCAAAGATAAATTTTAGCGAGGATATTTACTAGACAGTATGCAGTTCACGCGCTAAATTCAAAAAGTCTCCACTTGATTTAGCGCGCGTAATAATGCTCAAGGCATTCTTTCACAGATAAATTTTGACATTTGTGCTCTTAGCAAATGATTGTAGAGATAAGAAGTGTAGGGATAAAATTTAGTTAAGCTTGAACTGCGTACCTGCTTAAGGCATGCAAGAAACTAAAAAGATCTGAAAGCACATTACTCACCGGAAATGATAAGTTTATTACGCATTATTTATTTATTTATTTATTTCATCTACGAGCTAAAAGCTTAACAGATTACATTATAATAAAAAGTAATAATAATAGTATAAAAAGTGAAAATAATATAAATAATAATAATAAGATATAAGTTAGGCAACAACAACAAATATCAATTTCTTAAAAATAAATAGTATAAAATATTTTTGAAATTTTCTCTAGAGAGAATCAAGTCAATGTGTTCATAAACATTATTGAACTCTCTAATTGACCTTGACATTGTTTCGTTCCGACCATAGTTTGTTCTATGCCTTGGTTCAAAAAGAAGGTGTCTTTCCCTTAACGGTCGTATAGGAGCATAAACATGTACAATAGAAAGTAACAAAGGACACTTTATATGGTAACAAAGAATATCACGCACAAAAACAATATCATGAATAGATCTTCTTGACTTCAGAGCTTGTAATCCTAAGAGGCTTTGTCTGGCTTGAGAAGAAGGCCAAAAATTCCAACGCATTTTATAAAATACATACTTCGTGAACCTATTCTGTACTCTTTGAATTCTATCGGAGAAAGATTGTTGGCAAGGGTTCCAGATGATATCCGCATATTCGAGAATCGGCCTTACCAAAGAAGTATAAAGTGAAACAAGTGTGTAAGGGTCAGAGAAATCAATAGAATTTCTTTTTATGAATCCTAACATTGAGTTAGCTCTAGCAACAACAGAGTCAACATGAAGGGAAAATGAGAATTTAGAGTCAAAAAGAACACCTAAATCTTTTACTTTTAAAGTTCTTTGAAGCGTATTGCTTTCAAGAGAATACGTATACTCAAGAGTACGAAGTTTTCTAGAGAGAGAAATAATAAAACATTTTTTGATATTAAGATTAAGGCTGTTCGAATTACACCATTGAGATAAATTGTCGAGATCCTTTTGAAGCTTCAAGCAATCATCGACAGAGGTGATCTTTAGAAATAATTTCAAATCATCTGCGTATATAAGGCATTTGCTATGTCTGATATAGTTAACGATGTCATTAATGAATATGATAAAAAGCAATGGGCCCAGGTGACTACCCTGAGGGACACCAGAAGTACACTTAATTGACCGTGAAGTACAACCTTGAATTTTTAATTTTTGGACTCTTCCATTTAAAAATGAAGATATCCATTTCAATAAGTTTGAGTGGATTCCAAAGGCATGGAGTTTAAGAAGCAAAATCCGATGGTTAACCGAATCAAAAGCTTTGCTAAAATCCGTATATATAGCATCCACTTGACTTTTGTTTTCGATAGCCTCCACGACAAAGGAAGAGAAACAGGCAAGGTTTGTAATAGTTGATCTCCCCGAAATAAACCCATGTTGGGAGTCACTTATATGTTCTTTTACAAGAAAGTCAAGTTTGGTTTTTACCAAACTTTCAAAAAGCTTAGGAATTGCGGATAACTTGCGAATACCTCTATAATTTTCAATGTTATTTTTTGAACCCGATTTGAAAATAGGGATTAGGAAAGAAGACTTCCATTCATCTAAAAATTCCGCAGCTGACAACGATAATTTAAATATATGAAGTAATGGCGAACAAAGGGAATTTGAACAACGTTTCAAGATTATGGCAGGGATGCCATCAACACCTGGATTTAAATTTGGTTTGAGAGAGTTAAGTGCATTTAACAAATCAGTGTATTCTATGTGTATACATCCAATATCCACCTTAGGAATATTCCCTGGAGGCTGGATAAAACTGGGACTCAAGTTAGAGTACACAGACTCAAAAAACTGGGCAAAGAGCTCTAAGGTATTATTAACATCTGTGGATTCATTGCTTCTTAGATTCATAGAGGATGGAATGCCAATAGATTTTCTTTTCGAGTTAATAAACGACCAGAAGCGTTTTGGATCACTCTTTAAGTCCAGCTCAATACTCAATGTATAATTTCTGTGTAAGAATTTACTAAGAACAGTAAAATCCTTACGTAATTTACAAAATTGGTTTTTATCGCCTATGTTATTTGTTTTTTTAAACTTTGGAAAGGATTTATTTTTCAAATTTTTAAGATGTGCCAATTTCTTACTGTACCATGGAGGTTTTGACACATTCTTTTTGTTCCTACGTGGCACATATAAATTAAAAGCACTTGTTAGTATACATACAAAATGATTAAATGTGTTATACAAATTCAGATTATGAAACTCCGTGTTCCAGTCAACATTATCGAGATAATTATTGAGTTCAATAAAATTTGTTTTAGAAAAATTAAATGAATTAACATAGTAATTATCATTTTTTAAATAAACATAAACATGAAGCTCAATATATAATTCTTTGTGGTGAATCGAGTTATTCAATAATGAGTAAGGAACCATTTCACTTACTGTTGCCTTAAGTTCATCATGAGGGACGAATATTAGATCCAACATTTTGAGCAAAGTATTTAACACATTATTAACTTGATATATATTTAGAGCGTACAAATGATCAATGAAAGTTATTTCGATATCTCGTTTTAGATTAGTAGGTACAAGAATAAGACCATTTAACATCTCCCAAATTAAAATCCCCTATTACACAAATTTTTTGATTATTACTTAAATTGTTAATATAATCAATAGCTGTATTTTATTTTCCCCCAGATCTGATCCGGATTGGATTTGGAAACATAAATACAAGTAATACAAAAACAACACAAGATCCAGGTCTGCTTCTAGATTTGGATTTCGAAATCCATTTTTTGAACACTTCCCTAGCAATATTTTAATTTTATAGGTTGGTACCACTGCTGCGATTTACAGAAAAAACTCAATAAAATTAAAAATTCTCGAAATCAAACAAATGCCGCCATCATTCCAATTTTTTTTTAGGAGTTTTTCTTCTTTCAATAGAGACGACGCGTCGCGAGGCACGGAAAAAATACATAAAAAACTATTAACTTAATGAAAATTAAACTAAAAAAATAAAACTGTTCCATTTTAAACATTCAATATCAAATATTATTTCAAATACTATTTTTGAAAATTTTCCTTCTGTCAATTTTAATGTGCAAATAAAGCCAACTGTGAGAAATAAATAAATTTGTGATCCAGTTTGTTTTATTATCATGATCTGATCCGGATTAGATCTGGGGGAAAATAAAATGCAGCTAATGTTAGCCAAGTGGTTTTCATAAATGTCAATATCACTGTTAGGTGGAATATAGCTTATGATTAAGTAAATAAAAATACCTGGTTCAGGATTAATTGCAATACAAATTTGTTCAACATCAATGAACGGTAAAGGCACTGATTTAGAGGATATACACGAATGAACAGCGACCATAACACCACCACCCCGATCTTCAACGCGTATACATCTATCCTTTCGGAAAACAATGTATGAATTGTCAAAGATTTCTGAATCTAAGATTCCATTCCATAACCAGGTTTCAACAATAATAATGGCGTCGTAGTCCAGATGTGTTGATGTAAGATATAACGCGGGTACCTTTGTTCGAATGCCACTGGCATTGTGGTAATATATCTTTAAAGAGGAACCATTTGGTAGCTGTTGTTGTTGTTGTTGTTGTTGTTGTTGTTGTTGTTGTTGTTGTTGTTGTTGTTGTTGTTGTTGTTGTTGTTGTTGTTGTTGTTGTTGTTGTTGTTGTTGTTGTTGTTGTTGTTGTTGTTGTTGTTGTTGTTGTTGTTGTTGTTGTTGTTGTTGTTGTTGTTGTTGTTGTTGTTGTTGTTGTTGTTGTTGTTGTTGTTGTTGTTGTTGTTGTTGTTGTTGTTGTTGTTGTTGTTGTTGTTGTTGTTGTTGTTGTTGTTGTTGTTGTTGTTGTTGTTGTTGTTGTTGTTGTTGTTGTTGTTGTTGTTGTTGTTGTTGTTGTTGTTGTTGTTGTTGTTGTTGTTGTTGTTGTTGTTGTTGTTGTTGTTGTTGTTGTTGTTGTTGTTGTTGTTGTTGTTGTTGTTGTTGTTGTTGTTGTTGTTGTTGTTGTTGTTGTTGTTGTTGTTGTTGTTGTTGTTGTTGTTGTTGTTGTTGTTGTTGTTGTTGTTGTTGTTGTTGTTGTTGTTGTTGTTGTTGTTGTTGTTGTTGTTGTTGTTGTTGTTGTTGTTGTTGTTGTTGTTGTTGTTGTTGTTGTTGTTGTTGTTGTTGTTGTTGTTGTTGTTGTTGTTGTTGTTGTTGTTGTTGTTGTTGTTGTTGTTGTTGTTGTTGTTGTTGTTGTTGTTGTTGTTGTTGTTGTTGTTGTTGTTGTTGTTGTTGTTGTTGTTGTTGTTGTTGTTGTTGTTGTTGTTGTTGTTGTTGTTGTTGTTGTTGTTGTTGTTGTTGTTGTTGTTGTTGTTGTTGTTGTTGTTGTTGTTGTTGTTGTTGTTGTTGTTGTTGTTGTTGTTGTTGTTGTTGTTGTTGTTGTTGTTGTTGTTGTTGTTGTTGTTGTTGTTGTTGTTGTTGTTGTTGTTGTTGTTGTTGTTGTTGTTGTTGTTGTTGTTGTTGTTGTTGTTGTTGTTGTTGTTGTTGTTGTTGTTGTTGTTGTTGTTGTTGTTGTTGTTGTTGTTGTTGTTGTTGTTGTTGTTGTTGTTGTTGTTGTTGTTGTTGTTGTTGTTGTTGTTGTTGTTGTTGTTGTTGTTGTTGTTGTTGTTGTTGTTGTTGTTGTTGTTGTTGTTGTTGTTGTTGTTGTTGTTGTTGTTGTTGTTGTTGTTGTTGTTGTTGTTGTTGTTGTTGTTGTTGTTGTTGTTGTTGTTGGTGTTGGTGTTGGTGTTGGTGTTGGTGTTGGTGTTGGTGTTGGTGTTGGTGTTGGTGTTGGTGTTGGTGTTGGTGTTGGTGTTGGTGTTGGTGTTGGTGTTGGTGTTGGTGTTGGTGTTGGTGTTGGTGTTGGTGTTGGTGTTGGTGTTGGTGTTGGTGTTGGTGTTGGTGTTGGTGTTGGTGTTGGTGTTGGTGTTGGTGTTGGTGTTGGTGTTGGTGTTGGTGTTGGTGTTGGTGTTGGTGTTGGTGTTGGTGTTGGTGTTGGTGTTGGTGTTGGTGTTGGTGTTGGTGTTGGTGTTGGTGTTGGTGTTGGTGTTGGTGTTGGTGTTGTTGTTGTTGTTGTTGCATTACCCCGGCCTTAGATGATAGTTTCTAAGAAATTTAATATTTGTATGTAAATTTTTGTTCTTTTTATTTTGTTTTTCTACTTTTTGAATTGTATTCTATCAATAAAATACTGTATAAATATAATCTCTTATAAAAAAACAATTGAAAAAAAATAAAAAATCAATTAATAAAAAAAAACAAAAACTGATTTTGTTCCCCACTGTTTCACTCAAATTGTTTTGTTTTCTTTTTTCCCCACGGTTTCAATTAAATTACACTCAAATTACTTCATAAATTGACTTTCGACCTTTTTAGAATTAAATACCAATTATGTTAACCACCTTAGCTAAAACTCCTTATTTCAGCAGCAGATTCTGAAACACCCTGTAAATATTTTTTCTTAAAATTCACAAACTTTAAAGCCTTGGAAATTTCCTTCAAGATAAAAAAAATTTTGGCGATTCTTTATTCGTGAGATATAATTTTTGCAACCAAAAAAGTCAATACGGGCCACTGTGTGGCGTTTTGAAAAATCGTTTTAGGAGCTTAGCCTGCTCTATTAAATTCCAGCCAAATAAAATGGTACAAATAATTAATGTTTGTTGTGCATTACACAACATCTGTAGACATTACCAGCTACGAAATGAAGATGATGAAAACATTGCGCTAGAATGCGAACCAAATGAAAATGAAATTGAGCCCGAGATAAAAAGGGATGTAAACTTGAATGAAGCCAATCAAATAAGAAACCAAATTGCCAGCAGAATACACTTAAGACATAATTCATTTTATTAAATTTAAGATGTACACAAATACTAATAGGAACAAAATGAAATTCAATGCTTAAAATAAAAAAAAGGAACAAAAACGTTACTTCACAGTTCTGAGTTCTTAAAGATAAAAAAATTTATTAAGGCCCTTGTTAGTAAGTCTTGCAGTCCACTTCCCTTATAGATATGGAGCTTCATTTCTTTAAGCTATATTTCCTTCTTTTTTAAAAAAATTTCCAACAATTTTGAAGAGTCCACAGATTTTAGTAACTTTTTCATGGTATGGTCAATATCCTTAAAAACACGAGCGAGTTTGCTGGAAGCTTCCAATATGCCCTCCATTTTCCCACCAATTTGTTCTATTGCTTTGGTTTGCCTTGCAACTAGATCTTTTACGTTGTTTTCGGCTTGTCTCTTTCTCTTTCTATACCTGCTGCTGCTGATCTTGACCTACTTGTTGGGAGTTGGTGGACATGGGATTATTATTTCCATATTCGTCTTCATTCACCAAACCGAAAGGGGTCCTCTCCAGTTGATACATCTTCGGCTTTGTTATGCGATAGCTTCTTTCTTATTGAACCCTTTCAGTCCGTCCAAACCTTCAATAAAAAATGTAAACCATGATTTTTTTAATGTTGCTAGTTATTTATAATTATTTACTTTTTTCCAACCACTTGCGTCCTTCTGCAGTGGACCATGGCAGTTAAGCTCGGTTTTGAAATTGCCCCACACAGCTTCCGCGACAACTCGATCTCCTTTCATAAATCCTCTAGCGAGATCCTTGTGCTGCTCCATAATATTTATAAATATTGCCTCCTGTGCAGTATTCTTGTGTTTACCCTTGTTTTGAATATGTTTTTGGATAGTATTCTGCCAATTCTGGAGATAGTTTTTAATAGTTGTTTGAGATTGGTCCATCTACCTGTGTTATGGAAAGAAGTAAAAGTTGTGTTTATATCTAAAGCTGGAAAATGTTCACATGTAAGCCCAAAAGTTATCGAACCTAGGCTATTATCATTCCTTCTTAATACTTTTGAACGATTGATTGATATCCATTTAAGAACAAGCATTAATACGAGACTTATGTCTACGGCGCAACATGAATATGTACTGCAAAGGGAAATCGGTGGATACAGCCTTGCACACACTGATGCGAACCATCGAATACTCCCTCCATCATAAAGAGTATACTATGGTTGCCTTCTTAGATATAGAAGGTGCTTTTAACAACGTCGACACATCCACAATCTCGTCTCTAAATGTAGATAGTTCGCTTTTGGAATTGATTAATGGAATGCTAATCAGCAGGATTATTAACTCAAGACTGTCAGTAAAGGTACGCCGCAAGGCGGTGTTCTTTCCTCCCTTCTTTGGACCTGGTAGTGAATAAGCTACTCACCAGCCTTGAAGCGGGGAGCTACAGAGTGATTGCCTATGCGGACGACGCACAGTGTGGGAATTTAGAAATCTAGCGGAATTAAATTAATAGCGCTCGTGCATTAAACTTTTTTTTATATTTTTTTCTGCTTAAAAATAAATAAATAAATTTGATGGCACAACAGCTCATGAAGAACTAGGGCCTAGTGACTTACAACTCTCAACCATTCCTGTGTGCGTGTCTGCAGGAATGGAGGGGACCTACAGTTTATTGCCGAATCCGAACGGCTAACGAGCGGCACTTTTCTGTGACAGGAGATACTCTTGGAGGATTTGTCAATTCCTCGCAAGAGGCAGTAGCCGTTTTTCTTTTAAATAAATAGGTGGCGAGGCTGGGGATCGAACCTTAGACCTCCGGCATGACAGTCCATCGCACTAACCATCACGCCACGGCTACTACATTTTTTTCTGCTTATATAATATAAATGGCTCGTAGAATCAAATACAATTTAAATTTTTGTCATATCTCTTCAAAGTTTTTTTAAAACGAGCTTTGAAGTGACCGATCATGAAAAAATATTAATTTTCTGAAAATCACTACCACGCATAAAACAAAACATGGGTTGGTTTTTTGACAACTTTTTGCAACAAATATGCTCAGATGTAATGTTAAAAAACTAAATTACAATTGGAATAGGTCAAAATGTGTGGCAAAAGGGGCGGGAGGGTTTTAACCTTACCAACAAGAAAAATATTAATAGCATGTCGCATGTTGAACTTTTTATACACTTTTTTCTCCTAAATTCAAAAAAAAAGTAAACAGAAAATTAAATAAAGCAAGTATTTTACATATATTAACATATCTGAATTTATCTGCAACAATAAGTTTTATTTTTCAGTCTTATTTATGATTGCCATAAATATAAATGTAATAAATAAATCGACATCAGCATTTAATACATTTAATAAATGTACATGAACAGATTTTTTAATTTAAGATGGAACATCAAGAAGCTCCAAAATTCCTTGTTCAATTGGACTTTTTTTTTTCTTTTCGGAATGCACCTTAGACTTGCTAAGAAAGGGTCTGAAGATATCAAAAGCCTGTTAAAAAGATGTATCATTGTTTCCAAACTGGATGTTTTTCTCGTAAATAGTCCGCGATATTTAAATTTGAAAAACACCCTGTACATTTTTATTGCTTTTATATTTATTATATTATAAGTATTATTTTATAAAAAAAATATTTTTTTTAAGTAACATGTTAAATTTTTGTATTAAATAAATAATTGACTGAAACACCCTGTAAGTTGTAATACATATATAATATATGTATACAAAATACCTCAATTTGATATTATGTATTATTTTATTAATACATATTTTTTTAAAGTAAAATGTTAAATTTTTGTATTAAATATATATTGATTGAAACATAAAACACCCTGTAAGTTGTAGTATGCAAAATATTTCTTTCTCTAATATTGTGTTTTCAAAGAGAGAACACATTTCTCAAAGTTAAAAAAAATATAAGAACAAATAATATTAGAAAAAGAAAAACAGAACATGATTTTTTGGACGGTAAGCGTTTAGAAAAATTAGCAAATTTTTCAAGTGCGCAGGTATGCGCAGCAACTTAAGACGCAATATGAAAGGTGAAATGTCAGCCTTTAAGACGTATATAGTTTCCCTCCTAAATAACCCTGAATACATTAAAATTTTCTCCAACAAATGTAAAAATTAACAAAAAAAACACATTTTTTTCACTTAAAAACACAACAAAAAATTGAACACCCTTTTAAATATAATTTTACTCACTTTCTTATTCTCTTATATTGTATTAAATAAATAAAAAATAAAAACTTCAATTAAGACTCACAAAAGACGTTTAAAAGTGAAAAACCCCGAACACCTTCGCACCGCAAACTTGACTAAAATAAATCACAAACTCTCACTTTAAAATCAATTCTCTCAGTAAAACATGCTCTCCACCTAAAAATTTTGGTATACTTGCTTACAGGGAGGTATTAGCTATATATTAAACCAATTTTTGCTTTGGTTCATGCGAATGATTTTTATAATAAAATTCCGCTAGATTGCCAGAATCCCACACTGTGCGACGGTTCTATAGCTGTATCGGGAAGCCACCCTAATACGTTGAAAGAACTCCTACAAAACGCTTTAAATTTGTTTACAAACTGGGCAGATCAGTGTGGACTGGGGGTCAACCCTCATAAGACCGATCTTGTTCTCTTTTCTAGGAAATACAAAATCCCTCATATAGACCCACCTACTATCAAAGGTGTACCACTAACTTTTTCAGATGAAGCGAAATATTTGGGTCTTATTTTAGATAACAGGTTAAGCTGGAAAACTAATTTAAATGAAAGGGTCAAAAAGGCCACAGTGGTACCACAGACACTATAGTTCTCTATTATCTGTGGTGGTACTCTTCTCATGTAAAAAGGCCGTTGGGAACAAATGGGGTCTGCAATTCCGTCTTACTCATTGGAATATACACTTCGGTAATCAGACCGAACCTAACATATGGTGCGTCTTAGATAAAACGCCTTAGATAAAACTACTAACGAAGAAAAACTAAACAAGGTCCAACGCTCAGCCTGCAAGTGTATGGGTTAAGTACTTCGTGCAGCTCCCTCTGCTGCACTTGATATTCTGTTCCATCTGATACCACTCGATATCTTTGTTAAACAAACAGCTGCAAGCACAGCCATTCGTCTTAAAGCTTCCTCCCAGTGGAACAATAATGGCATTGACAACTCTACTATTCTGAATTCATTCAGATTTATACCAAGCAACACAGACTACACCATTCCTCAATTACAGTTCGATAAAAACTTCGAGGTTACCATGCCCTCCAGATCCATCTGGGAGGACTCAACATTTCCGGAAGATGATAATCAATTCATTTTTACACTGATGGATCAAACACTGATGAAGGGGTTGGTGCAGGGGTGTACTCCTATGGACTTAATTTAAGTCTCTCCTTTTGTCTTCCTAACCATTGTAGCGTGCCAGGCGGAACTTTTGGCGATAAAAGAAGTCCTGTCCTGACTAAGAGATATCAAATAATGATATCTGCATCTTCTCAGACAGCCAAGTGGCTATCAAATCCCTGAACTCTGTTTCTACAAACTCTAAAACAGCCCTTAGCTGCCGATTGTCTCTTATGGAGATGGCACAGCAGCAGTCATAACCCGACACTTTCTAATAGGCAAACATGCGACGAGGCTCGGGCTATACTCGAACGATTTCTGCAGAAGTTGTATGGACGAAGAAGAGGAAGAATCCATTCCTCATCTTCTCTGTACATGCCCTGCTCTCTCTCAAAGACATAGACTTCATCTAGGAGAGTTTACTATAATGATCCTAGCGATTTGGTAAACATAGACATTAGTCGTCTCGCAAGCTTTGTAAGAAGCTCTAAGTGGTTCAATGAGTAGGAAGAACTTCTACTTGATTCATGTGGTAACACAATGGACCAACTTATGGTCTAAATATTTCAAGCACTTGTGCTGACAGCCACGCTAACCTAACCTAGCCTTTACTACAAGAGCAAGTTGGCAGGTTCCAGTCGTGCATTTTATTTCTTTATTCAATAGGTATTAAAAATGTAAGAAAGTTATACATATAAATGTTTATATTACAAAATTCTAGAATATCTTTAAATCGAGATATGAACGTTTGAAAATCAAAAATTGAAAAGTAGATTGTTAAAAAATAATCACATTAAAAACGAGATAAATCGAAGGAAGGTAGGTAAAGTTGTTCGTCCTCAATAGACGAGGTTCTGTGAATAATGTTCACGAATGAATGATATTCTAAAAACCGTCGCTATGAGTGCAGTAAAGCTTACAACTTTGGTTCTAATTGTTGGATTACCAATATTTTCTTTATCGATGCTGAAATGTTAAGGTTCTCCCAAACCATTCGGGTACCTAATTTTTTCTTAACAGATAAATCTTTGATTTGCAAATTTCTTCCAAAATACAAAATACCTAAGCTTGAAATAATTCAAATATTTTATATTGACAAGCACGGAGTGTTGGAATTCTGATTACTGATCATTTTCGTCAAACTGACCGGATACCAGTGTGGCGAGACCACTGATCTCTATTGACACCAGGTAAATTGCTTTCGACACCACCTGCATATCAGTGCGTGAACTACTAGAGGGGGATAAAAAATTTTTGGATTTGACATTCAATGTATTTCCCATAAGAGAAAACGAAAAAATGGTCTGGAAAACATTAATTTTTCTAATTAATTTTATATGAACGGGTATCCGTATTTTAATTGCAATGTAATAATAAAACATGTGAGTTTGTGAATCGAGCTTAAAATAAATCGAAACTAAAAACTAGAATGCCTTATTTTATAGATAAAAAGTGTAAACAAATCACATTAACAACGAGAAACAACAACAACGATACCCAGTTATGTAAAAAGCACGGCAGGAGCGTAGCCAGTTTTATTTAAAATATGTTTTGTTTTTATTTTGTGCTGTGTAAAATGTGTTTGATAATTTTAAAGAAATTTTGCCCATAATTATGAAAATACATGAAATTAATTTTTAAGTTGAAAGTTTTTTGTTTTTTTAAAAAAGAATGCCGAAAATATTTGTTTATCTTGTTTTGTATTTTTTACAAAATTTAATTTGTATCCAAAGAATGCTAAAAAAAAGCTCCCAAAAGCAAAAAAAGAATCAAAAATTTAGCAAGAATAGTAATAAAATTTTAAGTGAATTATAAAGGTGTGCCCTTAACAAGCTGTTCCAATTCTATGTGTTTAAAAATTTATCGTATCTATTAATTATTTAAGTTTTCTTTATATTCTGTTAAAACGTTTAACGTTAAAATGTTCTAAACATAAAACATACCTATTCTCCCATTTCACATACTAAATGCAAATACATACATAGGTAATATATCTATACTTCTATGTTAAAACATTATTTCAATTCAATCCATAATTGATTTTGCCCCTTAAAACCCTTCCCTAACTACGCACATGATCTGATTTCAACTGGCGACGTTCATCCATTTTGAAAAACAACAACAACTATACACGTTTGTTTACATTCTTTATGGGCAAAATAAAGCAAATAAGAAGTTATATTCGGTATATATTCTTCTTGAATAACAAACTAATACACATTGTTAATCTATTTCAATTATTATATGAATACCCGTTAATATAAAATTAATTGGTAAAATTAATGTTTTCCAGACTATTTTTTCGTTTTGTATGGCCCAATTAACATTTTTTAATATTTTTGATCATAAGCTGTTCCAAAAATGACACTACAAAATTCAACTTCGATGTCGTGAGTTTCGTTGTGACTTTTCTTGTGAGGATTGGAGGAGAATTCCAAAAATGTTATCGAATCACAACAATCCTCACAAGAAATAGTCACAAAGAGCTTGTGACTTATGAGTCTTTACAAGGGGAGAATCGGGCTGTAAATCAAATTTGAACTAGAAAAAATCGTGAAGAGATCCTATCGTAGTTAGCCAAACAAAGTACCTACATGCTGTTGTTCAAGAAAAATATGGTTAAATCTTCTACTAAAAAGCGAAAAATAATTTTTCAAAAAGTCATAAACGAGTTTGCGGGGTTGAACTCCCCCCATTTGTCCGCCATTTTGGAAAAGGGGGCGTAAAAAGGTCTTCGCGATATCTTTAGAACCATACCATTTGGTTTGTTTGAAAATCTGAAAAACCATGTTAATGCGTTAAAAATTTAGCGTTTTATGATGAATTAATCCTGAAATTATAGCAAAGGTAAATACGTACCGATTCATGATAATTCCATTGACTTGATGAGAAAGAAGGTATGGGGTTAAAGAAGGTGGCGAAAGCTAAAATATCCTTATTTAATTTATTTGATACAGTGTTTGTTGTGATATGAAAAACACTGCATCTTCAAAGGTAAGAAGTATGCAATGTATTTCCAAGTAATTCACCAATATTTTGTGAAATAGTTTAAAGAGATATATTTAAAAAAAAAACTTGCTAAGGAGGGGGGGGTCTAGTTGCCCCCACTTATACGGGAGGGACAATTTTCTGAAAAAATTGGATCAAAGTGCATAAATAATCATTTAAAAACAACGGAAACATCTACAATGCTCTACTATAGCTTTTTGAAAATGCAAAAACTTATTTTATTATTCCACTGCTAAAGCAAGTAATTTTAGTTAAAAGTTTTTGGAAAAAAAATTGACTTTAAATCAAAAATAAAAAAATAAAAAAGTTAACTTATGATAATTTTCTTTCAAAATTTTTTGTTACAAAGTACTAGATTTTCGTTTAGTGTTTGATACTATTTTTAATCCTTAGGTGAACACTGAAAACTAGATGGCTATAAGTCTTTTAGTTTAAGAGAAAATTGAAAATTATGAAAGCTACTATTTTTTTTAGAAAATTATTTCTGTAGAGTAATTAGTACATTAAAACGGTCAATGTTGTAACGAATAAAAAATAAGTTAAAAAAATTATGTAGTCTGGATCATTTTTTTAAGTGATAGGGGTAACCCCAGGTACAACATACTAAAAGTCCCCAGCCTAGGCCCGCGAGCTTTAGCCATGAGAGGGGGAGTAAAAATCCCTTTTTTGTACTATTTCGTAAATATTTCGAAAACCAAGCGTTTAAGAAAAGTGTACAACACAAAATGAAAGTAAATTAAATTTGCTACAGAAAAGGTTTGTTCATATTTTCGCTAGAAGTGTAGCAAATTTAATTTACTTTCATTTTGTGTTGTACACTTTTCTTAAACTTTAAAATAACAGGTTAGCTTTTTTAAATCTGCCAAGACTATTTTTTGGTCACTTCTGTATCTTGAGTACACCATTTAATTCCTGTTCAATTGTAAAACTAAAATCAGCAGCTGCAGGTTTTACGATGCATAGAAAACAACTGAAATTCAGAGCTGGGGATTTTCAAAAAAATTGTTTTAATCTATTCAAAAATCTGCAATATTTTCAAAACCTTTTTCAGTGCAGACATCTATTTAAGACACTTAGTTTTACTATAGCCCAGAGGATTTTTTGTCAGCTTTATTAAAGAGTTCTTTAAGAGATTTATCATATTATTTCATTCGAATATTTTCAAAGCGGAACATTTTGGTTTACTTGGGGACAGCGGGACACCTAGCTCGAAAGCGGGACTGTCCCGCCCAAAGCGGGACGTATGGTCACCTTATGTATGTGCGTAAGTATATAAGTAGGGTAACTAGGTGTATGCATAGGATCGAAAATCTCCTTAATTGTGCACTTCCTAGGGGTCTGCACGAATATCTTGAAAAAAATTTTAAAGACATTCATTTACATTTGCTGCACCGAGCTCATTGTAGGTACTCACTGCCTGCTATAATGTAATTGAGTGGGGTAATGTGTCTCGCCCACTGTTCTCTATAAACACTGGATAGTGAATTCATATAAAAATTTTGAAGAAAATTGAAGGAATATTATAACAGTGGGAAGGACGTGAAACGTCAGATTTTTTTTTATTATATATAACACTTATAACAGTTATTACAGTTTAGATTGGCCGCGTTCAATCCATTACGTTAACATCTGAAAATTCAGATTTCTGAATTTTTGGAGCTTCTGATTGGGCAGCTGTCATAAAAAGTTAGATGACTTTTAGTTACATTGGCCGCGTTCGGGGGGCAAGCCAAACCTATCCGGATAGGTTTGTGTTGTTGTAATCCAATAGGAAAATTCAGCTGATGAACCAAACAGCTGTTGTCAAAAACAAATCTAAAGCTATCCTAAAATTTTCGGGATACTAAACTATCCTATGCGCAATTTGAGGAACAGCTGATTATAGCTGACTTTGGTTTTCGGGTGACGCTTGAGTAGTTGTTTGATTTTATTTTTTGTTGTTTGTTTTTGGCTTTTAAACATAAACATACATATACAAATTGTTGCAAAAATAAACAAAATGAAGATATCTGTCAATTGAAAGGACACAACATACGATTTTGAAGACACAGCAGAGATCTGGGAAAAAATAATTTTTGGTACTTACTTGAACTTTTTTCAGCTGTTTTGATTTTTGATAGGTAACCTATCCGGTTCGTTCGAAAACATATCCGATACTTAAGTATCTCAGATAGCTTATCTGTGTACCCCCCGAACGCGGCCATTTAGTTACGTTTAAGCCTTAACTACATTGTCCACTTTTTGCAAAATTACAAAAGTAAAAATATTTTTTCCAGCTAGCGCAGTTGTTTTGTGAAAAAGAATATATATACATTTTATTTTTAAACCAAAATTTAGGCTTTCTGCATCATTTTTATAAGTTTTCCTGTGAAAAACACTATCCCAAAATGAGTTTCAAAATTTTCACTTTTGTACTTGTTCACTTTCTTGGCTTATGTAGTTAAGACTTTATTCGTAAATTCGTAAATTTCGTCTGGAAATTCGGATGACAATTGTTTGTGGTGGGGGAAGTGTTAAAGAGCTGAAGTGCTACAATTAAAAGTTGAACTTTATGATTTTCGGTGTGGTGGATTTGTGCTTATAAGTTCTTAAGCCTAGTACGCAGATCGGGAAAAAATTTTCTTTACATACAAAATTTTTCCCAGGACAAATTTTGTCTTCAGTTTTTTTCCAGGCAGTACGCAGTTCACGCGCGAAATTGTGACCTTTGTACCCGTTGTAGGGTGAAGTCTCCACTAAATTTTGCCAGGAAAAATAATGTTCGAAGATTATTTTGCGGGATAAAATTTGACAGGTCAATAATTTTGCTCCATAAGCACGATCAACTATTGTTTGTTGAAAATTTTACAAAAAGAAAGCAAAAGAAGAAGAACATTACTTTTGCTTGACTTTTCCAACGTTTTTGTAGAGATTATAGAATTGTAGAGATAAAATTAGTCTTTTCCCGATCTGCGTACTAGGCTTATAATAAAATTGTAATACTTACTTATTTGAATGAAAGAACTTTTTGTTAATTATGTAGTGACGCTTTGAATAAAAGATTTCTTACAAAAGTGTTCCCATAATTCTCTAACGGATTATTCTGGAACAATTTTTCATTCAAGTTAAAACAAATTACTGCAAAATAACAAACAATTTTAATGAAATTGAATGTTGCTAATCTTTTTACATAAAATTTCATCTACAAAGCTCCTGCTAAATTATCAATTAAAGAATATATAAAGTTCTCTTTTATTTCGCTTCAATGCATATTCTATAAGTAAATACAGGAATTTGACACAATGGCTTTTGACTGAAATTTCAGATTGTTTTTGCGTTCAACGAAAAAAATTTATGCCAAAACGAAAAAAATCTGAAATTTCAGATTCTGAAATTTAAGAATTCCTGTTGAACGCGGCCATTTTTTTTGTTTGGTTAAGCCAGGTACGCAGTTCAAGCTAAACTAAATTTTATCTCTACAATTCTTATCTCTACAATCGTTTGCTAAGAGCACAAATGTCAAAATTTATCTGTGAAAGAATGCGTTGAGCATTATTTCGCGTGCTAAATTAAGTGGAGACTTTTTAAATTTAGCGCGTGAACTGCGTACTGCCTAGCTAAATGTCCTCGCTAAAATTTATCTTTGGAGGAATTTTGTATGGAAGATAAATTTTATCGCGATCTGCGTACTAGGCTTTATGCTGGATTTACATGTATCTTCATGCGAGTTCTGCAAAAAATAAGGGATACAAAATATAAAATGCGTGTTTGTTGGATAGAGAGAGAAGAACAAAATGCAGAGATCTTGATTATAGGAACGCAGACGAAGATTATAACGAAGACGAACATGTTCATCTTCATGGTGGTGCTCTTTCACACATTTGGTTTTTTGGTATCACTCTATCCCGCTCTACTTTTCTTGATGTTTGCAGATGAAGATACATGTAAATCCATCATTATGCGGGTACGAATACGAAAACAATTTCAATTCTATCTATCTCTTTCTTTCCTTTTGTTTAAAAAAGACACAAACTGTGTGGGAAAAACGAGAACTGTCAAATTCAATTTTCTTCAAAAAAAACTGTTATACATATTGACACCTGGTAAGTTGCTTTCCACGCCGCCTTCATCTCAGATCGTGAACTGCGATTAGGAGATCAAAATTCTTCTAATTTGACGTTCAATGCATTTCCCATAAAACAAACAAACATGTGAGTTTGTAAATCAAGCGTAAAATGTATCGAAACTGATAACTAAAGTGCTTTATTTTATAGATAAAAAAAGTAAACAAATCAACATTACAACGAGAAGCAACAACAACAATATTTGGCTACGAAAAAAGCAAGACAGGGGCGTAGCCAGTATTATGCAAAATGTTTTTTTTTTATTTTGTGTTTTGTAAAATATGTTTGAGAGTTGTAAAAAAAATTATTGTCAAATGAGAAGAAATGATTTTTTTTTTATGTGAAAACTCTTTTTTGTAAAATCGAGTATAAAGTCGACAGAGATGTGATTATTATACATAACAATAACATTTTTAGTGAATTATAAATGTGTGCCCATGCCCAGAACAAACAGTTTTTATTTTGTATATGTCTATGTATCTACATATTTCAAAATGTTCCATATTGATTGTTTGAGTTTTCTTTATAATCTCTTTAAATGTTTTTTATTTATTAAATAAAGTTTCTAAAATTTAAAACATAATATTTCAAACTGTTACAAAAGAGTTACATACTCTTCTTCCGCTAGGGAACACATAGCAGATAAACACATTTTAAAAACATAAAATAATGTTAAAAAATTATTTTAGTTTATTCACAATTGATTTTGCCCCTTGAAACCCCTTCCCCAACTACGCACATGATCTCTTTTTTGAACTGGCGACATTCATCCATTTTGGAAAACAACAACAACAATACACGGTTGTTTACATTCTTTATGGGCAAAATAAAGCAAATAAGAAGTTATATTCGGTATATATTCTTCTTGATTAACAAACTAACATACATTGTGAATCTATTGCAATTATTACATGGATACCCGTTCTTATAAAATGCGTCAATTGACACCAGGGAAATTGCTTTCGACACCACCTGCATATCAGCGCGTGAACTACTAGAGGGGGATAAAATTTTTTTGGATTTGACATTCAATGTATTTTCCATAAGAGAAAACGAAAAAATGGTCTGGAAAACATTAATTTTACTAATTAATTTTATATGAACGGGTATCCGTATTTTAATTGCAATGGAATAATAAAACATGTGAGTTTGTGAATCGAGCTTAAAATATATCGAAACTAAAAACTAGAATGCTTTAATTTATAGATAAAAAGTGTAAGCAAATCATCCTCACAATGATAAACAACAACGATACCCAGTTAACAAAAAAGCAAGGCAGAGGCGTAGCTAGTTTTATTTAAAATATGTTTTGATTTTGTTTTTTTTTAATTATGAAAATACATGAAATTATTTTTTATGGTGACATTTTTTTGTTTTTTTTTTTTTTAAATCGAATAATGCCGAAAATTATTTTTTACTTTGCTTTGTACTTTTTACAAAATTTAATTTGATTGCTAAGAAAAGCTCCCAAAAGCAAAAAGAAAATCAAAAATTTAGCAACAATAATAACAAAATTTTAAGTGAATTATAATTGTGTGCCCTTAACAAGCTGTTCCAATCCTGTGTTTGAAAATTTACCGTATCTATTAATTATTTAAGTTTTCTTTATATTCTGTTAAAAAGTTTTACGTTAAAATGTTCTAAACATAAAACATACCTATTCTCCTATTTCACATACTAAAATGCAAATACATACCTACATAATATATCTATAGTTTTATGTTAAAAAATTATTTCAGTTCAATCCATAATTTTTTTTGCCCCTAAAACCCTTCCCTCACTACGCACATGATCTCATTTCAACTCGCGACGGTCATCCATTTTGGAAAACAACAACAACAATACACGTTTGTTTACATTCTTTATGGGCAAAATAAAGCAAATAAGAAGGTGAATTTAGTATATATTCTTCTTGATTAACAAACTAGCATACATTGTCAATCTATTGTAATTATAATATGAGTACCCGTTCATATAAAATTATTTACTAAAATTAATATTTTCCAGACCATTATTTCGTTTTCTCTTATGGGAAATACATTGAATGTCAAATCGAAAAAAATTGTATCCCCCTCTAGTAGATCACGCACTGACTGCCAGGTGCCGTGACTCCTGGTGCCAATAGAGAATTCACTGTCCAGTGTTTATTGGAACCAGGAGTCACGGCACCTAGCAGTCAGTGCCTGAACTACTAGAGGGGGATAAAATTTTTTTCGATTTGACATTCAATGTATTTCCCATAAGAGAAATCGAAAAAATAGTCTGGAAAACATTAATTTTACTAATTAATTTTATATGAACGGGTATCCATATAATAATTGAAATGGATTAACAATATATGTTAGTTTGTTAATCAAGAAGAATATATACCGAATATAACTTCTTATTTGCTTTATTTTGCCCATAAAAAATGTAAACAAACGTGTATAGTTGTTGTTGTTTTTCAAATTGGATGAACGTCGCCAGTTGAAATCAGATCATGTGCGTAGTGAGGGAAGGGTTTTAAGGGGCAAAATCAATTATTGTTTGAACTGAAATAATGTTTTAACATAGAAGTATAGATATATTACCTATGTATGTATTTGCATTTAGTATGCGAAATAGGAGAATAGGTATGTTTTATGTTTAGAACATTTTAACGTAAAACGTTTTAACAGAATATAAAGAAAACTTAAATAATTAATAGATACGATAAATTTTTAAACACATATTATGGTCGTATTAATAAACATTGTCTAACTTTAGACAGCCGTCCAAGTTTTTAAAAAACCTTTCTAATTGTTGCTAAAGTGATTTTTCGTTTTATCTTGCTTTAGACAACGTAATCTATTGTCTAAACCTTGAGAAATGCAATATTTTTTTATTAAATATAGCATATTTCCGACTCTTTCAAAATACTTAGACCACAGACAAGAGAAATATATATATATTTCTCTTGTCTGTGCTTAGACATAGTTTAAACAGCCAAAAATCTAATTAATAATACGAATAGAATTGGAACAGCTTGTTAAGGGCACACATTTATAATTCACTTAAAATTTTATTACTTTGCTAAATTTTTGATTCTTTTTTTGCTTTTGGGAGTTTTTTTTAGCATTCTTTGGATACAAATTAAAGTTTGTTAAAAGTACAAAACAAGATTTAAAAAAAATTTTCGGCATTATTCTTTTTAAAAAAAACAAAAAACTTTCAACTTAAAAATTAATTTCATGTATTTTCATAATTATGGGCAAAATTTCTTTAAAATTATCAAACACATTTTACACAGCACAAAATAAAAACAAAACATATTTTAAATAAAACTTGCTACGCTCCTGCCGTGCTTTTTACATACACTGTCAGACAAAAAAAAGTGCAAAAATTATTTTCAATAATATTTTATTTAGTATGATATGTTCTGATTTATTTTTCTTAAAAAAAATAATTTATTCATGTTTTTCAGATTATCTTACGTCCACAAAAGTAATCGTTTAAAGTTATTTACAAAATGTAGGTTAGAAATTAAATAAAATCGCAATATTCAAAGAAAATAGAAGAGACAAAATAAAGTGCAAATTCGAAAGATCATCACGTAAAATAGGAATTCAGCTTCAGAAAGGCAAAATGTTAATAGGTAGTGGCTCCTCCTTTATTTTGAATAACTGCAGCAAGACGTTTGGGCGTGCTGCTAACCAGGTTCTTCAAGATTTGATCTGGAATTCTCTCCCATTCATTTGGGAGGCTTTCCGAAAAAGATTGTAAATTGCGACGTTGATCTAAGGGAATCCTTTCATCCAAAATGGACCAAAGGTGCTCAATAGGGTTTAAGTCGGGAGATTAGGTTGGCCATTCTAGTACGTCAACATTATTTTCGGTAAAAAAACTACTTAGCTACTCTGCTTGTATGCTTTGGATCGTTATCTTGTTGAAAAATATAACTTTCCAAAGACAGTCTAGAAGCAGAAGAAGCTAAGTTTTCCCTAACAATGTTCACGTAACTAGAACCCGTCATTTTGGTTTCAATTTTGACAATATTTCCAACGCCACTAAAAGAAAAACATCCCCAAACCATAAGTGACCCACCTCTATGCTTCAACGTTTTTTGTATACACCTCTGGCTGAGTCTTTCGGATTGCTTGCACCAAACTCGCTTTCTTCTCTTACAGTTTTTTAATTCAAATTTGGATTCGTCAGACCAAATAATGTTTTCCCAGAACGATTAATGATTGTGGCTTCACTAAAAACTTTCTAGCGAAAGCTAACCGTTTTTTAATATTAACTGGACGGAGTAACGGCTTTTTCTTTGCAAAAAAGTTTTTTAAACCGCTTTCATGGAGTCGCCTTTGTACTGTCCTTGCTGTTATATTTAACTGCAGTTCTTCTTTAATATTTCTGGCGGAAGATAAAGGGTTCTTTCTAGCCTTAATTTTAATTCTGCGGTCATCAACTGCAGTTGTCTTCCACTTCCTTCCGCAAGAAATTTTAAAACTAGCAACAGTTTCTCGTTCAAAGAAATTGAGGCAGATTTTTCTTACCATAGAAATGGATAATCCATATTTTTCTGCCAGTTTATGGAATATCAACCCACGTTCACGGTCCAAAACAAGCAATTCCTTCACTTCAGATGTTAACGGTTTCATACTTAAGCTTTAAGTAATAAAAATAAAATTTAACACGGAAATTATTATAAATTGGGATCTTTTGCTTTTACCTTTTTATATTTTATCAATTGTAAATATTTTTCTTTAAAACTTAAAACTTTTTGGCAGGGAATAATAAAAATGCACTTTATTTTGTCGCGAGTTAAATTGTATATGCTCCAAAAACACCGCAACGAATAGTAATTAGACATAACAATGGATTGTTTTTTTTTTTTTAAGAGTTAGCAGCTGAGAATATGTGACGTCAGAACATGAAATGGAATGATAAACACTCTTCGCTTTTAAATAGCGGTAGTTTGAAATTTAATCTAATACTTTTGCACTTTATTTTGTCTGTCAGTGTAACTGGGTATCGTTGTTGTTGATTCTCGTTGTAAATGTGATTTGTTTACACTTTTTATCTATAGGGGGGTTCACATTCAACGACGTGTCGACCGACCCGAGTCGTTCTGCTAGCGTTCACATTCTACGACCGTTTCGCCGACTTCATTTGAAAACAAAATTTCAACGAGCAAACATTACGCGTATTTAATTTTTTACACCAATATAACCGCACTATTTTTGATTTTTTGCGTTTCTATTTATTGTTTTACTTCAATTTCAACGCGTGCTAATTAAATCTTACATACAAAAATAGAAAAAAGCTTAAAAATTAAAATCATCGGTCGGTCGACTTGTGTTCACATTTACTACAACGGTCGACCGACCGAGCAAAATATTAAAAAATTTGAACTACACAACAAGTCGACCGACGGTCGTTCGACTGCTGTTCACATTACAAAAATCTGCCGACTAGATACATGTTGATCAACTTGTCGTTGAATGTGAACCCCCCTTATGAAATAAGGCATTCTAATTTTTAGTTTCGATTTATTTTAAGCTCGATTCACAAACTCACATGTTTTATTATTACATTGCAATTAAAATACGGATACCCGTTCATATAAAATTAATTAGAAAAATTAATGTTTTCCAGACCATTTTTTCGTTTTCTCTTATGGGAAATCCATTGAATGTCAAATCCAAAAATTTTGTATCCCCCTCTAGTAGTTCACGCGCTGATATGCAGGTGGTGTCGAAAGCAATTTACCCTTATGTCAATAGATATTTAAATACAAAGATTGAACGTCAAATCGAAAAATATATTCAGCCCAATTCTAAATATTCCCGGGGAAAATAACTCCGCGGGAAACTTGTTCTCCCGAGAATAAAATTCTCCTATTCCGAATTCCCCGGGAAAACATTTTTCCATCCGAAATCGGGAATGAGAAAATTTGTCTTCGAATCAGCCGTTTCGTAGTATTTGACAGGAAAATTAACTCGCGAAAAAAATTAACAGCGTATGCAAATTAAAAAAAAATTCAGAAACAAGAAATGTTTTCAATGGCGGCAAGAGTTTTACTTCAAGAGGAATATGAAGAAAGTCAACATGGACAACCAAGAGCCATCAGGAGATCGTTAAGAGATAGTTCGAATCCCTTGGAGTTGCCGCAATGGTTGTAAGTATACATTCACAAAAGTTTAACAAATTTTGTCTATCATTATTTTAACAATAATTAATTTGGTTCTTAGATTTCATAAGTATTATAGACTAAACAAGGCTTCCTTTAAGTATTTGTTCGATGTCCTCATCACGTCCTGGGAGCCAACTAGAAAGCGTTTTGGAATCCTACCAATAATTAAATTGAGTGCGTGTTTACGTTTTTTCGCTGAAGGGGGGGTATCAAATGAAAATAGTGTTGGTATTCTCAATCTAGTTTCAGTTAAGTGCTAGCTAGTTCTTGAAGTCTTCGAGGAGCAACTATGTCCACAATGGATACAAATACGCAAAACTGCCGCAGACAAAAGAGAAATGGCTTTGTCGTTCTTGGTTGCGTTGATAGAACGAACGTTCGGATCATTGCCCCTCCTAAAAATAAACACCTATTTTATAATAGGAAAGGAACTTACAGCCTCAATGTTATGCTCGTTCGTGACAATGAATTAAGAATTCAATACGTAGATGCTTCTCATCCAGGTGAGTGTCATGATTCGTTTATTTGGAACATAAGCTCGCTAAGGGTGCACTTTGAGCAGGAGTATGCGGCACAAGAAATTTTTGGCTTCTTGGTGAGTTGCTAATTTATAAAACAAGCTTTATTTTCTTGATTTATTCTTACCTTTATAGGTGACGCCGGATACCCCTTGGAACCATGGCTTATGACTCCTCATAGAACACCTGTCCCAGGATCCAGAGAAAGTAAGTTTAATGAGGTCCACACAAGCTTTCGCAACATAATTGAGCGCACGAATGGAGTACTGAAAAACAGGTGGAGATACCTTCTTGGTGCGAGAGAGCTTCACTACTCCCCGGCCAAGGCGGCTAAAATTATTAATGTGTGTTGCGCATTAATAAAGTATTGAATTAAAGAGCGTTCATCTACACCACCTTTAGCACCCAGTTCACGCAAGACAAACAAAAACTCAACAACCGATTCCCCACTTTTCTGCTTCCTTGTCGTCATCGCCCTATGTACATCTCCCACCGTCATCGTATTCGAAAATTCCTCGAGCAAAAATAACTTTAACTCCGACCATTTTATTATGGTGGGCTTCGTCTTTAAAGCCATTTTTGCAGTGCCCGTCAACAACCGCTTAGCGAAAAGAATCTGTTTCATTTCGTCCCATCTCATCAGCGAAGATGCAGTTTCGAATTCATCGACCCATGCTCCTACATCACCCTCGCCACTAAACTGAGAAACCGCATTGAGTGCATCTTCAAAAGTTCCTACACTTGCCCTCTCGTTTCGTCGTCTTACTGGCTGAACAGAATAGAATGACCGAACTGAAGCCGCAGACGGAACTGGAAGAGCTGTCAAAAAGTGTCGTACGTCATTTTTTTCACATGTCCACAATGGAGCTGTACAGCTTTGAAAGTATTTTGAAGAAAAACAAAAGAATATTATTATGTACAAGCTCAGAATTCACATTTTTTGTTTCCTCTAATTTTCCTTTTAATAAATAATTTTTTTCGCGATACAAATAACCACAATATTTTTTTCCGACCCAAAAAGTTGTTTTTTTTCTTCATACAAATTGAAACGTCAAAAGTGCCGTACGTCAAAAGTTAAAAGTTGGTGAACTCTTCCGTCTGCGTCTGCGTCTCCGTATGCGTCTACGTTCCGTTGTGTTCGCAACATTGAATTTGCGTGTATTTAATATTTTGACAGCTATTCCGGCTCCGTCTCCGTTTCCGTCTGCGTCACCATTCTGTTCAGCCAGTTAATTCTTCGATCTCTGTTCGCAATAATGACACTTCAATATCTGGCCTAGTCGTATTGTCTGGGCTAGTCGTATTACCTAACCTTGCTCCGTCACGTGGCAATTGGTTATCGACGTTAACACCTCTTCCGAAACCTAACCCGACCGCGTTCGTTCGCCCTACAGCTTCATTAATTAAAGGTATGTTGTTTCTGGCTCCACTGACAGAAGACTGTACGTCATTAGTTTCTTCAGCATGCTGAGGCAACCCGACACCCATTTGCGAATTCCACTGCCACCAATTTGTCCTACACTTCAGCTCAACCTCGCGTCTCGTAACTTCTGATTCACGTCGTAGTAGTATTTCCAGCATTTCTGAAAAATCAGGCCCCGTCGTAATGGCTGTACTATTTAGATTTTTCCTACGTTTGCCCACCATTCTCGTCGTAAAAAGAAGGAAAAAAAAATCGTCTTATCTTCTGGTTTGTCACGTGCCTCGTTATTATATACAAAATATGTATTATACCGTTTAATCGTCTTTACCATATTATCGTTTTTACTGTTGACCGTTCGATCGTCTTTACCGTATTATGGTTTTTATTGTCGTTTGTACCGTATTTCGCTTTTACCAGTAGTTAGATAGATGGTCTTATCTCACTTTTTTTTCTGTGCACCGGATTAACTCGAACACACAAAAAAAAATTAAAACGATTAAGAGGCAATTAAACTAAGAACATGCGCAAAGTCTTTTGTATTTTTTAACCCGATAATTTGATTAAGGATTTTATCTGATGATTGATGTTAATTTCAGATTGTACCCGGTACTGAGCCCCCAGAGTTGTGGGATAGAAAAATAAAAAGAACCGAACTTAGTTTTAACAATTTAATTCAAAGAGTCTAATTCAAAATTACAAAATAGAAATGATTATTTAATAAAAAAAAAGTTAATGAAATTACCGTCGTTCGTAAGTAGCAGGAGGTACACGTCAATCGTGGGTCGCTGTTCGTCGTCGAGTGTGCTTTTCTGTTTCTTCTCTCAGATTTCTTCCAAAGATAACTTGATGACTAACTGGCTGAACAGAATGGTGACGCAGACGGAACCGGAGACGGAGCTGGAACAGCTGTCAAAATATTGAATACACGCAAATTCAATGTTGCGAACACAACGGAACGTAGACGCATACGGAGACGCAGACGCAGACGGAAAAGTTCACCAACTTTTAACTTTTGACGTACGGCACTTTTGACGTTTCAATTTGTATGAAGAAAAAAAACAACTTTTTGGGTCGGAAAAAAATATTGTGGTTATTTGTATCGCGAAAAAAATTATTTATTAAAAGGAAAATTAGAGGAAACAAAAAATGTGAATTCTGAGCTTGTACACAATAATATTCTTTTGTTTTTCTTCAAAATACTTGCAAAGCTGTACAGCTCCATTGTGGACATGTAAAAAAAATAACGTACGACACTTTTTGACAGCTCTTCCAGTTCCGTCTGCGGCTTCAGTTCCGTCATTCTATTCTGTTCAGCCAGTTAAGCAGTGGAGAGTTGCTGACAAGAGGCAGTGGCGTAGTGTATCATCCCACATTACATAACATATGCATTCATTTTAAACCAGATCCTATGAGTGATGAATTGATTATTTCAACACCTGAAATTTCAGAAACTCATAATGAAGTCGCATCATTACAAAGGTCCGACTATACCACAGCAGCGCAAAGAATTCGACAAAACATAGGAATCAATCTTTAACATAAAATGATTTATTCAAAAGTTAACAAAAACACTTACGGCCATATTATTGGCTTTCTTCAAAGCTAGTTTTGAGCGAAAACTAGTTCTATTCAGATTTCGAGTTTTAATTTTTTCACTAATTCTTATTACTTTGTCATCTAAATCAAAATATTCATACATATTTTGACATCTAAATCAAATCAATATATTTTTTTGAAATATTTAAAACTTGAAACCTCTATAGAACTAGTTTTTTAGTAATACTAGCTTTGAAGAAAGTCAATAATATGGCCGTTAATAAATAAATATATCTTAAAGTAAACAAAAAGAAATGCGTGTATTAATTCAAGATCACATTAATGAATAACAAACAATAAAACAAAAAACTAAATTCATAATACATACTAAGCCACCGTGTTGAAAAAAAAAAAACAAAAAAAAATCACAGAAGGTAAATAAAACTTAAAATTAAATATTGTGAAGTGAGCACTACTTCAATTCAGTTCCAAAACTCGAGCTTTTAGTTCTTTTATTTCAAGAAGCCGACAATTTCGTTCAATTTTATCTTCTATTTCTCGCACTCGTAATCGTTCCATGTATTCATGTGCCGTTTGACTTTTTTAAGTTTTTCTTTTTTTATGTTTACCATATCTTCATTACTTGTTTTTTGTAAGTCATATATTTTGTCAAGGGAACGATATATTTTTTTTTGGTGTTTTGACCCATTTGCTTAGCTTCTTCAGCTACACTTTTGACAACTTCAAATAATTCTCTTTTGGTTTTAAGTTCCTCATCAAAAGCTTCTAAGGCAGTTCTTTTCTGTGGACGTGTATTCGGACGAGAATAAGACCTATTTGTTGTATTTATTGGTGTTGATTCTGGTTCTTCGTATAGAGCTTCGATTTCCAAATCCTGTAGGTATTCTTCATCTGCAGCTAGATTTTCCGGCGGTTGAACATTTTCTTTATATGCATTTGATTGCGTTTCTAGACCAAAAGTTTTCGCAGTAACACCTTCTAAAGATTCCTTCATGCCAATCAAGTCGTAGACGGCCTGTTCAAATGGGGAAAATTTTTGTTCTTTGTTAGGTCCACCGCCCGTACCATTTCTCGCCTTAAGGTTCATAGCAGCCTTACCTCTGACGTACTTTTTTGATCACTCCACACCTGTAATAACAACACAAACTTAATAACAATTTATCAAACTTTTGTTCCAAAAATTTACTTTTTTCCATTCTGTTATGTTTTTGCACGGTGCCCCGGGTGAATTTAACTCCTTTTCAGCTCTTTGCCAAAACAATATTGAATCTTCTCTACTGCCTTTGTGGAATCCACATGTAATATCGCGGTGAGCTTCCATTAAACTCAAAAGAATTTGAAGTTGACTCTTATTTGTTGTTTTTGACCTAAAAAGAACTTAAATTTTAATATTTCTTAGTTAAAAATAAAAGAAAATCTTACATTTTTGTTCAACTCTCCAGCAATATTTTAATTCGCGCCAAATGAATTAAAATATTCCCTTTTTTGACATTTGGAATGTATACTTTTTTCCCGGAGTATTTTTTCCCATATTCTAACTTTGTTTCGAATAGGAGAAAAGGGAAAAAGGAAAAAATTCCCGGGAATTTTTTGTTTAGAATAAGGGAGTAGGGAAAAGAGAAAAAATTCCCAGGGAGTTGTCATTTAGAATAGAGATCTCTACCAAATTGTCAGTTTCAAATGACAGAAAAAACTTGGCACAATGACAGATGAAATTGGAAAGAAAAAAAAAAAAGGCGGGCTGATTTTAATTACAAAAATCTAGCTATTTTGTGCAATAAAAAGATTAAAATATCTTTTATAAAGTATAAAAAACATTTTAACTTGCAGGTTTTCTATAAAAAAAGGAAAAAACAATTCCAAATATTTATTTGTCTCCAAAATAAAACAAACTAATGGCTGCCACTTAAATGTCATTGTGCCAGGAATTTTAGGGAAAAGCACAGCTGTGTTTCTGCAATTTTGAATGTTACAGAAGACCTGCGCCTTGCTATGGATCGGGATCTAGTTTCTTTCCTTGGAATTCTAGATAATATATTATATTACAAAATGAAGAGATATTTCCGTTTTTCCCATTCTGCTGCTGACTTGATATATTCATATCTCAGTGGCAGAAAACAATCGGTAATTGTTGGGCAAATGAAGTCTAGCTTTGTCGATCTTTCGTCTGGTGTCCCTCAAGGATCTATTCTTGGGTCACTTTTGTTTAGTATGTTCATCAATGACCTCCCAGCTGCGATTGAAAATTCCTCTTTGCATATGTAATATGTATGCTGATGATGTGCAAATCTATTTAAGCTGCAAGCTGGGAATGATCGAGGATAGTGCTCATAGACTAAACATAGACCTTAAGAATATTGTGGCATGGTCTGAAAAAAACAATCTTCATCTTAACACTAAAAAATCGAAGTGCCTAATCATTTATAAGCAATTACTTGACCTTAGCTACTTTCCTGCATAATATTTGAATGGAAGCGTCTTGGAGTATACTGACAAGGCTAAGAACTTAGGTATTTGGTTCGATGTTGGGATTACCATATCCAGCTGGCGATTGGTAAAATATATGGCTGCTTGCGTAATCTTTCTATGTCTAAAGATTTTACACCCCAACAAATCAAGATAAGGCTAGCCAAGACACTCTTAATTCCGATCCTCACCTATGGGTGTAATGGGTCATAGCGCTGTTACTAAGAGAAATCTCGCAGTGGCTTTTAGCAGCATTATCCGATATGTGTATAATCTTAGGCGGTTTGACCATGTATCCGGTTATGCAAAAAATCTACTTGGTTGTACCCTACAAAACTTTCGATATCGCAAACTTAAAACATTAAACCGCATTTGCATGACTAAGGAATTATCATATTTATATGAAAAGCTAACATTCGCTGTATCTACGCGATCTCTGGTTCTTATTCACATGCTCTAAATCTGAACGGCAATTTTTTGTTTCTGTCATCAAAAAATGGAATTCCCTACCTGTGCCGAGATTTAGCTATATCAGCGAGTGAAGTGAGATGACTCGCCTTACTCGCCGACTTATCTCACTTCATTCGCAAAAGTGATTTAGCTATTAAAGTGAAATGAGTAATTCCGAATCTAGTTTCGAACACATGAAATGTCATTACCAAAGATTATCTTTTAATTTGTTGTCTTTGGTTTTGTTTGTTTGAGATTTAATCTTTCAATTTTGTATTTTTATTTGAATTAAACTTCATCAAAAATCTTAGGAAAATAAAATTTAATCAATGTGTTAATTTAGTGTGTAATTAGTGTGCCCTATCCACCCCTAAACATTCTTCCAAAGTTTTGTAGTTAGTCCTCACGAAGTTGGCGAGGTCGTCCTTGCGATGCTGAATTATATTTTTCACCTGTATTAAAAAATGTATACCTACAATTAAAATGTAAATAACAAAATTCATCAATAATTTTTACATAAATGTATGTTTTTATAAAAAAAATAAATCTTTTATGTGCTGCATACTCAGTTTTACCTACATACATTGTTGTTTTTCTATTTCATTTCACATACGAGTATAGATATGTTGACATTCCTTTGGAAAAGAACGCATACTTATGCAAAAGCATAAATTTACCAACACATACACCAAGTCACTGCTGAAATATCCGGCGAGTAAACTGACGTTTCATTTCACTCGCCTACTCACTCACTTTTATTAGCTAAATCGTTTTTCAATGAAAAGTGAGTCATCTCACTCACTCGCCACGGTTTCGAATTAGCTAAATCTCGGCACTGTAGACCTAAGAAGATTTCGAGGCACTAAACGGTTTGATAGGATCTTGTTTAAGCACCCTAATTGATTTACCCTAAATGTTATATTTAAATACATTTTTTTTCTTATCTTTTCAATTTGTATTTCTCCCTATTTTCATTATTATTAACGCTACAATAATTGTATATATTATCCTTTTATTTATTTTTGATTAATTTTTCTTTAATTTTGATGTATGTGTAACTTTTACTCATTAAGGCAACATGTCTATTGTGAAAGATAAATTCATCAACAAATAAATAAATAAATAAATAAATTAATGGTACAGGCAATTCATTATGTGCGAAAACAGAGATCTCTCCAAATAATCTGCTACAATTATCGATTTCGCTTATCGAACAGCGTACCGCAGAACGAAATTTTTCGTTTATGATTTCGTTGTTATTTTTGTATGGGATTTTTCGTTTCGCATCAGTAGCATACTAGGCTTTAAGGGCCACTTGCACCAAACGAATAAGGCTTAACTATATTCAATACTTTTTGCAAAAAATGATTAACAAAAAATGCTTAGAGACGTCTGTAAGTGAAAAAAGTGTGTTTGAAATCAGTTTTAAATTACATATCAAACACAATTTTCGTATTTTTTTTGCAAGTAGGCATTTCTACTGCATGTTTTAGTTTTTCACTTTTGCACTGTCTTACAAATAGTTTTGAATGTAGTTAATCCTTTAGATTTACATATATAAATAAACTGAGAATACCCATCCTACCTACATACATATAAACAAAATAGTTCACGTTTTTAAATTGCACGAACGGAAAATAATAAACTAGAGAATAAATATGTTTTTTTTTAGAATTAAAAACACTGAACACAAAACACATTGAAAAAGGAACACATTTTTACGCTTTGACTTGCCTTCACGTGAGAAATTCTAAAATTTTATATGAGAGAGAGCTATTCAGAGTTCAAGCATTTATCCAGGGAACGAAAGCGGATAAAAATAGAGAAAAAAATGTTTTTCTATAACGTGATTTCATTCAAATCAGTCAGATAGATCTCAATTATTTTTAAATCAGAGAGTACTGCTGTCAGAAAACATACGAGCAAGTCACAGTACATAAATCTAAGGTAACATCTTGGTAGCCCAGGAAAATTAGATAATAAAAAGGCAAAACTACGAAAAAATTCGACAAAGCTGAATTTTGGTGGAGATGTTTATTTTTGTACCTTAAGCATTTTCCAAAAAGTACCCTAAATTTGGACCGGGGCTAAAATTTTTACGGGGGGTGAAAGGGGTTGAATTTCAATTTTTTGCCAATTTCTCAAAAACTATCAGTGTTTTTAAAAAAATGTGAAGGCAAAAGTTGTAGCTTATGTAATTTTACACTAAAAATTTTATGACACTTTTTTTCGTACAATCAACAGGTTTTGAGAAAAACGTGCACAAACTTTACAGTGGATACAGGATTTATTGAAAATTTTTTTTTTGAAGTTGCATGTTTTAACGGGCAAATATTTTTTTATGGTATGTGTTTGGGAACATCATTTAAAAAGCTGCCATATTGAAACAGTCGAAACTAATGTCATAAACGAACGAAAAATTTCCTTCCGAAACGTCAAATGCAGACGTAAACCATAATGCACCAGAGATTCGCGACTAGTTTACTACAACAATTTACATGTACCTGTCAATTTTCTTCCGTAAGGTGCGCTCGAGAAGCGCTTGGCGAGTTGCTTATTTCTGCAGCAGAAACCTGAATACGTTGCTGGAGTTCACGTATGTTTGAAATGGGCTTAGCATAGACTTTTCTTTGAAACAGCTCCAATAAAAAAAGTCCAACGGATTAAGGTCTGGTGACCGAGGTGGCCATAATCGATCGTTCATGGTGAGAATTGTCCATGAAACGTCTCACATTAACACTATAATGAGGTGGGCAACCGTCGTGTTGATACCACATTAACTGTATTGTGGCAAGTGGAACGTCGTCCAACAAAAAAAATCTGCAGAAAATCTAAATAAATTTCACTATTTAGTGTATCCGGCAGTTCAATAGGTCCTATTATGTGGCCATTAAAAATCCCAGTCCACAAATTTATTTTGAATTGGTATTGAGAGTTTCCTTCTCGCACCAAATGCGGATTTTCCAATTGCCAACTATGGAGGTTATGCAAGTTGACAAATCCATCTTTTTTGCAAGATGACTCGTCGGTCCACAATATTTTTTCGAAAAAATTTGGATCCTCTTGTTTTTTTCGGAGCATCGTCCGACAAAATTCAACTCTTTGTGTATAATCCAGCGTTGCCATAATGCGCCCGATCGGGCCATTTGGCCCTCTGTTTTTCATTTTGGCCCTTGGCCCCGGGCCACCAAGAAATGGCCCGCACCTCGTAATTTATTTCAATTTTATTTTTTTTTTAATTTTTATTGTATTTTATTCCATTTTCATTTTATATTTATTTACTGCTTTGATATAAATTACAATGTGGCTGTAAAACGAACAGCCGTTTTGACCAAGATCCAGATTTGACTTTAAACTTTAAAGTTTAAACCCACCGATTTCAATGCATTATCTGAGGTTAGTGCCAGTTGTACAAACGGGGTTAAATATTTAACCCGTCGTTCAGGAAATTTAATTTGCCAATTTCGTTGGATGAACTGAAGGTCAGCTATGGTTCAATGTTCAAGTACGTGATATTAGCCAAGCTCATGCCTGAACCAGCGCTGAACGTCAGTTAATCCGCCGAACTAAAAATCTTAAACCACGAGTTAAATATTGAACCACGTTTATACAACTAGCCCTTGTTGGCCTTACCAGTTCATCCGCTAAAATCAGTGGGTTAAAATTGCTGAGCAAAGGTTTAAATGTTTTAACAATACAAACATTTTTACAGTCGAAATCTCCGAAAAAAATCTCAGCTCTTAAGTGAGATTTTTTGTCCCCCTTAAAAAATCTTGGAGCGCTCAGATGTTGCTCTCTAAACTAGATAACAGATTTTCTATAAAAAATAATTAATTTCTACAAATTTTCAGCGAAAATAATTCAAAGTTCATATAAAAATATAAATTATGTACAAATTCGTAGTTTTGGGCAGTATACACGAACAAAGCTAATGTAAACGTTGTTTGCCAAACTATTAGCGACCTACCTACCTACATATTTAAAAAAAAAAAAAATTCTCTGACAGATTGGCCCGCACTTTAAGGAAATGGCCCTCAAAGTGGCCCTCAATAATTTTTTCTTTGTGGCAACGCTGGTATAATCCCTTGGAAGTATCCATTTCAAATGAAATGGATGAAGGTTATTTCTTTTCAGCACTCTTTGGATGGTTGTTTTTGAGACCCCTGTTGCCCTTTCAATTGCTCTAACAGATGTAGAAGGGTCATTCTCGACTGCACGCAAAACTGCGTGATCATGATGATGTTGACTTCTTCCTTATCCTAGACTTCTCCCTGGTGTTCTGCCCTCCAAATAAGCCAAATGAACCCGTATGAAAAGGCGATGGTCAGGATGAGAAGCATTTGGGTACCTCTCAGCATATGTTCTGGCTGCCAATCTAGCGTTTCCTCTACATTCTCCATAAATGTAATGCATTGAAGCATATTCTCGTGGCGTGTAAGACAATTTAAACTATTTTTACTTTTAATCAATAACGTTTTAGAAAAACCAAAAAAAAAAGACAATTCTCACTTTGAATAAGCGCCATTACTTTTGAACGTTTTGAAATTCTTACCAGCCATACCATTTTCGGTAAAAATAAATAAAACATTAGTACAAGGATTGGCCAAGCGTGGCGTCGCAAAGTTACCGCCATTGTTAATAAAATTAAGTTGGTTTGAGGATGAAATTATTTATTGAAATTGATATTAGATGTCGCTAATATTATAACGGAATAAGAAAATATGGTTAAAGTGTCGATACATAGGTAGAAAAACCAAAAACAAAAAAAAAAATACAAAAAAAATCATAAAATAAAGAACAAAACAATCACAAAAAGAAAATCAAAAAAAAAAGGAATTTATTTTAATTTTCTTGAAACCACGACTGATTGAGTTTAAATGGTTGTAACTTTTGATTTAGAGTTTGCATTGGTAAGATTTATATCTTTTTAGAAAGTCCAAATGCAAGGAAATTTTTTAAAAGTAAGAACCAGTATTGAGTCATACGATTTTTTTTCAGGACGCTCTTTCAAAGATTGAAGTAAAAAAATAATTTTGATCAAACTAAGACTTTATCTAGTAATTTTATAAAAATGGTTTATAAAATCATAGTTATTTGAATGCATAAAAAAAGTCTTATTATTTGTCAATGTTTAAGTTTAAAAATAAAAAATCAATTATGGACGGGGTGAGCAAAACAGTGGTTCAAAGTAGGGGTTCGGGTAAATTTCAAAAAAACAGCCGTTGCTCAAAAACCGTTATGATTCGGGATAAACAAGTTACCAAATTCTGAAAGGTCATATTCAGTTTGGACCATCCTTTACGGGACACCCTGTATAAGGTATTATTATTAGCGTTTTCATGTTTGTCCTGTTCTGCGCACCTACCCAAATCCATAGAAAATGTTGGATCCAGTGCGCCTTTGCTTGTCAAATTTCGATACTTGTTGTTTTTACAAATGTAGAGTGAAGTTTTTGGGAGCACTTGAACAACCATTTTTTTTAATTTTTGACAGTTTCAATTGTGACAACCTGCGCAATATATTACCTTAGATTTGTGTACTGTGCGAGCAAGTGACACGCATCACTACCAAAAATCAAACAATAAGTAAATTAATATTAACAGAATTTTCGTTTTTATTTATATATGTATGAAAATCTATTAAACATTGTAGTAAAAAAAAACAAAAAAATAATGAAGAATATGAAATTTTAGAAACAAACAAAAAATATTAAAAGAATGACGATCAAAACAACAATTTTTAATTTTTGCCCTTTGTTTTTTTTTCCACCGTGGTCATGCCTGGATACTTTCTTGAATTTTTTTTTCGTATTTGTTATCACTAAAAGCTTTATTAATTACAAACTTGTCTGTTGTTTGAACAATATTATATTTTAAGAGCTAATTCAGTTATTTTCCCAAATATTAATCATCATTTCAATGTTCTAGTTCTTTATTAAGAGGTCATCAGAGATAAAAAGCTGCGGTTTAATTTGTCTTTAATTTTTTTTTCATGTTCTCCGGTATTTTTGTTTCGTTTCTATTTCTATTTTGTGTATGGAAAAAGCTTACTTGTTTAACATGATTTTGTAACTAGTTATTTAAAAAAATAAGACAATTTTTTTTTTTAAGAAATATAAATATGTAGTAAAACAATAAAATTTATATTTTTTGAAATACAGAAAAAAAAAAAAATAAAACGGATAAAAATATTAAGCACAATCACAAATAAGAAATCAGATCTATTATATTCAAATAATGTTTTCTGAAATAATTTTTATTGCATTTTTATACGTGATTAGATATTTGACTTCTGCTTTGCTTTTACTTACGAATCATACAAAACAAAAATTTTATAATTTGTATTTCTTAATTTTATTTTATTTTCATTAAAGTGATACGTATTAGCATGTGGAGAGTGGCTGTGGTTTTGCTGTATTCTGACAGAATACAAAGACAATATGAGAATTTATAATTTTTTAAATTATTATTACTATTCTGATTCACTTTTAAATGTCATCTTATATTTTCGTATACCAAATTCAAAACCAAACATTTTTGTAAGTATATTTTCTTTTTTTTAGTAACATTCCCCAAAAGCTTGAATAGAAAAACAATGTGTAATTAAAATGTGTTCAACTGGTAGGTCATGTTTGTATGATGTAAATAATATGTATAGGTCGTAGGTATGTAGTTTTATGTATAATACGTTAAGCTTTTGAGTTTGAATTCTCTATTTCTATGTTTTTTTTTTTATTAATGTTTTCCTCTAGTTTTATTTGTTTTCCGTTTGACTTTAATTTTAATTTTTGAATACTACAAATATAATAGATACTTTTCTTTAAAATTATGTATTAAGAATTATTTCTAGATTAATTTTGTGTGTAATTGTTTAGTATAGATTATAAATGTTTTGTTTTTCTTTCGGTAATGTCCTTAAAGTGTTTGGTATATTTGTATTTTTTAAATATTTGTTTTATATATACTTCTATTGTATACTTAAGCATTAATTAAAAACTGAAGATATGAATGTTGAAAACATTTAAATAAATGGAAAAATAAAATATTGTCCTTTTTCTCTACACACTGGTTATTTGTTTGTATAAATATTATATGAATTAGAATATAAATATGTGTATACATACATTAACAAACCCGTCGGATTTTTTCTTTGTTAAATTTGAATTTAATATTTTTTGATCCAAACCGTGTTTTTATTTTAGTATTTTATAAAACTTCGTAAAAATGTTTAAAATTTTCTTTTTTAAAAAGAAATCATCACAATTTCGAGTCCAAACATTATATTTGATTTTTATTATTTTTTAATTACTCTTTACTTTCCTCCATTTTTAACGATACACTATCACCATTTGCAATGCACAAAACCTTATTAATAAAACGAACTAACAAAGAAACACACATGTTTATATGCATACTTTAAACAAGTAAAGAAATTTTTCTACAACAAAAAAACTTAGATCGAATAATTTTTTATTTTTTATTTTCGCCAAATTAATATTAAAATATAAAAACAAAAAGGTAAAAATAAATTCAAACAAATTAAACAAGAAATTATTTCTTTTTTTTTTTACACGAAAGATTACATTTCACTGTAAGTAAGGCAGTGTACTTAAACAAATTGTAGGTTTTAAGCTTTACAAAATTTAGGAATATATTATTTAAACATAATAATAAATTTCAGTCGATTTTTTTTACAATTTTTCTTATACAATTACATCATTTATTTTAAAGATTTTTTTGACATTCGCGGTTTTTTAATTGTTTAGTGGAGATTAAATATAGAGAGAAAAAGAACAAATTTTTTAGTGTTAAAAATTATATTTGAATGAATAAACGTTAGTATATTTTAATTAAAAAAACTGTAGGCATTAAATATTATGAATTAATTTTAACTTCTAACGAAACAGATATGGTGGTGTGGAGTGGTTTTGCAATTGTTGTTTTCCCGTACACATACTATTTGACAATTTAAATTTTAAAGTGTAGAAATGGCTACAAACTATGGCTAGGACTGATTTCAAAAGTTGACTTTTATGTTTTTATTTGCTGTTTGCTCATTTTAACATACATATAATACGCTTTGAAAAAACTGTAAGGATTTATAAGATTCAAAAAATCTGTGATGTTTTTATTCGTTGCTGCTATAAGTCGGTTGTTTATTACAAAATATAGATTATACATATAAATTTCTCACTTTTATTGTTACTTTCAAGAAAAAAGATTTTTTTCAGTACTTTATTTTTACCAATTTTAAAAGAACATAAAACGTAAACAATTAATTTAGTATTTTTTGATTATTTTTTTTAAAGAGCGAAATAATTTTTCACAAATATATAGCGTTTTAGTTTTTAGATCTTAAATCATTTTTTTATGTTACTCTGTCATGACAGTTGTGGTAACATTATATAATAATGCACCATCTTTCTATAAATCCCGATATATATTTTATATATAATTTCATATATAATTTTCTTTAAGATTTAAAATTTTTTTATTCTAGCAATAAAAAACGATTTTCTTTTTATTTTAAGAAATTGTCAGTCAGTTTTAATTCATCATAGCTTTATCATTTTCTTCTTAAATTCCTATATACAATATCTCTTATGCAATTATCTAGTTATGTATAAAAAAGAGTGCGTACATTTTTGTTTTCGTTAAACTGAGTTATCACGCACAGTCTTACCAAATAGAATTTTTTTAATTTGTTTTGTTTGTTAAAAAAACATAATGAAACTAAAAAACAAAACAAATTGTTTTAAAAATCAACAATTATTATTTAAGTTTTAAAAATTTAGTTTATTTTTTTTTTAATTGTTGTGATTTTTATACATTCAGTTTATGCGATTAAGAATATTTGATATTTAATTTTTGAAAATTATCGGGAAATTTTTATCTTAAAAAGTTTTTCAATAGTTAAAGGACGATTTTTAGGTTTTAATTTTTCTTCTGACGTAGTCACATGTCATTATATGAAAGTTGTTGCATGTAATTATTTATTTTTGTATTATTATTGTTGTTTGCTTTTTTTTATTGTTTTTAACTCCATGTTGGAAAAGTATCAGTATACCATTGTTCACCGTTTGTGCCCAAAGGTTGTTGAGGCAACGGTAAGCTACTCCAACTCCCACCACCATTTCCTATTAAACCGCTTGCGTAACGTCTCTTTGAATCTCCTGGATTTTGGTGACCTCCATCAAATTTACGCTTACCGACTACTACTGTGTGTTTGCAAGAAAAATAGGAATAAAAAGTAAAGAGAAGAAAGAAATATTAATTCGTTTTTAATTATTATTATGTTTTGTTTGTTTTTTTTTTTTTATAATAGTGTTCCATAGACTAAAATAGTTCACGAGGAACGAAGAATGAAACGGAAAATTAACTTTATCGTATATGTATTGTATATCTACCAAAAATAAATAAACGTTAAATTATTCCATTTTCCGAGATGTTCGATAAGTTTCTCATTTTGGTCTAAATCTGATGCCATGAGAACCTTAATCCTAAGACAATAATATGCCTGAAAACCCCTACCATTATTAAAATATCTATAGGGGTTTTACTGTTTCATCTCATGATTGGATGATAAAGATACCTCAATGTGATAATATCTAATATGGATATGAACATAGAATTTGACTCATGTGATTTTTTGTTGATTTCCAGCAAAATAAGGATTTGTTATAAAATCGAACTTGGGATTTTAATTAAACCTGAAAATACAATGACAGGGAATAATAAAAACAAAGGTAACCCGCAATTCTGTCTGTCTGTACCTTGGCCTACAGCCTAAGCCAAAATAATTTAACTTTTTTAAAGTTATTCCCTGAGAAAATGAAAATTCCTTAGATACAAAAATAACGGTAACTGTTCAAAAATTCAATGAAATTGACGGAATAAAGAATGGTCAAGTCTAATAAACTGACATTCCAGTATAAATAATACAATACAAATAATAATAACGGTAACTTCCGTTTATCCGTTATGATAGCTTATTCATTTCGTAATTGTGATTATGATATAAATTCTTGTGTGTAGGTTCTATTCCAGTTATAGTCTGTATGTATAGGCGAATTACAGAAAACTGTTATCTTATTAACAACACCTGACATAGCACCGTGTATTTGATTCTTGATTTTTTTTTTTTAATATTGCGTTTCAAAAATTCTGTTTGTCGAATTTCTGCAATTAATAAGAAAAAATTTCAAGAACCTAAGAAAACGAGCCGGTTTTTTTCCTAAGTTTTGGCTAAAAAATGATAAAATGCAAGAATAGTAATTACTTACAATTTATGAAAAAGTTTTAATTTTAAACTTAATTTTTTTTTTGTTCAAAATTTTGCATGTGAAAATAAATATCTTGAAAACTAATATTTTGTTTCTTTTTGTTGTATTCTATAAATATATAAAAATATATGTAAAACTGTATCTAAGTTTAGAAAAATAAATAAACCCTTCTCGTTTTTTAATTGCACGAACTTAACAAGCAGATAGGTACGAATATTTTTTCAGAACCAACAACACAGCAAACACAAAACACATTAAAAAATAAACAAACTATAACTGGACTTGCTTTCTCGTAAGGAATTCTTAAATTTGACGTGACACGATACAGATTTCATAGAATACCGTACAGAATCCTATGCAAATTGCTCATGGAGGCTACTTATAGTATTCTATAAAAAAATTTCTTGCCACATATTGCTTTGCTCATAGAAAGCTATGAATAGTATTCTATGAAGAAGCAATTTTCCCTTTGCCATTTGTGGGTTTGTTTCAATTTATTTTGTTTTGTGTTTTTTCGAATGTAATTAATTAATTGTAGGTGCCAAAAGGAGGTGTTGGCCTTTTTCTTGTGAATTTAAGCAAACTAACAATAAATCAGTTTTTTTAATTGTCATAACTTTGCCCTGTGAAATCTTTTAGACAAATGAAATAGTAAGCTATGAAAATGCCCAACCAACATTTATAGTAGACTATCACTTTTTTTTTCTATCAAAAGTGACAGATAGTAATCTATGAAATATTTAAGGTGGAGACCCGATCTGAGAGCTATTCAGAATTTAATTATTTATCCAGAGAACGAGGGAAGATAAATTTTTTAATGAAATTAGAGGGGGGAAAATTTTCTACAACATGATTTGATTCAAATCAGTGAGGTAGCTATCAATTATTTATAAGAAGAGGTTGCTGCTGTGACAAAACTTTTGTGCAAGTGGCCCTAAGTCATATTTTATAAATGTAGGTGGGGAATAGAACCTTCACCAGATTTTTTTTTCTTGTGATCCACCGTGCACGCTCTAATGTTTAGATGCATCTTACGCAAATCACCCTTCTATATTTTAGCCCTATTCTGCTAAATATTCGCGTGAAAGTCTATATTCTGCTATCCGTCTGAGGAAGGAAATAAATGCTCCAAATGTATAAATTTCGATAAAATAGGATTTAGGCAACTAGATTCTTTTAAGAATTTAAAAACTAAATATCAGTTAAGATTTGCATTCTAAAGATTGAAGATTTAAAAAAAATAATTTTAAGGCAAATTGAATGAAACTTTCACGTGAATCGAAAGTTTCGATCGGATCGAATAGCAGAATAGGGCTGTTTATATGGTTGAAGTCCAAAAGTAATAGAAAGCCGAATTTCGGTGCTCGCTATGCTTTTTTGCCTTAACTTTCTTTTTTAACGTACGACATTCAAAACATATTGAGGCATATTCATAGTCGTCTATTATAAACTCGTGATTTACTAAACTATAAGGGCCCTCTACACGATCAATGGTCATTGACAATAATTTTTGTGGATATTTTTTGTCACTAAAAATTAATGAAGGAGTGCCACCACACGTATTAATGATTATTGACCATAATTCAAAAAAGTCCTTCAGAATTTGGGAGATTTAAGACGTAAATTACACATTATTCTTATTTACTTTTATTTATTATTATTTTTTTGCCTTCAAGTATACAAAACAACATCACAATTTAGAAAAAATTGCCGTAAAACATCAAAATATTGACAGTTACATTGATGAAAACCAAATTTATTTTGGTTCTCATCAATGTGGTCAATGTTCATTGACGATGATATTGAAGAGCCTACAAACGATCAATATTCAGCGAAAAATGACTTGTTCAATGAATATTGTCAATAAACATTGATCGTGTGTAGGGCAGAGTAAAAACAAAGGTCAATGATTATACATACACTTCGCTCGATTTGAATAGAAACAAACTTTTTTTTTAACTATCCTTCCGGAAGGCAAGACTTTTTTTCCAGCAAGTGGGGTTGTCCATCACTCCACCACCTTTTATTGTAAATAAAACAATAATTTAATTAAAAATTAATTCTTATTTATTATGAGATCGAATGTTTATAATAACAGGAAACTGAAAAGTCTTTTTTTGAGATTTTTTAAGATCTAAGTACATAAATTTTTACATTATATGCAGTTAAGGCAAATATCTCTGCGATGTTCAGAGCAAGCATTTTATGCAATAAGTTTTAACTTTTTTGTCCCGTTTTCTTGTACACAGTGCACCCCTTTGCCTGCTTCTGTAATTTCGCCGGGGGTTTATCTGCAGGAGGTCCTTCATTCATATTTAGAATATCGTGTAAAGTGCATCGTAATTCTCGCGGCAAATTTGTAGTCAATCGACGTTTCATATGGGGCTCTGCCAGTTGTAATGCTAAATTCTTCAAATAATTACTTCGAAACTTGTTGATCGGGGCATTTGAGTGTTTAGCATCAACATAAAGCACCATAGAATTTATTCCAGCTTGATCAATCATGCCGTAGAAATAACGAAGTGGCCAACGTCTTGTACTTCTAGCTGAACTATATGAATGCATCATTTTGTCGAAAGTGTCGACACCACCTTTGAATTTTGAACAACAACAACAACTTAAAGGTGCTACCACCAATGAAATTGACGGAATAAAGAATGGTCAAGTCTAATAAACTGGCATTCTAGTATAAATAATACAATACAAATAATAATAACACCACCTTTGGTCAAATTGTAATCACGTAATATGACTGGTTTGCTGGTTTCTGGGTTTATTTCGACATTGTAATGCATCGTTGACAATAACAAAACAGACTTATTCTTCTGAGGTGTAAAAGAAACCAGTGTCTTTTGCTGATCGAAAGCAAACTGAGAAGTGAGTGGTTGTTTGCTTTTATTAGGCAAGAAATATGGAGGAATTTCCCGCTTATTTTTACGAAGTGTACCGATGCTTGTAAGCTGATAATCCTTTAGTAAATCATCAGCTAGTGGAACAGATGTAAACCAATTATCATATGTAACATTGCGCCAGGAACCTTTGATACTCTCGACAAGTTTTTTCACGTAATCGGCAGGTGTTTTGACCTCCGTTATTTTGCCAATATATGGAATAGCATCAAACATATAGAATGTCTTAGCATCACAAATGGCAACTATTTTTAGTCCATACTTATCTGGCTTCGAGGCTATGTATACACGAAATGGACACTTTCCTCGGAAACTCAAAAGTTGTTCGTCAAATGTCACAAAAAAGCGGGGTTGGTAAGAATTTCTGCAATTCGTTATAAATAGTGTCCATATGTCTCTGACCTTATCATCAAATCGTAGACATAGACATAATAGCTTTGTAAATAGCTGCACTAAATGGAGACCACATATCTTTGACGCTTTTACGGTTGTCTTTATTTATAGCCGAAAAAAATAGAAGCCCTATCAAGGCTTCAAGTTCTATGTTGCCAGTCTGATGAACGTAGTATTGATCTTTATATTTAGGGGCACGTCGGTTAATTTCTTGATTAGTATATAACACAGTAGAATCAATTATTGGCTTGCTGAATAATGATGTGAATGCATCCTTTTCAGTTTCAATGTTCAGAGCATCACCTCTCCCTAGACGGCGAATAGTCACAATATTTCTTCTTGGTGTTCGACTCGAGGGTGGTGGAACAGAAGACCAAACATGCTTATTCTTACCTCTTAGCACATTTGCTCGCAATTGAGCTAACGGAACATCATCATCATCGTCACTGCTTCCGCTGTTGGAAATAATGTCTTCCTCCTCTATGTGCACCGATAAATTGTCTTCTATTTCAGATATTTCACTTTCATCTGAATAACGGTCATCACCAGAACTTTCAGCGATTTTTTGAAAGTAATTTTCAAGTTGGTTATCCGAAAGCGAAGCCATTTTTTATCTTAAAACCAAGAATCAAAGTTAACTCCACCAAAAAAAAAAAAAGTGTACGTAAATAGCAAAGGGGGTTACTGTAAACCCCACGTAAAACTTTAAAAGTAAATAAAAGAAAAATAATGACTTACCTCGACAAGTTTACACAAGCAACTAACTACTTACAATGTAATTAGAGAATAGATCGATCGAGAGGAAGAGACAATAATAGAAACAAAAGATATAACGGTTTTTCTCAAGTAGTGGGGTTATGGGTCACCCCGCTTGCCATCGGAAGGCTATGAGAGCGTGTAGCGCTTTGGTAAATTTAGAAATCCACATTTTAAAAGGGATCTATTGCGAATAAAACTGCATGGGTAGAATAATTCAGAAAAATACTCTTCGGTTATTTTTTACCACTTTTATAATTACTTCATTAAAAACACTGTTTTTTTTTTGCATCACTTGCACTATGCAGTTTTATTCGCAATAGATCCTTCTTAAAAGAACTTAACAAAAAAGGTGGATTTATAAATTTACCAAGGCGCTTCACGATCTGATAGTAAAAGAAAAGTTTGTTTCTCTTCAAGTGAAGCGGAGTGTATGTAGCTAATAGGAGTGTTCAGTGAGGCAGTTTGGAACAGTTTAGAACAGAAAAGAACAGGTTTTTGCTGTTCAGTGAGAAATTTTCTGTTCTAAACTGTTCTGACTTGCTGTTCAGTGAGTCCGTTTGGAACAGTTTGGAACAGTTTAGAGCAGGATTTTCTGTACTTGCTTTTGAGGTAGAACAACTTAGAACAGATTTGAACAGGATTTGTGGGAAATGTCAAAATCAGTTGTTGTTCTGTTCTGTCCTGTTCTGTTCTAACTATTTCTTCACTGAACAAAGCTAATATTTGTCTATTAATTTCAATTGTTTATTTAGTTCGACAGCTCAAAATCAACAACAAATCATTTCCTATAGAATGCAAAGGAATCGTAAGAAAAGAAAGAATAAAATAAAGAGAAATTAAAAACAAACAAAGATAAGAAAATTAAAGAAAAGAGAATAGGCTTAAGCGTCTAGCCATCAGCGTTGCCACTTTTCGGCAAACTTTCCGCAGTAGATTCACAAAATAAATGCAGTAGATTGAACTTTTTTGCAGTACATTTGTTTTATTTTTATTTATCTTTTTTTTTTTTTAAACAAGTTAAAAAAAAAAACGCAAATAAACGAAAACAAGATTTTCGTCATTTTTCAATATTCATCAAAAAAGAGGCGATATAGTTGAAAGCCGAATTAATAAATAGAATATCAGTATCAGTTTCCTGAAGAATTAGAATTTGCAATCAATGACAGAATTGAAAGATTATTTGTGGGTTATTTGTTTAAGGACAATTATTTGTAAAACCAAAAATGCAACAGATTTAATTTAAAGTCAGTAGATTTTTTTTGAGAAAAAAATGCAGTAGATCTACTGCAATTGCAGCAAAGTGGCAACCCTGCTAGCCATATTGATTTTCTTAAGAGAAACAAAAATATCCGCTAGCTTTACCTTAATTTAGTATTCTTTATGTTATATTTTGTTAAAATATGACATTAATGAGCAGAATTTCATTTTACCAAATAATAATTGGCCTATTCGGCGAGATCTTTTATTCTGTTATTCTTTTATTCTGCTTTGAATGTCTATACAAAAGTTTGAGCTGTCAAAAAATCTGTTATGAAATGTAATTTTGGTATTCGGCATGCCAAAATGAAATCTGCTAAGAAATCTTTTATGAGCTTTCAGATGTTCGAATTCTCAAAAAATCTTTTACGAATCGCATTTTTGATATTCAGCATGTCAACATCTGTTAGGAAATCTGTTATGAATCATAAAAGAATAGAATATACATTTTTGTGACTTTTATCATAAAAGATAAGTCGGTACAAAAAAAAAAGAAAAAATTGATGTGTTATTTTGTAAGAAATAAATCATTTAGAGCCACTTGCACAAAACGATCTATCTAAAACAACATTTTTTAGACAAAAGCGCATAAAAAGATTCAAAAGGAGGTCGAGTTCGTAAAAGTAAAACTTCGGCAACACTGCCAAATTTAAGTCGCATTTCTGAAGGCAAATGCAGTCCGTTTGAAATTGGGTTCACTGTTTTAGAAGCGCTGATGTTTGCTCTCAGTATTTAAATAAAATTTTGACCAAAATGGAAATTACTAATACACCATTTTTTTGCAATTGCTTTTAGCAGTGATTGAGCATGTTTACTTTTACGAACTCGGGAGGAGCCACTTTGATACTGCATTCCATACTGTTGAAGATGTGGTTTCCTTTTTTAGATGCTGTATTCCAGTGATTTTTGGTCCAGTTTGTATGGAAGGAGTGCTTAGGAGATTTAAGGTTTTAACCTGGAAAAAAATCCAACCAGTTTTGAAACTTGGCACACTTAGGCGGCAGTTATAGCTTTCATTGAAAATCATCATTGAAAATTTGTAATTTAATTTTTGGGGCATTTAAAAAGCAGAATCAGTCTTTATTTTGATTTCAATATGAAGCTGACCACTCTATTAATAATTATTGCGAACAAAATTTCTCAGTTCAACCCAACCTTTCATATAAATTGACTTTAGTTATTTCAATGATTGCACTACCTTACCAATGATCATTGAAAAATAAAAGACATTTTATGAGAACGGTTGGGCCGAAATATATATTAATTAAGTCATAATCTTTATTTTAGCATCAAAATAATCATAGATTTTGCATCCTTAACATCTTAAAATACATCAATGATGAAATTCAATAACAGCTATAACTGGCGCCTTATTAAGAGAGGCCTAGTGATGAAATGTACAAAAGTCCCCATGAATCCGAGGCGCGCTCTAGTGGCAGGAATGTGTAACATTTCGTTTTTTTCGGTTTTTCGTGTTTAACTTAGAAACTATTTATCCAATCGAAAAATGATCTGTTACAAACAAATAGCTTATAAAATTCTCTACTAATTTCATTAAAACTAAATCTGTCATAGTTACAACGTTATTTGGCCCCTAAAAATGGTATTTTTTAATAGGTGTGTTTTGTTCAACACCTTAATGTGCATATTCAGAAATTCTTCACATTGAGCAAAATTTTCACATGCAAATTCTACCAACAACAAGTTAACAGCACATTCGCTCTTCAGTAACTCTATGGCTAAATGTGGAACATTGCAGAATCGGCACAGTAACTAGGTGAACAAAACATAACTAATATCCTAAGAACCGCTAAATTTTTTGTTCTTAAGTAAAAAATACGGCGATTGTAATAGCATGCTATTACTATCGATTTGAACGAAAGTGCGATTGACGATTATGGTACCGGCAATGACGGCGCGCAACGTGAAAACGTTCGTGATTCTTGTGTTATATTGAGAAGAAAAATGTCCCAGCACTATATCCGTGCAAAGCACTTCTGGAATATCGGTGCAATCAAGTATTTCATGGCGTATCTCGTTGAGTCGTTTAGACATCCAGGCGAATCGAAAGTGAAATATGTATTAAATTTGAAACTGAAAGTTTGCTGTTGTTTTGTGCCGCAGTTCTGCTCTAAGAATTTTACGGGAACTATTTCGGATGCAGTAGTAGCCGTGGCGTGATGGTTAGTGCGATGGACTGTCATGCCGGAGGTCTAAGGTTCGATCCCCAGCCTCGCCACCTATTTATTTAAAAGAAAAAACTGCTACTGCCTCTTGCGAGGAATTGACAAATCCTCCAAGAGTATCTCCTGTCATAGAAAAGTGCCGCTCGTTAGCCGTTCGGATTCGGCAATAAACTGTAGGTCCCCTCCATTCCTGCAGACACGCACACAGGAATGGTTGAGAGTTGTAAGTCACTAGGCCCTAGTTCTTCATGAGCTGTTGTGCCATCAATTTAATTAATTAATTAATTTCGGATGCAGCTGTACCGGGCCGGTTACCTCAAGTACAACGACAGTTGACACGCTGCCGTTGGGTATAGATTCCACGTTGATATCGAGCAAATACGTAAAGGTTTGAACGTATCTGGCGTTGCGCCGCCGCCGCCGTGGGAAAATATGGTCTTCCCAACCTTAAGTAAGTTGAGTTGACGGTCCATTCTTTGATGATTATGAAACGGACATGTTGGGATGGAACGACTGAAATAAGAATGGAGCGCTGTAGACGATGACCGCGCGCCGATAAAAATAAAAATGCACCAACCATTGATTTTCTCACTTCAATGTATTTCATTAACGTAACTGACATAGGTATATGTATTCATTTTTTGATCTCTTAAAACTTTATGTGGTTTTCGATTCAACCAAAGAAAATTTACTTTTATGGGATTAAGTTGATCTTTTTCAGATTTCGAATTCGATTCAATCAAAAAAGATCACTTAACGCGGTGTTTATATTTTTTCGATTGATCTTTTAAATATCGATTTTACGGCAGATTTACACAGATTCTCACACGTACTTGCACACACGCACCAAATAAATGACATAACTAAACGTCAGTTTGAATAGGTATTCAATTTTGCATACGCAAGAATTGCTTTGTGGTCCGTGTTAATAATAAAATAAAATCGAAATAAAAAATATAATAAAATAAAATGGAATCGATTAATTAGTGCAATTAGTAAAGTTTTTTCATCTTTTTTACGGAAAAACGTGTTTTGACTACCTTCCAATTTCAACATGAAGTACTCACATAGTTAAAAAAAAAGAACAAAAACAATCCAGGACCCATGTTCTGTAACTCTCACATCGAAAAAATCAGTCGAGAAACGTTGAAAAATGGAACAAAACTCATGTATTTTGTTTCAGTTTCCATCGTTACTCGAACGATTTTATGCATGCGAAAAGCTACAGAACATGGGTTCAGATTCGTTCGATTTACCACAATTGACATGTGTTTTGGCCCCCATATCTGAAATGGTTGAATCGAAAACCACTGAAGTAAAGTAAAAAAAAGTTCCCAAATCTAAGCCGCAATGAGACATCGTTTGGCCTTGGAAATTAAACGCGTTTGAATTTAATTGGCATGTCTGTGGGAATCATTGCGTGGCAGCAAAATATTTTCACTTTGGAATTTGCCATTCCAAATGCTGGCTTCGGTTTTGTTTTTATCAATTTTTTTATGACCAATCGCGTGTTATTGTACAGCCATGGTGGACTCAAATTCCGAAGTAAAATAACCGACGATCCAACTTTCAGACGCAGAAGATGTAGTGACATGCCTGGCAAATTGTCTATTATTTGGTTTACTTAAGCTCAAAGTTCGTCGTAAATATTTGTCAGTTATGTCTGTGAGGGACATATTAAATAACCATATCAATTGCCCCTTTTTATTGTCTTTGGTTGAGATGTATGCTCCTTCGAGGTGTCTGCGATCCAGGTGTCTATTCATTGAACCTTTCCATAAATCGAATTATGGCCTTAATGAGCCTTTAACAAGATGTTTAAGAGAAGCTTTGTAATAATGTTGATTTTTTAACTCTAATAATAGAGATATGTTTAAGCATCAGTTATTATATTTATTATAGGTGCCCTTAATGGTCCTTAAATTGTATCTAGTAATCTTAAGAAAATATATTAATAATGAATTCTCCGTTCGATGAAATAAACAAACTAAATAAATAAAAAAAATCCATTGAGTTCAAAAACTCTGTAGGATAATTTATAGTTTCGATGGCATCGCAAACTGTATCGATCGATTTGTATGATAGTCGCCTGGGAATAACTGCTGTATATTGAAGTTTAAATCGTCAATGTCGAAAGTTATGCTGCTAAAATAGCTCTTTCTGCCAGCCACGCATGAGTTATAGATTGTGTGCGTACCATCGGGGCATTTTGGGAATCAACGACTGTGCAGAAATCGATCGGCAATTTTATGCAACCGATATTTTTATGGGCAGCAACTTTTCCATCGCCGATATCTTTAACAATTGTTTTGAGAATGTGTCAGCGGATTGATCTTGTAGGATTTGGACATGCATATTTATTTTTAGCTTAACTTTCTCAACATTACGCCATAGTGGCCTGGCGATTGTGTCGATGAAATTTCGATGAGGCAGGCTTAGCGCCTGTCATTCAAAAATATAAATAATTTGGTTCTGTTTGAAAAAACGAATGATGACGGTTTATTTGGATATTGTACATACAAAAATACTAAAATCACGATTAAAAAATGTATAGTGGTGGTAGAAGGGTAAAATTTAGGGTTATAGGTATTTTTTTTTTTATTGTAAATACAAAAAAAAATGCGTCACAAAATCTTTTTTTGTATATGGTGACCCTATTCAAAAAAAAAAAAAAAAATATTCATAAAAATCGTTTCAGCCGTTTAAGGCAAGGCGCTCACTGAAGTGGTGACGAAGTGGAGTGGTGACTATGTAGCAGTTCGAATTGATAAAACCTATGTAATTAAATAAAGACGCGCTCATTAAAGTGGAGTGTGGTGCCAGTATGCTGTCACATATCTCGAACATGTTTAGTTTTCAAGCGGCAAGTTAGTGGTGACGAAGTGGATTTTTGTACTACATACGAGCATGCTTGTGATTATTGGCCTATAGACCGAGAGCTGGTGAACGTATTGTTCATCACTCCACTGTCACTCGCTACTCCTTTACCATTCCACTTCGTCAACACTTCAGTGAGCGCCTTGCCTAAGAGGAGTACGACCACAAACACCGTGACACGAGATTTTTATAAGTATATTAGAAGACGAGAGATTTTAAGGGAATTGAAAAAAATACCAATTTTAGGGCCCAAATAACTTTGTAAATATGACAGATATGAAAAATTTGGTTATAATGAACTTTGTAGAGAATTTTATAAGCTATTTGTTCGTCTTAGATTATTTATTTTTTGATAGGACAAATATTTCCTAAGTTAAACACGAAAAACCGAAAAAAAACTACATGTTACACATTCTTGCCGCTAAAGCTCGCCTCGGATTCATGGGGATTTTTGTAGACTTCATCACTAGGCCTCTCTTAATATAAGTGTGCCAAGTTTCAAAACTGTTGGGTTTTTTTCCAGTGAAGGCATTTTTTTGCCTTCGTTGACTGAACTATTGGGCGCTTATTGCGAAACAATAGAATCAAAGTCGAATCGAATTACTAGCTACTATCGTTATTTCAAAATTATATTCGTTAATATTTTTTTTTTTGACTTTTAATATTTGTACTGAATATTTTATTTATTTTTTTCTATTTGCAAGAAATTTCAATTCTATCAAGAATTTCGATCGACTTTTGTCGAAAATTCTTTTTGCGAATAAGCCATCACTAAATTAGGAACTGCCTTTTTGCGAATAAGCCATCACTAAATTAGGAACTGCCTATGCTCGGTTCTATCGACTGTGCTAGATTGTATTAAGTTACATGCTGGCACCGCGGACTATGGCTCGCGAATAGTAAGTTCGCTTGAAGTCGAACAGTTTGGCCTGCAATTCCGTATACGGGCTGTGCCTACGTTCTCACATCCAAAAAATCATTCGAAAAACGTTGAAACATCGAACAAAACGTATGTGATGTGAGAGTTACGGAACATGCATTAGTGAATTTATTATTCACTCTGTGAGCTTGTTAAGTTTAGTGCCAGTTGCACAATCGTGGTTCAAATATTAACCCGTGCTTCAAGAAAAATAAATTCGCCGATTTCGACAGATTAAGTGAGGTTCAGCGATAGTGGATGCAAGTAATTGGCTATATCACATCTTGAACAATCGTTGAACATCAGTTAATCCGCTGAAGTCGGCGAGTTAAAATTGCTGATGAACGACGCGACGGGTTAAATATTGAACCACGAGTGAACAACTGGCCCTTAGGCGCATTATTTAAAAACTAGTTTTCTATTGGTTCTAGTACACTGTCAATAGCTCTTTTAACTTATGTATATTGGCGACACTAACAAAACTTATTTTGTTTTACAAATTTAGTTTGTGCCTAATAAATTCGTGTTTTATTTGTGTTCGCCAAAATGTTTACGTTTGAGGGGACTAACCTAAGGAATGTTCGCATGCGCGTAGTTACGGGGGGAGGGGGGGACAATGCTTGCCCCCCTCAAAAAATAGACTGAACTTAACTTGTGTACTTGTTCGCACTAACACCTGAGGGAAGTTCTTCTTGATAAATTAAATATCTATTTATTGACAAACAGCAACCAAATACCAAACCACATTAAACTAATTGCCCACCCTAGAAAAATCGTATTGGTTTCCAAAACTGCCAATTTTAGTTCGAAGTTACATACATATGTATAATGGTCCAGGGGAAAAACGGCACAGAGTCCATTCAAAATCATTCCGAGAAAAATGAAAATAAAGCTAACTTATTTACGCTAAATTGTGTTTATAGTAGACTATTTTTTTTTTCAAAATTTCAAGTTAATAAGTAGTATTTTTGTGTTCAATGCTCCTTTTGTTTTAAGTCAGACACTAAGAACCAAATGCTTGAATGTATACTTATTTTTGAGAAAATAGGGATGAAATCTACGGACTTGTGCAATTCTTTCATTTCGTTTTAATGGTTTTTCTTGTAAAATTACCACTTTTTTCAAAAAGTAAGTCTTGACATCTAGAAGTAGTTTATGAAGAGTAAAAACAAACAGTAACCAAATATTAAAGATACCGTACGTTCGTAGAGTATCAAGTTTGGGGTAAGTTTACGCTCTTTTGACTTTAAAGTTTCATTGAAGAAATTTTAATTGGATTGTAAAGATACATGAGTTGTTTACTTATAAACAATTAAAAATTGTTCCTCCACCAAAGATGAACTAGATCTCTCTGTGAATCATCTCACCGAAGCCTTCAATGAATCAATGAGCACTTCAAGCCCCCTAACCATTGTAAAGGGTAAAAAGAAACCTCACTGATCGAACTAGAACCATTCAGGAAGAGTTGTCGCAAACTCTTCAATAGATCTAAATACACAAGATCTCCCTTTGACTGGGACTTATATAAACAAGCTCTAAAGCAATATAAGAAAGAATTAAGGAAGAGCAAGAGGTCTTCTTGGAGAAACTTCTGTGGAAACATAGAAAATACTCCAGAAGCCTCAAGATTCAGGAAAATTCTATCAAAAAGTCCCACAACACCCAGTGCTTTAATGACTGAGGTGGGCTCGTGGACTACCACAGATGAAGAATCTCTAAATCTGTTATTAGACACCCACTTTCCAGGTAGCTCTAACATTTTAAACGACTTAACATCTGAGTCTCAACCCATTACAAACGATATAGTTGATCTAATAACGCGGGAAAAACTGCAATGGGCTGTAGACAGTTTTGATCCATATATTTCCAGGGCAGACGGAATCATTCCTGCCGAACTACAAAAATGCTCAGAAATGATTATTCCACTATTGGAAATCCTTCTGTCTAGCTGTGTAAGGTTGAGATATATTCCCAAAGCCTGGAGAATGGCAAAAGTAGTCTATTCCAAAAGCAGGAAAACCCTCCCACGTTAACCCTAAAGATCTACGACCAATCAGCCTATTATCCTTCCTTCTTAAAACTCTGGAAAGATTGATTGAAATACACATCAGACACAACTTGAAACCATGTCTCATTTCCACAGCTCAACATGGAAAATCAGTAGAAACAGCACTTTATTCACTGGTGCGTAGCATTGAATATTCCTCAAATACAAAGATTACAACCACTTAAATTAAAGCTACTAGTTTCCTAGATATCGAAGGAGCATTCAATAACGTCAGCTACCAAGCGATCACAACAGCAATGAACAATCTAAAAATAGATAAATCACTCATTGATCTAATAAGTCTCATGCTTAACAGCAGGACAATAATTTCCAACATGAGGAGCTTTACCACCACCAGATCGGTGAATCGAGGTACTCCCCAAGGTGGGGTCCTTTCGCCTCTTTTATGGAACATGGTAGTAAACGACCTCTTAACATCGTTGGAAGCAGAAGGTTTCAAGGTGATTGCATATGCCGACGACGTTGCAATATCGGTATCTGGAAAACACCTACGGCCACAAGTTCTCTCGGAACTCCTACAAAATGCCTTAAGCAGGCTCACAAATTGGGCAAAGCATTGTGGCCTGGACGTCAACCCACATAACACGGAACTAGTACTCTTTACGAGAAGGTACAAAATTCCTAAAATTAGCCCACCCACAATTAAAGGAATACCCCTAAGCTTTTCCGACCAAGCCAAATATTTAGGCCTTATTTTGGACAAAAAACTAAATTGGAAGGCAAATATTGATGGTAGAGTAAAGAAGGCTACTGTAGCACTCTTTACTTGTAAAAAGGTCATAGGCTCAAAGTGGGGCTTTTCTCCAAAAATAACCCACTGGCTATATACCTCGGTAATCAGACCGATACTCACATATGGAGTTGTCGTATGGTGGACCGCACTGGACAAGATGGTAAACTTGAACAAACTCATTAAAGTCTAGCGGTCAGCAGGTATGTGCATTACGGAAGCACTTCGCTCAACGCCAACAGCAGCTTTAGAAGTACTTCTAAACTTAACACCTCTTGACCTCTTCTCCAAAATGGTGGCAGCCAATTCATGCGTGAGGCCTAGAGCCTCACTAGACTATACCACCCCAAAAATGGTATTCGATAATAACTTCCATATTTCTATCCCCTCAAGATCCTTTTGGGAAGAAGGAAGACCTCAAGAAGAAAACACGATACACTTCTATACAGACGGTTCAAAGACCGACAACGGCGTTGGAATTGGTATCTATTTGAAACAACTGAATCTCAGTCTATCTAGTCTATCTAGCAGAAGTAATGGCGATAAAAGAGGTTTTATCCTGGCTCAAAGAAAACGTTATATCTTGTAAGGATATATACGTATCTTCTCAGACAGCCAAGCCGCTCTCAAATCTCTCGCGTCTGTCTCCAAACTCTATCACAGTCCACGACTGTCGATCATCTCTGAATGAGATGACAGAACAGTTTAACATTGACCTCATTTGGGTGCCGGGCCACAGGGACATTCCGGGAAATTGCAAAGCTGATGAGCTCGCCAAAAACGGAACACTTCTGCCCACTGTTAGACAGAGACACAATATAGGAACACCACTTGCTACATACAAACAACTTTTCAAACAATATGCTCTAGAATCAACAAATGCTAGATGGTTACAGGGTACCACCTGCCTAGCAACTAAACAAATATGGCCATGCATAGACCTGAAGCGGTCAAAAGGCTTGATTTCCCTGAGCAGACAAAGTATAAGCTCCACAATTGGAGTCATAACAGGACACTGCCTCATAGGTAGACAAGCTATGAAGCTGGGGGTCTATACCAATTACTTCTGTAGAAGCTGCATGGGCGAGAAAGAGGAGGAATCAGTCCAACATCTTATATGTACATGTCCGGCACTCTCCAATAGAAGGAAAACCTACCTCGGTAACCCCTTCTTTGATAATACCAGTGAACTGGCAACGAGATGTCTCTCAAATTTCATTAAAAGTACAGAATGGTTTGCTTAATTTCATTACTCTCCCATGAGTAACTTTCTTTAGTGGTATCACAATGGACCCTTGGGGTCTAAGTGAGTCAACAACATCCAGACGACCACTCTAACCTAACCTAACCTAACCTAACCTAACTATAAAATACAACTTTACTATCAATTTATGAATTTCCATACAAGTTCGCATGGGAATTTATCTTTAAAATGAAAATTAAGCAGAAATATATGAAATTTCATACGATTTCCACGCGCACACTTGCCCTCAAAATGATTGCGCACATTTATCGCAAACAAAGTTTTTTTTTCTATTATTTTTGCTAAAATTTAAACAAATGAATTATAAAAAGAATAAGTAAAATTTTTATTGAATTATGCTCATATAATGTTTGCATTAAATTAAAATTCAAATTGTATATACTATATGCCACTAACACCGTCTCAGAGTTACAAAAAAATTTAAGAAAAGTAAATGTTTTTTTAATTTTCTCTCACCGGCATATTAAATAAAACATCTGCTTAAGCACACTTAATATCGATGAGGGTTGAAAACTTCCTTAAATATGCATTTTTACAAATCAGAATTTCACCCCCTTTTTTGTTTCGTTAAAAAATATTTGATATTTTTCTTGAGATTTATAGAGAAATATATCTAAAATATTCCAACGAAGAATTAAACACCGCATAAACGCAGTATTTATAAAGTACGCACAAGCAAACAGAAGATGATGTTGAAAATCCATCAATGGTTAGGTTTGCAAATATACACCGTATACTCCAGGTAGCTACCCCTAGGGAAAATCCCTAACTAGTTCAAACAAACAAACAAATGTTTACAGAAATGCTGTTTCTTTTTGAATTCAGAGCGCTAAGAGATCGGAATTTGTATTTCTCTTTTCGTGCAAAGCTAGCTCGGAGCTCCATAATAAAATAACCGAGCAAACGGTAAAAAGGTAAGCGTAGCCAACTTCATACAGACAGAACCCAACTAATAGCCCTTCCACTTTATTCCATCGAGTATTAACACCATGTCAAAAAAAGTGGGATGAATTACCTACTTACGACTGCCAAAATTGTGTGAAGAAAGTGTTTTCATATTTTGCTTCCACACTTGCGTCCAAACAAATCAATTCACCATAACCTCAAACTCCCAAGTGGGATAGAATGTGTGATGGTTTTAGAACCCATCCTAAATATTTTCATGTCAAATTGTGTGAGATGGGCTGTCAAGTCGTGTGGGATGAAATTTTATATTTTGTTTCCACACTATTATACTTGTTTACTTCCCGGACACAAAACAGTGTACAAGCGCGGCAACTTCGCTGTTGGCTTACTGGCTGAACAGAATGGTGACGCAGACGGAAACGGAGACGGAGCCGGAATAGCTGTCAAAATATTGAATACACGCAAATTCAATGTTGCGAACACAACGGAACGTAGACGCATACGGAGACGCAGACGCAGACGGAAGAGTTCACCAACTTTTAACTTTTGACGTACGGCACTTTTGACGTTTCAATTTGTATGAAGAAAAAAAACAACTTTTTAGGTCGGAAAAAAATATTGTGGTTATTTGTATCGCGAAAAAAATTATTTATTAAAAGGAAAATTATTGGAAACAAAAAATGTGAATTCTGAGCTTGTACACAATAATATTCTTTTGTTTTTCTTCAAAATACCTTCAAAGCTGTACAGCTGCATTGTGGGCATGTAAAAAAAATAACGTACGACACTTTTTGACAACTCTTCCAGTTCCGTCTGCGTCTTCAGTTCCGTCATTCTATTCTGTTCAGCCAGTTAAAGTTCTAGCAGGGGCTCTCACATTCGTAGGCATTTGTTACTGTAAAAAGCCGAAATAATGAAATTCTAGAACTTATCGGTAAATTATAGCAACCAGCATTACGGCGTATAAACAGTGAGGTATGTATGGGGAGGGCATATTGCCCCCCTGGAACCCACCCACTGTAGGATTTGGGGCAGGTGCGAGGTTGGGTGTATGCAAAGTTTCTTTTGCATTTAAAGAATCTATATTTCAAGAAACTTTGTTTGAATGTCTTTTATGTATAAACAGTGGAGGTAGGATTTGCCGATAAATTCTAGAATTTAATTATTTCAAGTGGGCCAAGCAGGGGGGCATCATGCCCTCCATACATACCTCACTGCTTATACGCCGGCCGTTATGTTGGGTGCCAGCACTATATTCATCTAGGATTTTCCAGTAAATTCTAGAATTTCCTTATTTCGGCTTTTCACGCTAACATATGTATGTATATGCATTTATTAGATATTAAAACAAAAATGTAAAACGCACTAAAACATATTTTAAGTCTTGGAATCTTTAAAGAAGGTTACATAAAGGATTAAAGTTTTTTAATGCCCAAAGAGAAGCTGTGCAAGTAGTGAATCAAGCAAGCAATAAAATCACGCACGCGAAAAACGGAATTTTTTTTTTTTTTGTTTGGAATTATGTCTTTTTGTTCATCATTACTAACCCGTTTTTTTTTATTAAAAAATATTCAACAAAATATACATTTTTTAATTTTATTTACGGGATTTTGGCCTTGTGGGTTTTCTGGATTTTGAGTTTTCGGAATTATGGGTTTTCTGGATTTTGGGTTTTCTGGATTGTGGTAATTTTTAGTTCGCTTCCTCACTATTCGACGGAGCGGAATCTTTCAGTCGTATTCTGTTATTCCATTTGATAGAAACTTTCGATTCACGTAAAAGTTTCGTTCAATTTGCGTAAAATTATTTTTTAAATCTCTTTTAACTGATATTTAGTTTTGAAATTCCTAAAAGAATCTAATTGTTTAAATTCTGTTTTCATCGAATTCATACAAAACTTGAAGCATTTATTTCCCTCCGACGGATAGCAGAATACAAACCTTTCACGCGAATATTTACATGCCGCCTCCACAGGCCATGAACGATGGCAGGATTATGAACATATGTCTACAAAAAATCCAATGGAGGCACAAAAATCCATGTCCATGTCATGAACATGTCGACGAAAACTAATTTTTGAACAAGACATGAGCTGTGTTCAAAGCTTGGCCATGAGATTTGACGTTCCATGTGTGTGAGAGAGGTAGAAGTAGTACTGAAAGGAATTTTTGTGTGATTCTCTTGCTCTGACTTATTAGTGGAATTTATCGACATAACTAACAACATGACATAAAGTGCCCAGTGCGTAAAAACAAGCTGATTGTTGATTGGATTGTGGTTTGGATCTTAGGCATCTGTATGTCCTGTGGAGTCGGCGTGTTAGCAGAATTGGGCTGTGAGATCTCATTTTTCTAAACATGATTTTAATTTTTCATGCATGCATGTGCGTGTTATTGGTAATTCATAGCTGGTGCAGCCATACAAGTTCTGATATTGCCACTTTTATGTCCACTCTTTATTTCTGTGCCTATGTCCGCAAAGTATTCTTGTTTCCCTGTCTCCATAATGCATAACTTTATGACTTGATTATGGACAGGTCAGGAAATGTTTGGAGGCTATGCCGTCTCAGCAATCCTCCTGTTAATTTTATTGCTTGTACGTAGGTGGTATAAGTAAAGACTTCCATAACTATGTTAATTCTTTTAAAATCAGATAAATATGTTTATAATATTCAGTCTTAAAAACCAAAGTGTGATCGTAGATAAGAGCAAGATCGTCTGACCCAGTCTTATTACTTTTGATTTCATTTTTTTTTAAGTTCTGTTGCTATGGTAAAAAATGTGTATTCCTTATATTTCCCATATTCATTAACATTAAAATTAACATTAAAATTAAGCTTAAGTTGGCGCATTTTAAAAACCTTATATGTATATCTACATTTTCAAATATGTTTTACTTACATATAGGTCCCAAAGTTGAAGACAGACAGAATAACGGGTATCTATGAGGTCGTAATGCTGCATTACATTAAAAACACTTTAAATTTTTGATGAATATTCTATTAGGTTTGTATTAATTACATATTTTTCTTTTCTAATTTTTTAATCTGTTTTCCGTTTCAATTCTTCTTTAATAATAACATAGGACAACAAAACCTTTAAAAAGGGAGTATGAGAACATTTACCTTTAAAACAATAAATTAAATAATATTTCCAATCATTATCAAACGGTTATATTTAACGAAAACATGAACAAATAAAAAAATATATTTCATTTTTATATTTATTTAATTAATTCAGAACATTTTAAAACACCAACAACAAAAATAAAACAAAATAAAAAAATAAACCAGGTTTTGCTTTCTTGAAATTTGAATTTATGGACAGGAGTTCATTCATTAATGTTTTTTATCAAATCGATTGTTTTAAAAGTTTCATTGATTTTCGCATCTTTTTCTTTCAGAATTTATGCAATGAATGCTAAAATGAATTTCAAATAATTCAATATAATCAGGTTTTATTAGAAAATCTTACAATAACGGACATAATTGAATCGGTGACTAGAAGAACAATGCAATGATTTGTCAGTCTGAATAGTAGATATTAATGAATAATAAATAATTCTGACCAATTGTATTTTTTTTGTGCGAAATTTTTAGTTGGTTCTGTTTTTCAATATAATTTTCATATATCGTCGGCTCGGAAGGGAAACAACACAACTCAACAAATTAAATTTTTGAGCTATCATTGCATTTTTGTGAGTAAAAGAAAAACTATTAGTTGGAAAAATACCAGACTCTATATTACAATGTTTGGAACTTAATGAGCTATTGCGTGATTTTGCTATTTGAACAGATAAATTGAAATTCAAATGTCGATTTTCTTCCGAACCGACGACGATATGTATGTACTGTTTCTTCCAATTCACCAATTCAGTTGTATCATTATTCTTTTTAAATAATATCTTGATAGTTCTCGGTATAAAAATTAAAAAATAAGTATAAAAATGTTCAAATAAATACAATTACAAAAACGTATTAAATAGGTAATTAAAAGAAAAAAACTCAAAAAACGAATAACAAAGTAAGATGAGAATGAAAACTTAAGAAAACGAATCGATTAGTATTCAACATTATTTAAAACAAAAAAGTTCAAAGCCATACAAATATGAACAAGTATTAAGTAAGTTTATATTGAAAGGACATAATATATGTGTATGTAATTATTAGCAAAGCGGGGAATGATTAAGAACACATTAAAAAATTAATAAAAATGATCCAATTTATTTTTTAACTATTAATATAAATATGAGATTAAAAAAACACAAAAATAGTAGCATGTACAATCGCAGAATTTTTAAATTTATTGTAAAAAGTTTATGTGATAGCATTAAACTGAATTTCTGTTTTAAGTTTAAATACATGTACATATGTAGATGCAAAATTATAATCTTATACTTTTGAGAAGCAAACAAATTAAATAAAGTTAAATTCATACAATAACTTTTGAAGAAATCGCCAAAAAATAGGCCAGATCATTTGGTTGATGACGTGATTTGCTTTCAGTATACATATATGTATTTCTCATATTATTATTTTGTTCATAAAATCGGAAACCACTATAAAAAATTATATATACACTCGTCAGTAAATTTGTATGTGCGTATGTTGTTTTGTTTATATTTTAATTTTTTTTTTCAATTGCAAAATAATGACGAAAAAATACCGATACCGGCAAAACGATTATGAAAAAATACTTTAACAAAAATACTTGCTTCAAAATAAAACTTTGTCCTCTGGTCATATAAAAACATTAAAATGTTAATTTAAATTAAATGAGAGAAACAAACAAAAGTAAATCAAAATTCAGAATTTAAAAAATATAATTCAAAAATTAATTTGTTCTGTAGGTATAGTGTAGACAAAGCAATGACGTTGAATTTTTTATGAATCTCTCATACATAGGTACGTAACTCTATAGGGTACTAATCGATTCATTTTTAGTTTTTTTTTTAGTGTAGAGAGATATAAGGTCTGGAGAACCCATACTGCTTTCAAGTACCAAAGAAGTTAATAAAAAATGGAAAAATTTCGAAGATTAATAATTTAAATAACAACAATTTATATTATAGTTACAAAAAAATATTGAGACAGTAAGAGAACTAGACAACAGTTATTACTTTAAATCTAGAACAACATTTCTATAGGAAAACGATTTTGTGATAATGACATGCAATGAAGTATTCAATACACAAACTGTTCCTTTTTGTTTAAGCAATTACAATTGAAAATAAAAACTATATGTATTTGTGAAGAACAAAAAAATCTGAAATTTGTTAACAAAAAGCAGTAAGAGAACCCACATTCAAGATAAAAGCACACGTTTTTTAAGTTTTCCTATTTATGAATTTTTTATTAAACGATTTGTAGCGAAAAAATTAAGTACATTTTTGTATGCAAAATGCAACTGTTACAAAGTTTTTATTTTTGTGAAATTTGCTCAATGAAAAGTGAAGTTAATATTTTTATATTTTGTTTTAATGGGTTTTAAAGAAGAAAATAATATATAAATACTAATATTTTATTGACAAGAGACAATTTTTAAAACCTTTTCATGTAAATGTAGAGTAACCTTTCTCACCTGGCAAATTTTGTAGTGGTTTGGCGCGTTGGGTGCCAAGAGCGTTGGGACGAATTTGTCCCGCCCCACGGACCCCCCCGGTTGCTGCCTGCGACCCCCCGGTGGGCACCACCCGATGAACTGCCGCCGCCCCCACCACCGCCACTTGGGGGCCCGCCAGACGATGGATGTTGCCACGGAGCCCAGCGACTCGGCCACGCGTGGCCATGATTCCACGCCCACGACCATCCCCCTCCTATTCATTTTCATAATTTTTTGTTGTTATAAACCATTCATTTTTATATATATATTGATCGCCAGTTAATTTAGTTTTTTTTTTCGTTTTTCAAAAAGTTAAGTAGTTTTTGGTTATATTTTCAATAAAAATGTTATATTGTTTATATTTGTTTAGATTTGACGAACATATATATAATTTTTGTCAAGATGATTACCGAAAATTAAAAAAAAAAAGAGGAAAAAAGAAAAAAATCGAAATATTCGCGTTAGATTCTGAATAAAACATAAAATATGGAACGTTACAAAGCAACAAACATATAGTAATAACAAAATCAATAAACTTATATTTAAATAATAAAAAAAACTTAAAAGCTAGTTTCAATATTTCTCTTACATAAAAATAAAGCATAATATTTAATTTGTTTTCATATTTATTTGAACTAATGTCGTTTGCAGAACCATTATGAATATGAACATACATACATTATAGATACATATGTATGTATATATGTACATGTCATACATAGTCAACTTTCAAAAAATAATACTTATCTGATTATCTTATCTGATCGGTATAAAAACCTGCTGCCTTATTTATAAAAAAATTGTTATTTCAGCTCCTGTGTTCAGGGTAACTACACCATGGAATAATAATTTTCCGAACTCAAACTAAAAGCAATTGCTTACTGCTCCAGTTGAGCCCGGAAAAATCTTATTCCATGGTGTAGTTACCCTGAACAAAAGAGCAATAAGCATTTTTTGTTTATAAATAAGGCAGCTGTAATACAAATCTGACTGGGATAACTAACTCTCCACAAAATTATAAATATTTGTACTCATGTTCTTATGTATGTATTTCTTAGAGAGGAAAAAAATATTGAAAATATTTAAGCTAAATTTTGGATGAGAAGATACAAAATTATTTAAAAAAATATATTTCGCTATGTTTCATAATTTCATAAATGTACATTGTACATAAAAAAAAAAACTTGTTTTGATTGATGGCAGTACATATCTCGAAAACCCAACATGATTAAGCAATTCTGAGCTCGAAATTATATTCAGCAAATGCTAAATCTACACCTTATTATTACCTGAACAAAAAATACATCACTCGCTTTCTTTTGTTTTTTATTTTTGTAGAATATTTTTTTTAATTAAGGGCTGAAAATTTTATTTGGCAGATAACATTTGTGAATTTTTTTTCATGTTGACTGCTTGTTAAGATTTGCGTTTATGTTTAAAATTTCAAAATTCTGCAGTTACAATTTGGATGAAATTTTATAACATGCAAAAAATCGATTATTGAGGGCCAAATGTAATTTTTATACTTCATGTACAGTACATATGTGAAACCTACTTAATTGCTAATTAGTAACACAAAAAAAAAATTAATTGCTGTTTTGTTTTGCTATAAAGTGGGTGTCCTGCTAAGTTGACGTCAACTAAGCAGGTCAACTTTTTCAAAAATAGAGATAAGCGGTCGGGGAGTGGATATACATACATATGTATATTGAAAACTAATTGTTAATTAGTTACGCAAAAAATTAATTGCTGTATTGATTTGCGAGGAAATGGGTGTCGTGTTAAGTTGACGTCACATCCATTTTTTCGCAAACCAAAACAGCGATTACATGTTTTTGCGTAACTAATTAGCAACTAAATAGTTCTCAATACACATATATTCACTCCCCGACCGGTTATCTCTATTTTTAAGAAAGTTGACCTGCTAAGTTGACGTCAAATTAGCAGGACACCCATTTTTTCACAAACCAACAGAACAATAAATTTTCTTTTTGCGTAACTTATTAGCAAATAATTAGCAGCTAATTACTATATTCTTTTTAATCTCCAATCGAAAAAGTGACCTGCTAAGTTGATGCACATTAGAGGCCGCTTAATGTGCCAGTTGCTTATAGAAGCCCTATGTACCTACATGTTTGAAGATACGGTATGCACTGCTTTTCATGTGAATGTTGATGTTTGGAGAATTCAACGGTACACTTTCTAAAATGCAAACGCTCTCAGCCACCAAATAAATTTAAACAGGTATTCCTAAAAGAATTGGAGTTGCCATGAACGACACCCACTAATAGCTTAACATTTTCCACGGGGTGATATAAGGAAAGTTCTAAATTGCAAAATAAATTTAAGCGTGTTATTTGTCCTCTTAGTCGAGACCGAAAAGTCGAGAATTCATGCTGAAAATTTCACTATCCTTATGTTCTGCACACAGAAAAGAAAATTAATAACCTTTTTACATTTCCTAACGAGCGAGGATTATAAAACTGAAGTAAAATAGTTAAAAAAATAAAAGTTTTTATTATTTTATTTCTCCTTAAATCCTAGAGAAAGTTTTCAATTTTACTACCTAAAAATATATATTTCATAAAGGAGCTGAATGCATTAGACATGAATATGGGGGTCCAAGACCTCTTAGGTGGTCTGTTAAGGTATTCAGTTTTTTTATTAAATAAAATTTTTTAAGTGCTATACCTTTTATCTTGGCTTTCATATGCATTTTCAGCGCAGCATTATCTTTCTGCAAACACCCCAACCACGGCTAACAAGACTTGCATATTTGTATATAGAAAGTAAAGACCTATCTTAGTATTAATTTTTGCTATGACTCACACCAAAGAACTGCTGTGGGCTCTTAATCTTATACCTTCCTTTTTTATAGATCATAACAATCATTTCTATCTGCCAAAACATATTATTTTTTATTCATCTCATTTACTTTTTACAATATGCTCTGCAAAAACACATGTTCATTAAAAATAGAAAACAAATTTTCGTTTTTAACTTACGAGTAATAACAAAAAAATCTCATTGGTATTAATTCCATCTTACCAAATGCAATCAGTAGTAGGTAAGATGATCTTAATATTCTTATTATTCTGCGATTGACATATTTCATTTTAGGCTTTAAGAATACTGACAAAAATTGTTAAACAAATTTAATTCTGCTAAATTTATAATGCGATAGATATAATTTAATGGTTAAAGTAAGAAGAATTTTTTCGAATTCTTTGTTAATAGTGTTAGCAATGTCAGGCACTTATTAGGTTATGATACAATATTTTTTTGTTTGCACTTTGGTAATGGATTTTTTTTAATGAATGCTGTTTTAGTAAAAGCTGTAATAAATAAACTTAAAATTAAGGAAAAAATTTAACAACACATGAAATGAAGCAAAATAATTAAGAGCATAAAACAAACAATAATATTTGCGTTTAAAAATTAATAAAAAAAAGCGTGAACAAAGCAAAAAGCGAATCAAGCAAATAAGGTATAATGTGTTTTACATAAATTTCGTAGTTAAATAATAAAATAATAAATCAAATATATTAACTTAATTAGAACGAAGTGTTGTTTGTGTAGATTTTAAATAATTTTGTTTGAACAATTTTTTTTATCAAATTAACGATTTAATTTTAAGACAAAATTAATTTCGTTTTATCTTTCAACACCACTTATGACATTGGATTCTACTCCAAATAACTGTTTTCCATTTTTGATCATCGAGGAGGACTAAAATACTAGAGCTACGTGTTTCAATTGAGATATTTTGTAATTCATGTTGTTCTTGTTGTTGCAATCCTGCTGTGCGTTTATTTGTACGAATATAAGGAAGTTAAAACAATTCAACACACAAGTTGAATACGCAGTAACGAAAGAAAATAAACAAAAATTAAACAAATTATATTTCTATACAAAATAACACAATTAATAAATAAACAGATTTTTTTTGTAAAAAAAAAATGAAAATTAAACAAATCAAATCAATAGAGGGGTTGTTCACTTCTACAAAATGATGGTTGTTTTTCAAAGAATGAAATTTATACTAGAGAAGAAGAGAAACCCACCACATTGTTTCTTGCCGTTCTATGCGGTTCACCAGCGGGTGGTCCTCCACTTGGAATTGGTGAGACCCCGCTTGGTGGATAGTCAAAGTAGTATTCTCCATCGTAATTTCGGTAATATTCGTCATAAAATGATTCATTGTATCCGCCACGATAATCCGAATAACCATAAAAGTCGTAATCATAATCTATAAATTTTTAAATTAAATAAATTTTGTTTCTTTTCTTTTTTTCTGGTTGTGTTGAGCATTTTAAATAATGTATTACTATGCAGCCAGCATATGAATTTATTTCTTTAATAAGTTTCACTTACAACGTAAAGTTTTATTTTACATATTATAATATGTTGTAAGTTATCTAAGTAAGTTTCACAAACACAAAAAGAAGTTAATGAAGTTTTGTATTCTACCAACAAAAAGAGGATATCATTTTATTTGCGGCGTTAAATAAGTACAGACTGAAAAATTTCAAAAGTTTGATAGAACATAAAACATAAAATTTAAACTCAAATATTTTAACGGTGTATATGTATGTATGTTGAGTATATGTATATCTATGTATGTATATGAAAAAATGCGGTTATTTATATTTTAATAGGGGGGTTTAGTTTGTTTTGTTTTAAAAATATATTGCGTGTTTTAATTATTTTGTTTTGTTAGTTACTTCTTTGCGTTTTGTATTATATTTTACTGTAAATGATATGGCCTATTTGTATCTGATGTTTTACATAGTTCAAGGTTTATAAACGTAATAAAAATACAAATAATTATTCATATATGATATTGTTACAAGAAAGCTGGAATTTAAAATTGTTATTCAAATGTTATTTTATTATTAAAAATTTAATAAAAATTGTGCGTTTGGTTTGCTTGAACGAAAAAAACTGCTTTTAAAAATTAAAATTTATAACTATACTTTTTAGAACTTTTTGATGGATTCATTGTACATTCCAAAAAAAAAAAATAATGAAATATACCTATAAAAAATAATATTGAATATGTATTCGTATGAAAACGAAATTTTTTTTTAGCTCAAAAAATAACGGAAATTGCCATACAACCGTTTTGAAAAAATTTATTTATCTCAAAAACTGTTCAAACGATTTTTTTTTAAATTTTTGTGTGTACTAGTGGTCGTATGGTCTGCATGTTGGTGAAAAAAATTAACAAAACACCGTTATTAACGGTACCTGTCATAGAACCGTTTTTTTTATTTTCCATTTTCTAGTTAACGGCTCAACCGATTTTGATCAAAATTTTTACTTTTAAGCTCCTATCAAGTGTGGATAATACTGCATACAAATTCAAAAAAAATTTCCGCCGTTACATGAATACCCGTATTATTTAAATGGATTTGTGATTTTAAAGGTATTTACATATACATTTATTGAGGGAGTTAAATATGAGAAGCGAAAAAATGATTTCTATACGGCCCTTAGGCAAGGGCGTACGCAGGATTCCGAGTAGGGGGGCAGGCCCGTAGCTAGCATTTTGTTTCGGAGGCGGCTTGCTTCATAGCTTTAATAAAACTTTGCCTGAATTTTATGGGCTAAAGACCATTTAAAGCTATTTTGAATCAATTATTAAACAAGGCCATTTAAATTTGGCTGATTTTTTCAGTAGCAAACATAGAACAAAAATATATAATCAGATAAATAGAACCAAAGAAATCAACACGTAAGTTTCTTAAGCGAACATTATTGGAATTTTTTGAATAAAAAATAAACAAAAAAAAGTTTCCAAAAAGAAATTCTGATAAAGTTCGTTTAAATTTCTAATATCTTGTGTTCTATTAATCTTTAGGCTTAGGGAAAATTGCAGCCCATCTTTTTCTAATATAAAAAAGGCCTCACTAAATTACGTTTCCGGGTTATAACAGGTTGTTTGTTTAACGAAATTCAATTTAAAATAAGTCAAGTTGTGATGTGGAATAAAAAACATTTTCTGAAAAAATCTTCGGAATTTTGTCTTATGTTATTAAGAAAAATAAGGATTTCCTTATATTAAAATCCTTTCGGGAGGGGCTTCAGACCCTCCAGCACCCCCTCTAGCTACGTGTCTGAGTGGGGGGGGGCAAACTCACATTTGATTTTATTAATTTAAACAAGATATCGGTCGGTACAAATTAGTACAGTTAGTGAAAAAAAACTAAGTGATATTTTTAAGAAATTTTTAAAAACTTTTTTAAATTTTTCAAAACTTTTTTTTTTATTATTCGCAGAATTTTTTTTTTATTATTCGCAGAATTTTGTTAAAGAATTTTGAAAAGCAGAATTTTAAAAGAAAAATTTTGAAAAGCAAAATTTTGTAAGCAGAATTTTGACCCAGACAACTCTCGTAACGTAGATATAATATTCAGTGTTTACAAAAAAAACTCCGTTTCATTATTTTGACTGAAAAGGTTTTTAACAGCTTGTGCATGCATATTAGGGTGTCCGTTGTTTCCCAAATTCACTTTTTGTTTGGATCAGACACCCCCTGTATAAAAAGTTTATGCCCTACAGTAAATTTATGGACCAAAAAAAAACATTGCTCAACAGTGATAAAACTTATGTCATATGAAACCTTATGGAGAGTAATTCATTGTATTATATGGCGGCCTTATTGGAATCGAGCGCGAAAATTGTGTTTTTACGCATTTTATAAAAAAAGTATTTAAAATGGAAAAATTTTATTAAAAAATGACGAATCTTAATGAAAAGTTTTTTTTTTACAATTTTTGAAAGTCTGTTCTTTCATTCCTTTTTGAAATCAACTTATTTCTGTTTATAGTTTTCGAAAAAATTGCTTCCAACTTAAAAATGTTGAAAAACAAAAATTTTAATATTGAATTTTTCACAATTTTAAATACTAGGTTCTAAATTGGCTTTTTAAACACTCGATTTCAATTTAACCACCATATAATAAAATGAAGTACTCTCCATTAGCTTTTATATGACATAAATTTTATCACTGTTGAGCAATTTTAAAAGTGGGCCCAAAGTCCATACAAAAGTGCCCATGGCCCTTTTTAGGGAATTTATGAACTTTTTACGTATTTTTTTTCCTCCCGATATTCAGATATTCAGGGCATAAACTTTTGATTTAGGGGTTATCTGATCAAAAAAATTAGTTTGGGAAATAACGACACCCTAGTGTATATAATAGTAGCTAGTTAGTACAGAAATTTACCAAAAATTTGTATTATTTGTTAATTTTGAAGAAAGTATTGAAAAGTTTTGTTTGTAATGACGAAGGACATGTAAAGAAAAAATTTTAACATTGAAGATAGTTTTTAAAATTAATATTGTGCATTATTTAACAAAAAATGTAGGAAGTTAATATTTATTAGGGAAGTTTTGAATTATTTGTTTTGATTTTAGTTTGAGGAGTTTTTGAGTTCGTAAGCAGATATTAATTATTTTTTGACGTATGTACATACATATATTGATGGGTTATTAATGAAAAGAAATTACAAATGTATATTTTAAGAACGTTGGCTGCGTATGGAAATTAAGATTTTGGTAGGGCGTGCGGTGAACACCTGCGCACCTTCGAATAAACGTCACTGTGTACGTATGTATGTCTATGTAAAAATTATATTCAAACCCAAAATTTTGCAAAAAAAAAATTCAAATTTACTACGCCTACTGGTTGGCTTCAGTATTTATAAATAATAAAATAAATTTAATGGCACATCAACAGCTCATGAAGAACTAGGGCTTAGTGACTTACAACTCTCAACCAATCCTGTGTGCGTGTCTGCAGGAATGGAAGGGACCTACAGTTTATTGCCGAATCCGAACGGCTAATGTGAGCGGTACTTTTCTATAACAAGAAATACTTTTGGAAGTTTTGTCAATTCCTTGCAAGAGGCGCCACAGTAAGTCGAGGAGGTGTAGTGGCATTTATTTTTGAGAAAATTGAAAATAACGTAAACTATTTTTGAAATTATTCAAATTTAATGTCTGTTAATGAAAATTTATTGCAGCATATTACAATAGGCTCGAGCTATAAAACTTGAAACTATTAAAAAAAATCCCATTTCTAATTAATGATGCATTTTTAATTTTAAGATTTGATGAGATTTGAGAGTTGTAGGTACAAGTACAAGTACTACAAGCATAAATTGTTTCCTATTGTTGATAACGTGATTTTAGGCCAGGCGCGCACACCACACCACCACAACAACAGCGCCAGCTGGTCAAAACCGGTTCATACCTTTTGCCCCACCCTGTACATATACACTGCGCGTCATTCGCAAGGAAGAACACCAGTTGGATCGCAATCATAGTCGGGTGGGCGGCGTGATGGTGTTGGGAGCCATCTCCTAATATGGCGAGTTACATATTTTGACAGCAAATATGAATGCAAACACTTACAAAAACTCACTTGAAACTGCTTTGGATTATATAGGAACACTATACGATTCTCTTCCCAATCCAATCTATATGAGGTCATTTAAGGGCAGATCAACACATTCACCTATATTCTGCAACTCGTATTTATGACTCGTATTCGACTACAGTCGTATGTTGGTATTCCAGGAGTCGAGTATTAGACTTTACTTGTACTAATATTGGGAAACGCTAAACATCGCATACGACTGTTCATATTTTTCATCATTCCGAAACTAGTATTTATTTGAATTTAAGTCGTATATATGTCGTATATTCCTCGCATGAAATTTTTGAAACGAGGTTTATTTGCCTCCAAAATGGGAAAAAATAATGCACATCTTTTCACATAATATGTTTACATATCACTCAGGCACTCAAGTATGTTTTAGATCTACAAACATTACAAACAAAGGTATTAACGATCCATTGAAACTGTGCCGAGATTTAGCTAATGGCGAGTGAGTGAGATGACTCACTCTTTATTGAAAATCGATTTAGGTAGTAAAAGTGAGTGAGTAGGCGAGTGAAATGAAACGTCAGTTTACTTGCCGGATGTTTCAGCGGTGACTTGGTGTATGGGTTGGTAAATTTACACTTTTGCATAAGTATGCGTTCTTTTCCAAAGGAATTTTAAGATATATATTCACGTATGTGAAATGAAATAGCAAAACAACAATGTATGTATGTAAAAATGATTTGATTTTTATACAAACATATATTTATGTAAAAATGATATTTGATGAACATTATTAATTTGTTATTTACATTCTAATTGTAGGTATACATTTTTTTTAATAGAAGTGAAAAATATAATTCGGCATCGCAAGGACGACCCCATCAACTTCGTGAGGACAAACTACAAAACTTTGGAAGAATATTTAGGAGTGGATAGGGCACACTAACTTCACACTAAAGTCACACATTGATTAAATTTTATTTTCTTAAGTTTTTTGATAAAGTTTAATTAAAATAAAAATACAAAATTAAAAAATTAAACCTCAAACAAACAAAACCAAAGACAACAAATTAAAAGATAGTCTTTGGTTATGACATTTCATGTGTTCGAAACTAGATTCGAAATTACTCATTTCACTTTAATAGCTAAATCACTTTTGCGAATGAAGAGAGATGAGTCGGCGAGTAAGGCGAGTCATCTCACTTCACTGTCACTCGCTGAAATAGCTAAATCTCGGCACTGGTCTAGTATCGTTCTAAGAGCGCAAACGTGTAAAATTTTCTTAAAATCCAACAACAAAATATAAAGACAATCTTGCAAAATGTTTGCACTTTTACTCTACCTTAGTCCCTTAGCAACAGAAAAATATAAGAGTGTAAAATTTGCGCCCGTGTATCTGAAAGAAAGCTAAATGTCGTTCCTACTTTCCAGCGCGTGTGTATTTTCTGCAGTTTTACAAAGTGCGTTCACGATCTACTAAAAATTTTGCAATTTTATAAGGTGTGTTGCACCGTGTCGTGAATACCTCTAGTATATTTTATTGTTGGAGTTGGAGTCAAAAGAAACTTTTGCACTTTGACAATGATATAAGACCAGTAACCAGTTACATCGGACCAAGAATTGCACTAAGTAACACATTTTTGTCTTTCGATGTTATTATATTTTTTTTTTTTTGATTTTAAATTTATTGCAGTCTTGAGAATTAAAAAAAAAATAGTTTTGGACAATACAGTCCAATTCGACTTTATTGCATTTATCTTTATTTAATGCCCCCGAACCCACCGAATCGTAGGTATTTGAATTAAAACTATGATTAGAAAAACAACACAAATTGAAATTTGATTGATTTTTTAAAATTATCTATAAGTGACGATTGACGTTGTTTTTTTAAGCTTCTCGTACGCACGTATAGGTTCCACCTGAACAAAAACGATTTTTATACGAAACGAGTTCGAGTTCGACTTCGAGTACGAGACAAAATACGACTTGTGGAATATGGGTGATTATTAAATTAATAAAAATATGTTTAAATGCTAGTTATTTAAACGCTATTAATAAAAATTCACTATCCGCCCGTTAACACACATTTTAGCTAGCATACGGATAGTGAACTTATCCGTTTGATAAATCAAATTATTAATAAACCTATTTTGCTTGCGTGTTATCTATTCATTGAATAACACTAAAAACATGGCAGCACTTCACTGAAATGTACTAAATATCCTTTTACATTTTCATATCAGACAGCTGATATGTCATTTCAGTCAGCTGTAAATGAAAAAGTATTGACTTTTTAAAAACAAAAACAAATAAAGGTTATTTTAATGTCCAGGAATGTGTCCACCTCTGTTATCACCTTCTAAATTATCTTTAACCGAATTGATTAAATGAAGCATATTATTTTTTGAAAAACGATATTTTTTTTGGAAGCTATGTTCATCCAGTTCTTCCAGAGAATTTATACGTGCTTTATGCGTTTTAGGCCGTCTAAAATTTGCATCACCATCACTCAGTCTATCTAAATACTCCAGTCTATTTATTATATTTAGAACATTGAACGAATCCATTAGGTAAGTTTTATTTTGCACCATTATTATTATTATTATTATTATTATTATTTTTATTCCAAGCTATAATTTGGAATTTGCACTGTTGGTTCAATCAATGAAAAGTTATGTGTCAAATTTGACAAGCAACGTTATTAGAAGTGTGTGTCAAGAAATTATCCGTTCGTTAAACACCAAAATCGATGAGATAAGTTATCCGCTCGTTGTCAAACGTCATTTAGGGCTGAAACACATTTATTAATAATAATTTTAAGTTAAAACACGTTTTAGTGTTGTTTCGTCGCTGTTTATTAATAGCGCTGTAGATGTATAACTTTGGAAATATGTTAGTTGCTTAAAAGCTTAACAAAAATTAAAAAAAATTATACGTGCTAACCTGACCCAAATGAATTGGTTTTTTTTAGTGTTATTCTTCAAAAAAAAAAAAAAACTATTCAAAGAATTAAAAATGATAAAATAATACTTTTTATTTTATTTATCTAAGAATTGAATCGGATATAAACAACAATATGTAATTTAAAAATTTTAGCTCATTTGGTTTGGCTGGAATCACTAACGAGAGGAGGTGTGCTAACCTGATGACGCACAGTGTATATTTGCAACTGTTTATGACTTTTCCCCGGGTCTAGTGTATGCATTGCGAAAGTGCGAACACGACCTTTCGTGGCCTGTCGTGTTTTGAGGGCTTTGTATTACTTTAAACAATAAAAATAACCCTATTACGGCGCTGGCGCCGCTGCTGATGCGAAAAGAAGTTTTTCGATGGCTTTCAACAAGATAGTAAAATGCAGATAAATTTTCGCCAATTAGAAATATATCACCGAAAACCATGCTGTAGATGGGTAATTCCATGAAAAAGTGGGCATGAAGACACAAAAGTCCAAAATGTATCTTTTATATTTTATACAGGGTGTCCCGAAACTCAACATCAAGCGGCTACCGGGTGGTAGGGTAGGTTGTACCCGCAATATTAAGAAATAATAATGAAAGTCGATACCATAGCTCACATTTTTAGATACAGTGCTCACAAATTTTCAAATTTTGCGTTGTTTTCTTTTTTTACGTAATCCTTAATAACCATGCTATTCGTGGCAATTCCAAATCCAAGAATAAATATTGTCAGTTTCCTAAGAAAAATACAGTTTGACGGAGTCATGGTTCAGGGAAATTTTGTAAGCTATCTTTGACACTTCATATTTTTAAAAAAAATTCACTACACTACCCTCGGCAGGTTATTTTAAAAAAATGGCCCATTTCATAAAGACTTCAAAATGTTACAACACTTATTACTTGTTCACTCGTTAAAAATATGATTGTTTTTTTAATTTGCAAAAACACCACAGTTCACTTTATATTATTTTGAAATTTGCTTAAAAATCCAAAATACATTAGTGAGAGTCAAAAATAAAAAAAAAAACTGTGTTACTTTAAATCGTAGACTGTTCTAACATACAAAATTGATGAACCCGATTTGGAGAAAAATAAAAAAAAATAACTGTTAATATGGTAGGTCCAAAATTTAGGGCAGTAGCCGTAAAAAAACCATTTTTTGTAAGTGCGAGAAGCTGGGAATCGAATGCAACCTTCTACATACTAACCATCATGCCACGGCTACTCTACGAAATTACATACAATTTGTTTGCACTAAGTTAGAAGCCCACCCATTTAGGCTATATTACAGGTTGTCCACTGAAAATTTTAAGTACAGGCATTATGAGAGAGCTTTATTTAAAACACTGGTGCCTGTTTCTGGTTCGCATGACGACCAACTAGCTTAGCTGCCACTGAAATAAAAATAGAACCACTGAATTACGTACAATTCACCATGACCTGCTTTTCTAAGGGTTGAAGGCAATGGGCGTTTTTCTTATTTAGTTCAGAGTTGGTTCAGAGCAGAGCACTGAATAGACCCTGAGCGAACAGAGTAAACTCTGAGCAGAGTATGTTCAGAGCACTCTGATTTAATAACGAAACACACCCGAGCACTAAATTGTCATATCCCTCAAATTACATGGAAACTGTATGAAGTTGACCGCGCTCAGTTTTTTACTCAGTCTGCTTGTTTATTTTATACCGAGCTAATAAAGGGCGCTCTGAACAAACTCTGAGCACGCTCTAAACGAAAAAAGAAACACAAATTTGAACTGTTATACATTCTGAGCTAAAAAAGAAACACGATTTTTTGTTTGACAGCTCTACTCTGAACTAAAAAAGAAAACCCCAAATGACAAATTGAAGAAACTGAACACTGGTTGTGTGCAATAAGATTATAAGAATACGATCAACCCTAGTTGTGTTTGTGTATTGAAGAGTAGTTACCGTGGCCACAATGGAGGGGACCTACAGTTTATTGCTGAATCCGAACGGCTAACGAGCGGCACTTTTCTATGACAGAGGAGATACTCTTGGAGGATTTTTCACTTCCTCGCAGAGGTAGTAGCCCTGAAAAAAAACTTAAAGTGGAAGCGGCTGGTATCGAACCCAGACCTCTGGCATGACAGTCCAACCTCCAACGCACTAACCATTACGGCACGGGCTACTACCAGCCAATGTTGCCGCTGTGCGACTTTAGTCTCATTTTGACCCCTTTTTGAGCCTCATGCGACCATGAGACGACTTTTTGGAAAACTGGCTTTTTTTACCCTTTTTAAAAATTTTGCGACTTTTCTGAACCTTTTTCTAGAAAATTACTTGGACTGTAGATTTATTGTTTTCCTTTTTGTAAAAAAAAAACATTTTTTGTTTCACTTTGGTATTCGTCACAAAGAGATCAATTACCTAGTTATTTCGTCTAAGAGTAATGAATTTTCGGCGAAAAATCAATTCGCTAACCGAAATACGAAATTGCAGGCCATATCGTAAGCGAATGTTCAATTCGCAAACCATAACAAGGCACTTTATTTTTTAATTGAAAAAAAAAATGTTATAGTAAAATGCAGTAGGACATATGTACATACGTAATTACGTACATATATCCTACATGTTCCCCAAAAAAATATCAGCGAATTTGTTCGCGATGGGAGTTAGGAAAGACGTTTTTACTTTCCCAAATTTAAAGAAGGTAAAGATAAAATTAAGAAACCTTAAGTTTCTCGCCACTATAATGTCAACTGATAAAAAACAGATTTTTTAAGCTATATATTTTACGAAATTTTCTGAATGCGACTTTTTTTTCCTCGTGACCCTTTTTTTTGCGACCATTTCAATTTTCTCAGCGGCAACACTGCTACCAGCATACGCATACAAAATAAAGCTTTCAACAGTTCTATGAAATGCGTTGACATTCCTCAGTGCGCGCTAGGTTCGAAAAATCGAAAGCATCTAGTAATTTTAATACAGCTGTCAAAATAACTCAACGTATCCATCGGGTCACCCCAGCTATACCTACTCAAAAAGTTTCTCCAAGACTTTTGCAAAAAATTAGCCCAACTCGTTTAAGTTTAGTTTTTAAGGTCATAGCCACTTACGGTTAATAAATCACTAGACAAATAATACAAAAGACCAAGCTTGTTGTATAGTGAAATATATATAATGGTATTAATTAAAATAAATAAATAAAATATTGTTGTATAGATAATATTCTGTATGCATAGGTCAAAAATGTAGCCTTATAAAATAACTTTCGAAAAAAGTAGCCCGAAAGAAAATTGACACCAATATGAACTGCACGGACAAGGCGACTTGTAAATTTGTTGAAAAAAATATTTCTTTTTTAATGCCTACAAAATAAATATATTTTTTTTTTAATTCTTTTGGGTTCCAGGGTTAAAAAAAAAAAAAAATAATATAAAATATAATAAATAATAGACAATCTCGAAATTGTGAGGGGCGTTCAAAGCCCTTCCACACTATCGCACTGAGTATTTATTAACACAATGTCGAAAAGGTGGGAAGTAAATCATATTAATAGCGTGGAAACAAAGTATGAAATTTCATCTCACTCAAGTTGACAGCCCATCTCACACGATTTAATATTCTTAGGTCTGTCCGTCTGCCTGTCTGTATGTACGTATGTCTGTATCTCTGTTTGTCTGTATGTATTATGTATGTCTGTACCTCGGCCTACCACCTAAACCACTGAAGCGATTATTCTTGAAGAATAATTAACCGCTTTAACAATTTTAAAAAAAAATTATTTTGAAAGTCCTTTAAGTGTGAATAATACTGCATACAAATATTTTCAAAAAATATATTTTTTGGACTTTTATAAAAAAGTTTAAAATTTTGTTTTGAAAAATAATTTTTTTTTTGAAAACAAGTTGGATTTGTTTTTTTAAATTATGGTTTTAGTTATATATTCTTAGATATGGCATACCAAATTTTTTTTCCTAAAAAATTTCAAGACATTTTTTTTTAAAGAAAACTGCTTTTTAAAATTTTTTCTACACAAATGTATGTTTTTTTTTAAAGAATTGAGATGGGGTTCTTCATTCTGAGATTAAAACTTGTTTTATCAATTTAAAAAACATGTTTTATGCTTTTTTCCATATTCAGTTTCCGTTCTTCAATTAATTGTGTACATATTTGTATTTATATTACAGTCAATCTTTACAATTCGAAGAAACTTTTACTACAAGAGCATGTTCGTGCGATTCAGTAGTGCATTTTATTTAACATTGTGTAATACTTGATGGGATAGCGTGGAAGGGCTTTTACCAACGACGCACGTCTATTCTTTTTTTCCCTGAAATTAACTGGCTGAACAGAATGGTGACGCAGACGGAAACGGAGACGGAGCCGGAATAGCTGTCAAAATATTGAATACACGCAAATTCAATGTTGCGAACACAACGGAACGTAGACGCATACGGAGACGCAGACGCAGACGGAAGAGTTCACCAACTTTTAACTTTTGACGTACGGCACTTTTGACGTTTCAATTTGTATGAAGAAAAAAAACAACTTTTTGGGTCGGAAAAAAATATTGTGGTTATTTGTATCGCGAAAAAAATTATTTATTAAAAGGAAAATTATTGGAAACAAAAAATGTGAATTCTGAGCTTGTACACAAGAATATTCTTTTTTTTTTCTTCAAAATACTTTCAAAGCTGTACAGCTCCATTGTGGACATGTAAAAAAAATAACGTACTACACTTTTTGAAAGCTCTTCCAGTTCCGTCTGCGTCTTCAGTTCCGTCATTCTATTCTGTTCAGCCAGTAAAACACAGTATAGGTAGATTCTCTTTATGAAAAGCTTTAAAATCTATGTTCTTAATATATTATATGTTTAGCTATTCTCAGTATGATAGAACACTAATTTTTGTGGAATTTATGATGTACTAGCAGGCCGGTGCTCCCCTTGCTTCGCATGTTTAAATAACTTTACGATTGTAAAATTCTTTTGTATTTATTTTTTGATATTTTTATATTTGAATATCTGACATTTCAAACAATTTATAACTTTTTTTTAAATATTTTTACTATATTTTGGGTAAACTGTTTTAGATTATTAAATCAAAAGTAGCCTATCCGCACCCTCATGTTCCAAGCTCTCGATCTGCCAATTATCATTACCATCAGTTAGATATTTTCGGAGATTAAGAGGAACAAACAGACAGACAACCAAACTTTCAAATTTATAATATTAATAATAGGATTTCATAAATTTGTAATCGAAGCGATTTCTAACCAATTTTCGAACTTAGTATTAATAAATATATCTACATACATATTTGAATACCTATAAAAAAAACTATATTTATTTTTCGCACAATTTTTATAATGTAGGTACATACGTTCTTAAAACATTTTAAACCCTGAACTGTGAAAACTTCGATTTCTTACATACCGGGAAATTTAATTTAAGATTGTTAGAATTTTGTATATTTGAATGAAACTTTTTTTGTGTACTTACCGTAAAAGAAAGTTTTACTTTCTCTACAATTGCTCAAATGCACGTATGATAAACACCGACATTTTTGTACTTTTTTATTTCAAATGTTTGTGTACTATATCTTATATTTAGCATAACAGAAAAAAACCATTGTCAGAAACTTACTACGAATATTATAAAAAAGGTCAAGTTTATAAAAAAATATTATTTATTAAAAAATTCGTGCACAAAAATAAAGCACAAAATGTAAGACATTTTATGCAGAATAAATGTGAATTAAGCGTATATAGAAACTTTTAAATAAATATTTAACTAGGCAAATTTATTACACATAAACTAAAAGATAATTTTTTAAAATCTAGGACGACGTGAGAAAAACAAGATGATTTACTTTATACAAGGCTCAAGCATGCGATATGGGTGGCAAAAATAATGGGGAGAAAAATTACATTATTTATTTTAAGTTACTTCAAATATATAAGAAAAATAAATGTAATTTAGATTTTAACTTAAAAATAAAATAAACAAATAATATGTTATACACTTTATATGTAGGAATTGAAAAATAAAATAAAATTACCAGGAAACCTAGCGTTTTACTGCAATAGGAAAGATAGGAAGTAGAATGATTTGACTATAAGTACACATTTATTAAAGGTTTGGAGATTTGCATTTTTGTCTCTTCTTCTTGTTTGTATTGTAGCAACATAATGACAGAAGAGCGAAAAAATTAATCAAAAACAAAGTGTTAATTGTGTTTAATTATGTGTACATACATATACAACATATGTATGTACATAAATATAAGGCTGCGCGTACGATAGTTCAAAGATTTATGCGATACAAAAAGCGAGTCGAGAATAGTATTGACATTTTTCCATAAAAAAATAAAATAACGAGAAACTCGCATTTTTCGAGACAAGTATCGCCTCATTGTGCGCGGCTATAAGTATACTGTACGGTACGCACAGCGCAATTTTATATTTTCTTTTAAGCAATCTAAGGATAACGTATTTACATATTTTATGTGAACAGTTATTATAGGTAAAATAAGTTTTACTGTCAATGCAAATCGAAACCCTTAATTAAATTATATACACTATTTTATGTTTACAAAACAAAGATGAATCTATAAAAATATTTCCTTTACGGGATGAATAACTTAAACACGTTCTCTCGTGGCGGAAAGCTCGTTTTTTTTTTATATAAAGAACTTACATTAAAATCATTTTTTTAATTAACTTACCATAATCACGAGCCATTGGTGCGCGTATAGGAATTCTCGGACCTCCTGGTAGTCTCATGGGAGCCATGGGCATCATGCTGGGGTGTGTTGGTGACAGGTTTCTATAATCACATGGAGAGTAATGTATTCTAAAATTCGTCAGAAAACAGTTATCCTTTTTCAACGAAAAAATTTCTTTTATACTACCCAAGCAATTCATTATATAGGTAATGCAATTCAGTATCGAAATTTAACCATAAATCTTAGAACTGTAATTTTTTTCAAAAAAAAAAAGTTCTTAGTGTCTTTATATTTTTAAATATAGGGCTGTATGTTGGTAGGTACGTAGTTACAAAATTAATTTCATATTTTTTATAATTCCATTTTCGAAATCAAAGTTTAAAGCCGAAAATAATGCTTTTCTGTACAAAGAACGTACACTGATTTTAACGTCAATTTTGTAACACAACAAAGTCAATGAAAAATATAGGTACAGCAAAACCCGCTTAAGAAAAACTGCAAAATGTCACAGTCTTTCTTCCACTTAAGCGGGTTTTTAAGTAAAAAAAAATTTCACTTAAGTGGATAAGTGAAAAAGGATAAGTGAACAAAATTTCACTTAAGCGGATATAAAAATTCCATTATGCGGATAATTAATGCTATAGAAAAAATTGCATATTTGTCTTTTATTTATCTTTGAATTATGAAAATGTAATTTTCTTTTAAATAAATGTCTCTCTTTGAAATGTTGTTTTGGATTTTTGTTTGAGAGGACCAATCAATTTGTTTATAAATGGTAAATGTAAAGGTTTGTGAAATAATCAGAAATTCAAATGTCATTTTCGTAGTGAGAATGGTGAAGGTGAAGAATAAAAAAGAAACGAACGCATTCAGAATTTTTTCGTTCTGTGCGATTAAATTTGTTTTTCACTTAAGAGAGTTTTTTTTTTTTTCAATGAAAAATATATCCGGGTTTTTCACTTAAGCGGAGTGTTTTAAACGTAAATGGTCAAAAAATACTCAGGGATGAAAAAAGTGTTTCAGATAAGCGGGTTTCTCTTAAGCGGGTTTCACTGTACTTTAATTAATAATTATTACGTTATTTTTTTTTTCTCAATAGGTACCAAAAATGTATCTAAGGCATGTGTGAAAAATGAGAAATGAAAATCCTCATATGAAAATGGCAAAACGAAAACATAAAGGAAAACTTTTCCTACCACTTATCGTTTTGCATGATCGAAATTGATACATACATATGTACATATATATATTATAAATACTATTTTATCATCCTTAATTAATTTTTTTTGTAATTATTATATTGATAAACATTTTTGATTGTATATACATGGAATTTTGTTGGGTTTTCTCTTATGAATAAAGTTAAAAACCATTCCAAAATTGTTGGGGTAGCAACTAAATAATACATAACCTATAAACCTACCCGACTATTCCCGGACGACCTTGCATCATTTGCAACATTCTACGTTCTCTGGCTCGGAGAATTTCTTCCTTCTTTTTTTTATCCGAAGGTGGTTTGGCGAGTGAAACCTACAAATGAAGAGAAAATCAACTGATTGTTACAAATTTTTTGGATTGAATGAAATCCGGCTTACTTCAATATTTGACATCCCAACTTCTTTGCCGTTTAGACCTCGCATTGCAATAACTGCATTATCACGATCTTCGAAGTGCACAAAAGCGTAGTCTTTTATTTTCTTTACGCGTTCCACTTTACCATATTGCTCAAATTGTTCCTTTAAGGAAACAAACACGGAAATTAGATTTTTTAGTTTTTAATATTTCCATTTCTTCTTACTTTCAGTTTTTCTTCACTGACGTCTTGTGTCAAGTTCCTTACATATAAAACTTTTACTTTTGACATTGTCTGTTCGTCGGGCTCTTCCTGTGGGTCAGCCCAATCAACAATTATATCACATCCCCAAACCTGCAATTCATGTTGGAAAAAAAAAAAACAAATCAAAAGCATATTTATGCAAACGCCTTTGAAGTATGCACAGCGCCATACCTTAATTCTACCAGTTCCCAGTCTTCGTTTAGCTAATGATGCTGCTTTATGTGATTCATATTCGAGAAAGCAAAAACCCCGATTTTTCTTTTTGTCATCTGGAGAGCTATAGATTATAACTTCAACAAGGCCGGCTAATGTTGGTGGGTTTACGTTTTTTTTTCAATTCAAGGAAATAGTTTCAGAATAAACGGGAAATAAATATTTTAATTTTAAAGATAATGAGATAATGTATTTTTGTGAATCTACATTATATTTTTGATAACCAACAAAAAAATTAAATAGTAAAATGACGTTCCAAATTTTTCAATAAAAATTACTACAATGGTAATAGTTGTATGAACAAAATGGAAAACGTTTCTTTATTTTAACAATTTCAATCCCCAAAATTCCAATGCCAAAACGCTTTTAACAGTCCAAAAACAAACAAAAAATAAATACATCAACGATTTATAATATAATTTAAAAAAAAAATCGAACATACATATTTCCAAGAAACTGTCTTTTATTATTTTTTTCATATTTTTACATTTAACAGTAAGTTGTGGGAACGCAGTATTTATGTTAGGTTAAAAGAAATTAAATAGAAAAAAACTTTCAATATTTTGTTATAATAAAAACAAATTTCTGATTCATTTTCATTGTACATAGAACTTTTTAAAATAATAATAGTTGTGTAAAAGTAGAGAGAAAGAGAGAAGAGGCAAAACAAGAAAGTTTTTACATTATTTATAGAGTACCATTAGATTTTCTTTAGTTTTGTATTGTAATAAAGAAATGCATTTTATTTTCTGTTGAAGGATTATTTCTCCAGTCATTACCATTTCTAATATGTTCCTCATTTAAATTTTAATTTAAATGTTAGATATTAATTTTATTGGGTTAAAGAATTTTTATATGTCATGTGTCCAAATTATGATGACAGTATTTTAATTCTATTAGAATTTTTGATTAATAGCATAAATTAAACTGTAGCTATACAATAATGTATCCCAAAAAAATTAAATTTCGGTCAGTATCTATACAATATGTAATTTAGTTTAATTTTTTTTATTTACTTTAAGATATATGTATGTATAACTTAATTCATAATAAGAAAAATGTGTATAGAAACTCTTTGTTTGTACAATGTACATACACTTTTGTATTGAAAATTAAAATATTTACTTTGAATTGTTTTGCGGATGAAATAAATCCTAATATCTGTCAGCGTTGAAAGTACATAGAGAAATCTATGAACCTATTTTGTATAAGTATAACTGATCTACATAATTATATGTTACGTTTTTGTATTGAGTATAAGATTCTCTAAGTACTAGTTGTACAAACAATATTTAACATGTATTTCAACAATTTTAACGCTCAAATTTCGGCGGATTAAGTGGGGTTCAACGATGGTTCAAGGTTCAAGTATGTGATAAAAGCCAATTAAATGTCTGAACCATAGCTTAACATTATTTAGTCCGCCGAAATAAAATTTCTGAACCACGGATCAATATTTAAACCACGATTGTACAACTGTCACTTAGAGAATACATACATTATACAGTTGTATAAGCATTTACACTACTAGACCTGAATATTTAACCAAAATATCGACTGCGATGTTAATCCTGTAAATAAATTGAACCCGAAGGAGCAGTTTTTCAGTGTACCTAGGCATTCATGTCGATTATGGAATCTGCAAAAGTGGATCCGCAGTGATGCGCTGTATATTGTTCTCTTTTCTTTTCACGTTAAATCGATGAATAGAAAAGAGAGCACTACACTGCGATTCACTGCGGATTCTATAATCGGCATGATTAACTTTAACTTTAGTAGGTACCTGTTTACATGAGATTTCAACTTCGACAGTTATACATACTGCAACTGCAACTACACCTGTTTTGTGTTTAGCCAGTTATGTTGAAGTGACTTACAGACTAATTAACACATTTTTTAATGTTTTGGACAAAACACTCTTCAGGTTTCTTCTTTTCCAGAAATTCATTAATATCATTAAAAACATCAACAGCCATTATTTTGCACTAATCATCACTACTTCGTTAGGTGTCTTTAGCCCAAAGGGCTTTTCTTTGAAAAAAAAAAAATATCACGTCTGTCGAAATATAAGCTCTTAATATTAATATTACTCATTAAAAGAAGATTAGTTTAATGCGCTTATAACTACTCAAGACATGCTATAGGGTACAACTTTTGCATGTGTATTTTTGCTGAAGCTTTTTGATCGAAAGAGAAAAAGATGAAATTTCATTTTGCTAAAAGAACTTCACTTGGAAGTTTCGAGCCAAGCTGAGATCAAGAAGATTTTTCTTTTCTTTCATACAATCTCCCTCTTCAACGAATTGTTGGCTTATGAAACGAGAATGGAGAAAAAGAAAGAACCAGAATAAACAACAACAAGCTTCTGTGTGGCTAGTAAAAATGATAGTTGACTCAAATGCAGTAGAAGTCAAACAATAAAAATACACTGGATCGATGTGATCACGTGACCTTCGGTAGAGCAATGCGTAGTGCACTTGGTCTGTTGTTCGAGCCCCAATGAAGCAAAAAGTTTATCAAATAAAATTGAGCATACATACATAGACTAAGCACCACCAAAGGAGTCTGATGATCAGCCTGGCGACTGATATATAGATATACTCGAGTCTATATAACTTGGCGGTTAGCTCACTCAAGTTTTGTTGTTTCATTCAAACCTTCAAGATGTTTCTTTTGTTTCTAATGAAAAGTGCCACCTACCATAAGTGTTTTATTGTTCGGGAAAACGGAATAATGCTTCTTCAATTGGCTTATTTCTAGAAGAACGAACAAAGTACACCGAATGTATGTATGTAGGTAGAACGTAATTGTAAAAACAGCTTAACACATTTCCGGCTAGCGTTGCGAAAACGCAACGTCATACCTGAGAACTTTTGGAACTTAACCGATGATAAATTTAGATAAACTTAGTAATGAATTTAAGAGTTAATTGAATTATCTAATCGAACCCATTTTTTTCAATTTTTTTTCCTGGTGATTTTGCACCTTCAAAATATGAAATTTTCGAAATTTTGAGGTAGCATTTTTGAAATATTAAAAATTTCATCAGAATTAACATTTTTCAAAATAATGTTTATTACATGTAAATAAGGCTGGATTCACATTATAGTGCCGATACCGATACAGTCCCGAAACGTTCTCGCTCCGATAGAATCCCTTTCTGTTCATATTGCCGCTCCAATACCGATACCGGTTCAAAATTATTTATATTCATTTGTTCTCTTTCTATTAATTTAAGATAGATATATCTAACTATACCTAAATGTATTGTATATTTTTTACTTTTTTTTTTCATAGAAACTATATCAATAACGTTCTCGCTCCGATAAAATATTATTTCCAATGAATTGAAACTGGAGAGAGAGTCTATTGGTATCGGAGCGGTATCGATGGTTTAAATATACTCATTGTTTTTTGGGTAAAAATATTTTATCAGAGTAAGAACGTATCGAGACTGTATCGGTATCGGCACTATAATCTGAATCAAGGTTAAAGGTTTAAATTATATTCTGAAATAATTTTGACGCAATTTATATGAGTTGCCTGTCTGACAGGTGAGATGAAAGCACTACGTTGCGTTTTCGCAACGCTCGCCTAATGCAGTAGCATTTGAACCTAAAAAAATATTCCTTTCGTTGCGTTTTCAAACCATATTGAACGTTTTTTTTTTCAAAATATTGTGTGTTTAATTTTATAATATATTTTTAAGAAGCATAATTTTTGATTGCATCCTATTCAACAACAGGATGAGTATTTTTATTTTTTAGGTCAATTGTTTTTTTCAATTTTTTTGAAGTTTTTGATTTGTATCTTTAAGTGTTTGAGAAACTTCAAATGTTTAAAGCGTATAGGTAATTTTAGTCTAGAAAAAAAAAATAATATTTTTAGGTCAATTTTTGTTTGCAAATTTTGATTTTCATCTTTTTAAGGGTTGTTTTCAAAAACTTCAAACTTATACAACAAATAGATAATTTTGGTCTTCGTTTTTATAAAAAAATAAAGTTGGGGTAAAATGAGCATTTTATATGTGAAATTTCTAGTTTCTGAGTCAACTGGAACTGGTAGCCGCCGGAAATGGGTTAAACAAAGAATTCTATCTGGTTTCTTGAATGAATAATACATAGGTATACATATGTGTTGTAGTAGCCGTGGCGTGATGGTTAGTGCGATGGACTGTCATGCCGGAGGTCTAAGGTTCGATCCCCAGCCTCGCCAACTAACTACTTTAAAAAAAAAAACGGCTACTGCCTCTTGCGAGGAATTGACAAATCCTCCAAGAGTATCTCCTGTCACAGAAAAGTGCCGCTCGTTAGCCGTTCGGATTCGGCAATTAACTGTAGGTCCCCTCCATTCCTGCAGACACGCACACAGGAATGGTTGAGAGTTGTAAGTCACTAGGCCCTAGTTCTTCATGAGCTGTTGTGCCATCAAATTTATTTTTTTTTATACATATGTGTTAAAACAAAATTCGATCAATCGTTGCTTGGCTGTATGTTATATTAAAGAAAAAAGTTTGAGCACGACACTATAGTATTTAAAATTAAAAAAAAAAACTGTGATACCTACTCGTACTTTGTAGTACCTTTTATGTTAATACGCATAATATACATATATACATATGTGTTATTTTATTGTGAAACAACGTTTCAAACATATTGTTCATAAGGCAAAATTCAAAAAGATAATTTTTGAAATTTTTGAAATTGTTTTATAACATGTAGGGCTTATTTTTAAATAGTCAGTTAGGCAGTCAGATAGAAGATAGTTTTTCAATCTGATTATTTTACAGCAAGATAAAATTATTCCTAAGAATAAATATTCTCAATGTCAAAAAACACCTTTCTTCAATATTGCTCTGAAATAAATATTAACTAAAACTTAAATTCTCATCAAAAACAAAAACAAACACAAAGTAATTTGACGTTCAAATTTGAATAGTCAATTTTGTTATTCGAGTGTTAAGGAGTCAATTAACTTTATCCTTCGGGTATATAACTGACTGTTTAATTGACAGTTGAATAATCGACTCTAAGAATTGAAAAACTGCATACATCAAAATGAGTGTATATTAATAAATAATTAAGTAAAATTGATTTTCGATTCAACATTTTCAACATTTAAATTAGAAATCCTATTACGAAAAATAGTGTCTAGAACTGTATTTTTGAGCTTGCAAATTTGTGAGCTCCAACAGTGAAGAAACTCGACGGAAACCATTGTAATATATTAATAGTCATGTTTCTTTTGGGATAGCTATTCATAGTTGTTGCCGCGTAGCAGGGAAAATAGTAATAACTTACGTGTTTTTTTTTTTTTTTTTGAATTTTTGGCAATGCAGAACTGCCGCATTCTTGCAGCTGTTTGAATACATTGAATAAGTACATATTATTTTGTGAACTTTTATGAACTCAATCATCTCTCTTCTTTTAGAACAAGAACTGACTATGTCATTCATACGCGTACCTGTGGTATACATGAAATTTGGCCCCAATGGAAAATGGCCCCAAACAAAAATTGAAAAATGGCCCCAAAAATTTATATGAAAAGCAACAAAAACAAAAAATTGATTAAATTTTGTGAATAGGGGTCATTTTTTAAATTTTGGTGTTGAATTTCAATATGAAAAATGGCCCCACTTTTATCTTTTGTTGTTGCTTTACGTAGGTATATATTTTAAAGGCAATTTTTTGATTTGGTTTGAGTATTTCTTACTTTTTTGGGGCCTTTTTTTATTAGGTTTGGGGTCATTTTTCCATTTTTAAATTGGGGTAATTTTTAATTGGGGCCAAATTTCATGTAGCCACGTACCTACACCCACACCACATTCAACTCAATAGTGTTTATATATTTGCATCTCACATTCGAATGCTTCTTTGCGTATGCTGAGCTATGTAAGTAGTATACTCTATCCAACAAAGATTGTCAGTACAAGCCTTTTTCAAATCAGTGGGATCTACACGGAGAGAATTAAAAATCACCGATTAAAAATTTCTCGGGAACAATTAACAAATTCCAACTTTTTTTCAAATTACAGCTTATTTTTCTTGAATTTATAACACAAAGTTTTTGTTTGATCTTAAGATGCCGTAATTTACAAAATACGTGATTTGAAGAATTAATAAAATAATTCGCATTTTATATAACTAATAGTATAACTAATAGTTTAGGTTTCATTTTTATCACTGAAATTTTTATAATTTCCATTTTCAATTTGTAATTTACGAAAAATATATGCTGATTTATCACAACCGAGTGATCAAATCTGTAACTGGAGTAACAATTCAGGAGTTAAAACTTTCATATTCATATTGTAATTTACAAACAAAAAATGGTGAATCACCATAACAGAGAGATCAAATCTATAACAAAAATCATAATTTTACGAAAAGATTTGGTTATTTCTCACAAGAGAAAGATCAAATCTATAACCAGAATTATAATTCATGAAACGATACTTTCAATTTGCCATTTTAAAAAACATATCTGGTGGTTCAAGAGAATAACAAGATCAAATCTTAAAATGGAGTTTTTAATTCGCCACGTATTCGGAAATCGTGATTTACAAAGATTTTTTCCTCTTATATCATCACCAGTTGTTGTTGTTTACTAGATAAATTAAAACGTTTGCAGATTTGTTAGCCTAAAAAGACGTATCTACCATTATTTTCGTATTTGAAATATGTACTAAAAAAGTTAGTATGGGAATTATAAGTTTTTTTCCAATAAAAAAAAAATTGTATAAATTTCAGAATAAAATGAAGCATCGCTTGGAAAACAAAACCCATTCATATAAGTGGACAAAATTAATTAAGTCAAAAAACTTGTAAATTTTTCACAAAATAGGTTTTAATTTACGAATGTTTTTTTGTGATTCACGACGAAATATTTGCAAACTTAGACAAAGAAGGAGAGAATTACAAATAAACAGTTGCAAATTTAAATAAAATGGTTTTAATTATACCCTCTCAAAATCCTAAATAGCTTCCTGATTATTGCAATTTACAAATATCTGATAGAAAATTAAAAAAAAATTGTCGCAATTTTAAATAAATTTCAATCGTTATTTTTCTGTCGGGTTCTGGATTTAAACTTTTGGTTTGTGATTCACTCAGTACTTTTAAATTGTAATGTCATATGTTTGCGATTTTTTTGTGATATCACTACGGAATTCTTTCCGTGTACCGATTTTCCAAAGCAATCCACGAAAAAAATAATCTTCAAACATACACTATAACCACAGGCTTCGCACGGTATTGTTTTTGTATTTTCTTCCTCATGATTTTTGTATATATGTAAATGCTTCCAAATCAGCTGTGGCCATTGGCACAATTGTTTTGTGTTCTACAAGAATCATGGTAACTATTTTTTCGCTTAGATCAACGGTTTCAAGTACAAAAATTTGATATTTTTTTAGAAATATTTTTCTTATTGAAAAGAGTTGTAAAAAGTATTTATGGGCAAAAGAGAGAATAAATGTTTGTACAAAACTAAAAGCTATTCTAGCCGAGAAAATCGCATTAATGCCTTTTTCAAAATGGCGGTCACCACACACGTTTTTCAGTCTCATAGATCGAGATTTAACTATGTATGCAAGCCTCGATATACTCTACGATTTGAATTTCAAATTTTTCCCTACTGACTGAACTACATTGCGTACAAAAAAAGACACCTAGTGGTGGTCTAAAAAGATTTAAAAGTGTTTAATGTTTTGTGAAAAATTGTGTTAAAAAATTGAAATAAAAATGGCTACAACATCCAAGAGAAAATTTAGTGCAGAGGAAAACAAAATCGTCAAGGTTGTACAAAATTTCAATGCACATATAATAAAATAATCGGGCATTGTGAAACAGACATACCTAAATAAATTTTTGTTTGTTTTTTAAAATTATTATTGTGCAATTTTACCTGCCAGGTGGTTTCGATGATACTGTTTCAATTCAATTTGAAACGATTTTTTGTGAACGGCATCGCGATGAGAGCATTTATATGCAATAGACTTATGCAAACGTCCTATCTTGCTTGTACTAACAATCATTGTTGGAAAGAGTATATAAATTATATTATATTTGTATTATAATATAATATATCTAATAAATAATGGAAATCTATAGGACAAATGCGATACGGAAATATATACATGCTACATAAAAAATATTTTTTATATTAGTCCAGTCAATAATTGAGAGAGGCCTAATGATTAAGTTTACAAAAGTCCCCATGAATCCGAGGCGAGCTCTAGCGGCAGGAAAGTGTAACATGTTGTCTTTTACGCTTTTCATATTTAACTTAGAAAACTGTTTGTCCTGTCAAAAAATAATGTGACAATAAAATAGCTTATAAAATTCTCTACAAAATTGATTATAACTAAATTTTTCATATCTGTCATATTTATAAAGTTTATCAAGGAGTTGAGTTGAAAAATAAATACTACAAATTGCTTTTTAACATTTCAACTTTTAGTTTATCAACGACTTTATTAGTGATGTGTCAACTCGAGTTAATAAACCGAGTCAAACCGAGTTACAGCTAAACCGAGTTACATTTTTTGCAAACCGAATTGGCGAAACGGGTAGAACGAACGAACTTGTTCTTATACTAACCGAGTTGCATTACCAACTTCAATGTTCAATTCCTATTCGGTTTCTCTTTCTTTTCTTGTTATTGTTGATTTTCTATTTCTCAGACTTGTGTGTTAGTTTGTTTGTACATACTTATATTTTGGAAATACTATAATTTCGAAGGTAAGGATACTTAAAAAATGTGTTTTTATTCATTAATTTTGTTATGAACCCAGTTGGCCATCGGTTTGCAACTCGGTTTGCTTGAATTTCAACTCAGGTTAACTCGGTTTCAACATTTTTCGGTTTGGCACATCACTAGACTTTATGATGTCATAATGCTACTCAAAACTTAATTTTACTATTTTTAATTATAGGTACAAGGGCGGATTCAGACTTTAAGTCAGGGGGGTCACAAACTTCAAAATACAATCAAGCAATTACGCTAAAAATTTAATAATTCACCTACCGTCTTTTGCGATTAATTGAAAACATAGCTGCGTTTTCTATGGACGTAGAGTGAAAAAATTACTTTTCGTACTATACTTTCGAGTAGTTTTTGTTATAAAGATAAATTTCTACATCACATTTAATAGTGATGTTCTTTGGGAAAAGCTGTTCACAGCATAGTAGGATTTTACACGAATTACAAACACAATATCCATGTCTACAAGAGATTAATTGTAATAAAAGCAGAATGCATTCGTGATATGTGAAATATAAGTTTTAGAGTATTCTCCTCCCAGTAAACCCCACGCCCCCCAAACACCCATTTAACCCTTTTATTTTAAATTGATTTATTTAAATTTCTATTGCTCGGAGAGTAGGACCTTATATATTAGATAAATATTCAAAAATTTTCAAGATGAATTGTTTTTGCTTACACTGTTTTTCTCTCTGACCAATAGGAATTTAAATAAAAGGCAAGAAATGGTTGGCTTGATGGAGATGGGGAAGGAAAATTCGCCTACATTTTGTTTTATGCTTTGGACTTTGAGGAATAATAAAATGAAAAGTCCAGCCCGTTACAGATTGTTGTGATGCCCCCACAATTTTTTTTATTGCATTGCAATATAATGGACAGAAGGGTGAAAATAAAAACTGATTTAAATCTTCAAAAATTTAAAATGGAACTTTATCGACTGATAGCTATACACAACATGGTTTCAAGTTTTAAAGCCAAGTGAATGTGACGAAATTTACAATTGTTGACATTGTTTACAAAAAAAAATAAACTAAGTTTTAAAAACAAACGTTTTCAAAACCGAGTGTATGCTCTTAATATTTAATATGTGTTTTAAATCTTGTTTGTAAAAATTGATAGCTACCTACTCTCTTTTTTTTTATATTATCCCAACAATATTTAAAAAAGTCAAAATCAAGACGATTCTAAATATTTCATTTTTCTTTTTTTCGATTTGATGGTTTAGTAAACTAAACTATACATACATAGTTGAATTTATTTTATTTCGTCTTTGAAGTTTGTATTTTTTGTATATTAATTAAAACAAATAGGTACACATTTAACTTAAAAAAAATTTAGGAAATAAATCTTTTACTAATGCGAATTTGGCAGAGTTTTGGAAGAAAATTGTTAAGCTACAGAGCTAAATTTTCAAAACAAACAGGCAATTCGTATTTCATTTTTTAACTAACTTTAATTTGTTTGTGGTTTCAATTATACAAAAAAGAAATAAAAAAGTATTCAAATAAATAAGTATTAAACGATAAACAATTTTGCTGAGGCGGATTAGTAAATAACATAGCCAATATAGTAATTATTAAAAAAAAATATTTGGCACAGAACTGTTAAATATTTTTTTTTTGCTTCTTGTAACAAATTTATGTATTTAATCAAAGAGAACATATCAAATGAACAAATGGATATGGTTCATTTAATTGAATATTGTTTCAAATTTAAAACGCTAAACAAAAATCCAATTCGTTTTTTTTAACAAGACTATTTGTAAAATAATTTGGTTTACCTTTTTTTTTTTTTTTTTTTTTAGACCAATTGAATTTTAGAGGAAAAATTTTGATCATGCAAATAATGCATCGAGTTCATTTTTATTCTGTTGTTTACAATTCTAAATTTTGTGTTTGTGTGTTGTAATAAGGGATGTCTTCTTAGTTGGGATTTAAAAAAAAATCATTGTTTGTTGTGATTTTTTTTTTCAATTTAATACCACTTACGTGCATGCTTAGTAAATTCCTCAAATAATTCGTCGCGATCTCTATTTTTAGGTATATTTCCGACAAATAGCCGGTGATTGTTAAATGATATAGTAACACCAATCTTTTTGCCTTTCCGAATTTCATAATCATTTAGCTGCAATTAGTACAAGTTTTCACACAAACAATTTTTTTTCTCTCAAATAAATGAAATGAAATAAAAAAAAATCCAATTTGATCCTTTATCGGTAAAATTGTTGATCCTTTAATTGCACATACATTATGTAAATTCATACATAAGTAACTTTAAAAAAATGGTTAAAAAAAATTCTTCACTGAATGATATTAAGAGTTAACAGTTAAAAAAAATTTACATAAATTAAAATGATTAATTGTGAAATGCTGGAACAAAGTCTGGAATTACAAAATTTTGAATAAATTCGAAAAAAGAACTAGGTACATACATTATATCTATTAGATTTTGATATCGATTTGAGTATGAATGCACGTGTTTGTTTATTATTCATTTGTTAAAGTCTTAGTTTTATCTCTATAAACAAGAAATTTACCACGCTACATATATGTACATATGTATGAATGTTAGACATCATGTACATATGTATCAATTTTAAATTTAAATGTTCAACGCTTTCGTACAAATATTCTTCATATAATATAACGTTTTTTGGAAAGCGAAAAGGAAAACAAAGTATTGTTTAATAGAATGAACGTAATAATCTCACACAAAATTTTCGAAAATAATATTTTTCAAGGAAATTAACAGTTTAAAATATAATCGGTGCTTAAGCTAAATGTATAGTTTCAAAATTATAAAATTATTGTATTACGTAAAATATAAACTGTATTTTGTGAACAATCATACAAATGTGTTTCATATTAAACTAGCAAACCCGTGTTCACTCTGCTTATTCGTTTCATTTAAATCATTTTTTTGTACATTATATTTTCGGATTTTTTTTTGTAAATTGTTCTATTAACTGAAAAAAAAAATTGAAAAAAAATTGGTCTTTGTCCACCCTCACGTTGCAAGCTCTCGCTCTAAGTATTCTCATTACAATCACTTAGGTATTTTATTTTCTGATATTAAGAGAAATAAACAGACAGACAAACAAACTTTCACATTTATAATAGGATTATACTGGTCAGTAAAATTATTTTTTTTTTGTTGCCGAACAAATAGAGTACACTTATTCTATGTTTTTTGGTGTGCTGAATACGAAGTCAGAAATATTCTATCACATTACGTTTTTGAGATATTCCCGTTTGATAATTAGAAAAAATCGTTTTACTATCGGAAAGATTTAAACAAAACTTTAAAGAAGAAAATTAAGAATTTCAGAAATCGTTAAAAATTATGTTGAAACAACTTACATCGTGTACTTATAACATAACCTTAAAAACAGCGAAAAACGATTTTTAAATGGAAATATCTCAAAAAAGTCATGTGATAGAATATTTCTGACATTGCAAAAGTATACATACATATGTACATATTTTATTTCTACCACAAAAAATTGTGTTGACCAGTGTTAAGGTACTATTACATTATCATATAAATATGGCAAGTTTGCTAAATATATGTATGTATATGTAATAGGGTGTCCATTATTTCCCAAACTATTTTTTTTTTCGATCGGCCACCTCCTTAATCGAAAGTTTCTGCGCCACGAAAAATGTATTGAAAAATTTTGCCCAAGGTCACTAACCCGTGCCTCTAAAGCCATACTTAATATAGGAACACTTAAAATAAAATTAAAAATCGTTAAGTATCAAAAAAGGTAAAAAGTAAAAATATGCACTTAAAAAAAAAAATAGAAATATATAGGTACAAAACAAAACATTTTAGCGCACAATTTTTAATGTTTTTTTTTTAAGTAACTACTTAGAAACCTTAATCAATAAAAAAAAATTAAAATAACAGTCGTAGTGGAAAACGAAAATTTTAAAAATAAAAAAGGGGTAAGAAATTAAAATATTTAATAATTTAAAAAATCAAAATAATTTATAAATACATACATATGTATGTACATATATGAATTTTGTTTGGCATTGTTCCTTTAACTAAAAATCATAAAACAAATTTAGAATAACTTATGTGGATTAAAAAAAATAAAAGGTAAAAAAGATGTACAGTACAAATATGTGCACTTTTTAAAATTCGAGATAAAATATAAATTTTTCTTTTTAGATAAATTTTGGATGTGGATTTTTAAAGGAATTATTACAGAACAATCATCAGAAAATTAAGAATAGCTACATAAGTTCGAGAGAAAAAAAAATAAAAAGTAAAACGTGCAAAATTTCCATACAAATTTGTATGAGAAAAGTATGCCTTTGCACGGGTTAATGACCTCGGACAAATTATTTTTTGGTCAATAAATTTTTTCGATTTATGGGGTAGCTGATCGAAAAAAAAGAGTTTGGGAAATAACGGACACCCTAATATGTACATATGTGTGATAGACAAATCTGTATAAAAAAATATATTCATATGTATATGACGCCATTGTACATACATATGTACATACATACATAGTATGTATATGACAGTTATGAATTAATTCTAATTTAAAAAAAAAAATATATATATGTTTTAATGAAACATGATTGTCAAATATCATATTTTTTAATATGATGTTTAGTATGTCATTTTGCGAACAAAAATTGACAGACAAATTTATATGGCATATTCTAATGCTAGTTTGCATATATACAAATATTCTGCCATATGACTAGCATTGGTCATACATACATATGTCAGTATGTTCATACATATATGAGAATGTTATACTGCTTTTATTAAGGTAAGGGTTCATTATTCAGATGATCTTGATCTTATTTCCGAAACAACAAACTATTCACGGTTAGAGATTTTGTGAAGATTTATATTTTGCTACTACATATTGCATTAGGTTTATTGATAAGAGGTTTATTGATAAGAGCCAACGAATAAAGCTCTTAGAGTTGTCACATACATATCGTTGTCGTTCTTTGAAAACTCCCTAAGTCCATTTCTTAAGAAACTGAAGAACCTTTCATAAACACGGCACAGTTAATTAAATACCAAAATTAAACTTTTGTAAAAAGTACCCAACTCTTTTGCTACATTTATTCTAAATATAAAATTTATCAAACTTAAAAATTTTCAAGTTATTGTTAGTAAAATTCCACAACAAATGTCAATGTTACAAAAGTTAAAAAAATGGACTTAGGGAGTTTTCATTGAACGACGACGATATATAGTTTTCTTACTATATGTGGTTACGCTATTGGACGGGAAATAAAATAGCCCTATTAATATTTAAATATAACTTTTAAGCATTTGTTGAATTCCCTTTAACAACACCATTGATCAACAATGATGAGTTAATGTGTATTAATTTAACAATGCGTGATTGAGTCTGTTGGAAAATTATTTTAAAACAAAACAAAAGACTGGTTTGGCTTACTGACTGAAATGTCTAAGCCCAGATTATTTTAAATCAGAAAAATAATATATTTCAATTCCTTAAACTGGCCAAGAACCCACTCCATTTAAAAGAGGTTGGCTACGAAATACCATAATATAAAATTAAGTTTTAAAATCATGCATTAGGTATTGAAAATTAGCAAATGCAAAATGCCGCAAAATTAAAAAATTGCAAACAAAAATCTCGCGAGACTGTACATTGATATTACTTAGGTGCATATTTTTTTTTTTTTTTATTATACTATGTGGCACGAACTAAGACCTTAACAAGTATTAGTAAATTGTAATGTACCTATTCTTTATACAAAACTTATCGCGTTTGCATACTCAAAAAGATTTAAATAAAATAATAAATCATTGAATAAATAAATAAACTTAAAATAATGAATAACTGTTTTGATTATTGTTTAAGTACATACAAACAAACATATGTTTACTAACAGTAAATTTATAAGATCATTTTTAATTTATATTATTCCTAAAATAATTAATATTTCATACTGATTGAGTGAATTTATTTAATATTTTTTTTTCATACGCAATGACTGGAGATTTTTTCTAGCATTAAATTTTTGTTTGTTTTCATAAACTTAGAATTTGTGTTAAAATGCAAGCGGTAATTATGTTTCGGCCAAGTAACACAGAACTTAAATTAAATAATTTCATCATCTAACTTTAAAATAATACTCAAAAATATTAAAAAAGGCAACTTTATTATGAAAATGTGACTTAAAGTTTTATTTTTATTATACAAAAAAAAATATAAAAGGATATGAAGTTATTTAGTGCGGAAGATAGAATCAAAATTAAAAAAAGTACGTGTTGTTAATATGGTGTAGTGGTAATTCATTTCGTTTTGTTATATTCACCATATAGACGATACAAATTGATTTGATCGAATAAATTTTGAAATGTGTAATACAAGTTAATTTATTCATTTGAAAAGAGTCTCATATGGATATGATTATTAAATTAAAAAAAAAAACATAATAAATATTTTTAAAAATATTAAATTTGTATGATACATATCTACAATTTTTGTTTTTTAATTCAATAATGCTTATGTTCATTAAAACAAATGTAAGAAACCTTAATCGGAATAATAAAAGCTACGAATCTTGGATACCTACTCTACAGCTAATATATTGGGAATGTTTCCCTTGTTTAAACATTGGGAAAGTGAATGATGCCAAAAAGTTTCGCTCGGAATTTATTGGTATCGGGAATAAATTTTCCAGGAGAATTTGGCTGTAATTGCAGAGGATTTTTGTCGAAGGAAATTTATTCCGTGGGAGATTAACGAAAGGAGAAAAAATGTCGTGGGAATAAAATATTCTGTGGGAAACAAAATTCCCCGGGAGATTCCCGATAGAGCCCATTGTGCTTTCATTAGTAAAAATTTTATAATGTAGCATTTCTTTCATAACTTTTTGTTGCAATAGAAATATTTTTTTTAATTAATAAATTAACTGATTAACTGATAAAGGGTAGACATGTAGACTCAAGACGAAGTTACACATTATATGGGCTAATATGACTTTCGGAGCTCTGGCTCCCGTGTTTAATTGCGTTTAGGGCCTGTTACTTTCATTATCATGAATGACGAAGAATGACAGAGAAGTTCGGTTCAGTACGTGCAATGTTAAAGGGTACTCATACTAATATTAGTACAGCAACAAATTTAAATCAGAATCAAATAAGAAAATAAGATTTTAAACGGCTTTTAAACGGCTTTTAAACGGCTTTTAAACGGCTTTTAAACGGCTTTTAAACAGAAGTTACTCTTGGCTATAAAAAAGATTTTTGTTAAAAAATTTTAGATCTAATGTAATATAAACCTATACATAATTTAATTTTAATTTCAATTTTAATTTTAATTTTAATTTTAATTTTAATTTTAATTTTAATTTTAATTTTAATTTTAATTTTAATTTTAATTTTAATTTTAATTTTAATTTTAATTTTAATTTTAATTTTAATTTTAATTTTAATTTTAATTTTAATTTTAATTTTAATTTTAATTTTAATTTTAATTTTAATTTTAATTTTAATTTTAATTTTAATTTTAATTTTAATTTTAATTTTAATTTTAATTTTAATTTTAATTTTAATTTTAATTTTAATTTTAATTTTAATTTTAATTTTAATTTTAATTTTAATTTTAATTTTAATTTTAATTTTAATTTTAATTTTAATTTTAATTTTAATTTTAATTTTAATTTTAATTTTAATTTTAATTTTAATTTTAATTTTAATTTTAATTTTAATTTTAATTTTAATTTTAATTTTAATTTTAATTTTAATTTTAATTTTAATTTTAATTTTAATTTTAATTTTAATTTTAATTTTAATTTTAATTTTAATTTTAATTTTAATTTTAATTTTAATTTTAATTTTAATTTTAATTTTAATTTTAATTTTAATTTTAATTTTAATTTTAATTTTAATTTTAATTTTAATTTTAATTTTAATTTTAATTTATTTTATTTTATTTTATTTTATTTTATTTTATTTTATTTTATTTTATTTTATTTTTTATTAAGTATTAATAGTTATTTATTATTTCATTTATGATTAAGTTATTAAAACTGACTTAGAAGCCGCTGTCTTTAGCGTGGCTGCACTTCTTGCTTCATTTAAATAAAATGAAATACGAATATTAAGTTGCCGGCGGCGGAAAGGGGGTGTATCCGTTTGGGATACACCATTCTGCTGTGTAAGCAAAAATGGTTGGAAACCTGTTATGTTTTTAATTATGTGCCGTTATGCTAAGGGGAGGTGAAAAAAAATGGGTTTCGGTGACGTCTCGGACGTAACTTCTATAAAAGACATAATTCTGAGAGGTTAAGGGAGTATAAGTCAACTTATATTATTATGATCAAATAAGGGGTATTTTGTAACCTCTTCGAACAAAATGTTAGTGGTCAAATGAGTACAAGTCGCTCGATTTCCTTTTACAAAATATTAAAAAATCCGTTTTCTAAAAAAAAAGGAAAATCACAGTTTGTGGTGAAAGTTACAGGTTTCTAAGTTTTTTTTTTTTTTTTTTTTTTGTGCAAATACTAGCCTACATTCCAAATTTCAGCTTTCTATGACCTCTGGAAGTAAACTGTTTTAATAAGTGAGTGGTCAGTGACAAAATCGACGTTTTTGGGTATTAATAAAATCCAAACTACATATGTATAAAAGCTAGAAATATGAGATTTGGTGTGTTTTATAAGTCCACGGATTACATCTTATCCTGAAAATTTGAGCTCTCTAGCTCTATCCAGAAAATATCGAGAAAATATAGGTAGTGCTCTCCGCTCATTTGGGTTCGTCTTGGCGGGGCGCACTTGATCTCCCATCCCACCCACTCTCCCCTACCCAATATATTTATTTACCTACCAATATGTACGTTTGTACCCTGTGTCTACTTCTATTTGTATTTATTCAATGGTTTACATTTACACATTATGACTTTCTATTTTATTTTTCTCATTACTAGATTCAAACTTTCACTTTCCATTTTTTTAACAAAGAAAATTAGATATTAGTGTTTCCAACACTGAATAGAATACATTCCACTAGAAACACAAAATCAGATGCAATCCTAATGTCATAAAAGTCATTATGCTTTTTCTTTTGAGAAGTCATATAGAATCTATGAGCGACTTCAGACGATTTGATATGTTTTTTTTGTGAAATCATAAGACTTCTATCAACGTGTAAGCTTTTACTTTGTACAATTTTATATTAGTCTAAGAGCTGGCGAAGGATTTTCTGCTTGAAAGGAAACCAAACCAATTAATTTTACAACTAGTCCTAGGGAAGGTGATAACGAATACGAAAGTCTGTCTGCACGTAGTGGCCGCGTTTCCGCGAAAAAGTGCATCAAAAGTACAACTTTTCTGAAAATAGAAATAGTGAGGGAAACCACTTAAAATGCATCGCATCCCGACGCCACTGACTCGCTGATTACAAAAATGGTTATGACAGACGTGTAGGTGGCCGCAAAACCCTCGACAGACGCCACCGAAAATGCGTATTTTTTGGCGTTTTTTACTTTTTGGGAAACCACTTAAAATTGGTGTCATTCGAAAGCTCTCGACTCCCTGAGTACGAATATGCAAATGACAGACGTCTAGGTGGCCGCAAAACCCACGACAGACGTCGCTGAAAATGCGTTTTTTTTTGCGCTTTTTTACTTTTTGGGAAACCACTTAAAATTGGTGTCATTGGAAAGCTCTCGATTCCCTGAGTGCGAATATGCCCATGAAAGACGTGTAGCTGGCTGCAAACTCGCGACAGGCGCGATTAAAATCGCGGCTTTTTTTACGAAATTTTAGGTAACTGATGTTACACTCCTAAATACATCGCAATCTAGGGGTCTTGACTGCCAGGAGTGAAAAAAAACCAACTTTAAGTTCTATCCAATAGCTGGAAAGCGCGATAAAAATCGCGGATTTTTTCAATGTATGACTGTTTAATGGGCTTTTGCGGGAAACTAAAATTTTTCAAGCGAGGGAGGTAAAACCTTTGAATTGGCATACATATGAAAAGGTTACCACCAAAAATCCAATTGATAAAATAATAATAACATGCGCGACTTTTATCGCGGTTTTCGGCAGCTTGGTGTAACTCAAAACGTCTGTCAGTAAAATTTTCTTGGTCAGGGAGTTAAAACCTTTGAATAGACATCCTTTTGGGGAGGTTACCACCAAAATCCAACCAATAAAACAATAGTCACATTCGCGAATTTTATCGCGGTTTTCAACATGTTCATATAACTCAAAACGTCTGTCACCTACATTTTCTTCTTAAGGGAGTTAAAACCTTTAACTTGAGTAACATTTGAAGAGATTACCACTAAAATCCAATTTAAAACAACAAATAACGCCCGCGACTTATTTAGCGGCTACCATCCTTTCACCACTTACGCGTCTGTCGTTTACATTTTAATTTTAATGAGGTCAAGACCCTTCAGTTAATACACATTTCAAGTAGTTTCCCGCAAAAGCCCATTAAACAGTCATACATTGAAAAAATCAGCGCTTTCCAGCTATTGGATAGAACTTAAAGTTGGTTTTTTTTCACATATTTATACTCCTGGCAGTCAAGACCCCTAGATTGCGATGTATTTAGGAGTGTAACATCAGTTACCTAAAATTTCGTAAAAAAAGCCGCGATTTTAATCGCGCCTGTCGCGAGTTTGCAGCCAGCTACACGTCTTTTATGGGCATATTCGCACTCAGGGAATCGAGAGCTTTCCAATGACACCAATTTTAAGTGGTTTCCCAAAAAGTAAAAAAGCGCAAAAAAAAACGCATTTTCAGCGACGTCTGTCGTGGGTTTTGCGGCCACCTAGACGTCTGTCATTTGCATATTCGTACTCAGGGAGTCGAGAGCTTTCGAATGACACCAATTTTAAGTGGTTTCCCAAAAAGTAAAAAACGTCAAAAAATACGCATTTTCGGTGGCGTCTGTCGCGGGTTTTGCGGCCACCTACACGTCTGTCATAACCATTTTTGTAATCAGCGAGTCAGTGGCGTCGGGATGCGATGCATTTTAAGTGGTTTCCCTCACTATTTCTATTTTCAGAAAAGTTTTACTTTTGATGCACTTTTTCGCGGAAACGCGGCCACTACGTGCAGACAGACTTTCGTATTCGTTATCACCTTCCCTAGGACTAGTTGTAACATTAATACCGTTTGGTTTCCTTTCAAGCAGAAAATCCGTCGCCAGCTCTCGGTCTATATCAAGCGCAATTGAAAACCTGTGATCGTAGAATGCCGCAAATCACATAAGAATTAAAGTTTTCTTTTAGCTTTTACATTGGTAAAAAATTTAAAAAAAATGTACAACGTCACTCACCCCCTTCTTCATCCCAACGCTTCACTTAAATCTGTAATAGGTAAACAGCATTGTATACTAAAAAAATTTTATCATCATAATCATATTTTAGAGCATTTTCTTAACGCTGCAAGCAAATAATTTTCCAGTATAAGAAGAAAAAATTACGGACCAGGTAGTTTTTTATTTGCATGAACATTTTCAATTATTCTTTATTTGAAAAGATAATTTCCCACGGATTGAAGTATAGCAAACGTGTGTTAAATCTCAAGCAAATTCAACCAGGTGTGATGACTATACATATTTTGTTTGGTTTATTATTTTATTTATATTCGACAAAATAATCGCATATATGCAGATTAATGTATTCAAAAGAGGAGCAGGAGAATTGCAAGACAAAAGAGAGAACCAAGAAAATTGTTTTCATTTTTTTTTTTAGTTTAAGGAGAGGGTTGATGGACTATGAAGACGACAGAACACAGAGATGAATATGGGCTAATATCATTTTATTCTTCCTTTCTTTTGTCATATGGTCCATAATATTTTTTACAAGAAATCGGCACAAAAAAATTCCAATTGAATATCCTTTGAACTGTAGTGTTTGCAAAGAACACACTACAAAAATGGAAAAACTTGCAGACATGATTTTTTTCGGTTGTTTTATTACGTTGGTGTTCTCAAATAGCAAAAAAGAATAAACTGCAATGAAGGGTTTGCTGTATGCACGCACATCTAAATAATTATTACTAGAGTGCATTGTAAAGCAGCTGCAATTTTGAAACCAAAAGTAAAATCAAGTATAAATACCTATACATAAGGAAAGGATGTACAATGCACATATGTACATACATATCTACCAATATTTATGCCTGTGTTATATATATGTTCAAACATACATTACAAACATATGTATGTATGTACATACATAGGTACCTTCCTAATGACATGAAATGGTCTAAAGTCCGTAATACTCGTTACAAAAAATAGTTATGTTCCTTAGGGCCACTTGCACAAAACAAACGGATAAATACATAAAACTGAGGATAACTATCGAAGATTAGATAGATAAACCTTCTCGTTTCTTAATTGCACGAACGAAAAATGCTAACAACCGGATAAGAATATTTTTTCAGGATCACCAGTACAACAAACACAAAACACATTAAAAAATAAACAAACTAACGGACAGTTTCACAGTGTAAGTTTATACTCTGCTTTTAGTTTAAACTTGAGTTCAACACTTAATTCGATTTCACAGTGTACGTTCAAATCTGAACTAAGTTCAATTTATGCAGCTTAAGTTAAACGCTTGAATTCTGCAATTCTGAAAATTTTTTTGCTATAACGTGATTTGATTCAATTCAGTCAGGTATCTTTCATTTAGATCAGAAGTTCCTGCTGCCAGAAAACTTTTGTGCAAGTGGCCCCTAGAAAGTTATTTTATTATGTACATTTATTTTATTATTATATGATAGCTTGTAACTATCCGTGGCAGTTCTTGCTTTGGAAAAACATGTACTAAACTATACTCTATTCAGCAAAAATTGCCAATACAGGGATATAGGACGGTTTCCTCTCTCAGTCTGGTTGCATTGGCTTACATAAACCTGCCCCTCTTTAAAGCACGCACAGGGTTTCATCATGCCTTTGTCCATTATTTTTAGTTTTCAATGTCTTCTTGTTTATTTCCATTGATTTGGAAAAGTTCCTTTATAATCCCTTTACATAAGAAAGGTAAAAAGACCGAATTAAAAATTAAAATCTGTGATCCCTAAACTCTTTGAGTCTATTATTTGTGAATCGCTATATGAATTTAAAAGAAGAAAATTAGTGCTTCCAGAATCTGTTAAAACTATGTTGAAACAAATTACTTCACGTTATAACGTAACCTCCAAAATAGCGAAAAAACGATTTTTTTTATTTTCAAACGGGAAAATCTCAAAAACGTGACGGGATAGAATACTTCTGACTTCAGACTCGAGTTCAGCACATCAAAAAACCTTTGGAAAAGTATAGTTTCGGTTTTGTAACAAAAAACTAATTTAATTTTGCGGACCAGTGTTATTTGTTTAATGGTGTATCATTATCTAGTACAAACGATATGTCTGTCTTTGGTGTTTCTTTCGATAGCAAACTTATTTTCATACAACACATAAACTCTATAACTAATAAGGCCAATGCAATTCTTGATTGGATGAAGAGAGAGTCAAAACAATTTTCCGATCCTTTTTTTAAAGCAACTTTTCATAACATTTGTTGGACAAATTCTCGAATACGCATGTCAGGTCTGGGCGACCAATTATGCCTGCCATAAAGCCAGGCTAGAGCAGGTCCAAAAAAGGTTCCTGAGATTTGCGCTTAGGGGGTTAGGATGGGATAATCCCTACAATCTTCAACCTTACCACCACAGACTTAAGCTTATCGATAGTCTTGAGAGCAGACGTTCTTATTTATGTTTTGTCTTCATTTTTAAATTAATAAATTGACACATAGACTCTTTGCACCTTCTGTCTCGTATAAACCTTAATGTTCCCAAATTCTTAGGGATTTAACCGAACGCATACATATCTCAAACTATAGGACTAATTATGTATGAACAATTTTCTCCTCTAAAATAGAATGTGCTGCAAATCGATCAAAATTATCAAAGCTTCAAAAAGCAACAAAGCTCTCTTCGATAAAAACCATTGAGAAATCTGCAATGATTTGCTTTCAAATGGGAATGGTAACTCAGTTTCGCTGAGCAGCGAGGGTAGAACGTAGAAGACGAGCACAAGATAGCCGTTCGGGCTCGGAAATAAAATGTATGCGTACCTACATTCTTTTTAGACACGTGCACCGAAATGGTTAACATTTTCAAGTCACTAGGCCATAGTCCTAGTTCTTCGCGAACCTTTGCTCCACCAAATTTATTGATTAAGTTAATGATTACAAAATTTACACTTCGCTTCAACTGAACAGGTACAGAATTTTACACACAATGGAAATTTTTAAATTTTAGAGCTTTTCTTGAAGGAAACCAAATACCTTCAATATAATATTAAGAATTATAGCCAAATACATGGTGAGGATACAAATTCGCCTACTATAGCATATTTGGTAGGTATTGGACCAAAAATAATTTTTAAATACGTTGATGATTATATTTGCGGTGATTGATCAATGATCACCGTAAAATCGAGAATTTCAACCAAAAAATTAAATTCATTGTGGAAAGAGAAAAAGATAAGGCGATAGCATTTTTTAATGTTAAAATCCACCGTGAAAAAAACCACCTCACGTTTGATTGGTACCAAAAGTAAACAGCGTCAGGAAGATCAGCAATTTTTTACCCAATCAGGCAACACATTGTGATCAACACCGATTCGAATTTGGAAAACAAAGTGTTTATGTTAAGTTACAAAAATTTTCACTCTAAAAATGAGGGCATATTTACTCAAATTACAAACAATGGGTATCCTTAGGAGTTTAAAATATCGCTACAAAATCAAAGCGGATTCAGAAATTCCAGCTAACATTGAAAAATTATGCTCATTTCAAATAAATTCTCACGGACCGTTGCAAGAATTAGCATTAAGGTCACATTGAAAACCGAGAAAGAAAACAAAACCGACGTTGTTATCAAGATCAACTGCCAGGGTAATGAAGATGAAAACTGCAATCTTTGCTATGTAAGTAAAATGAAGCACTTTCTAAGGCATAGAATGGCTGGTCATAAATCGGAAACCAATAGCAAAAAATCCTCAAAAACAGCACTGTCTAATAGCTGGTGTCCAAACCAACCAAATAACACAAACACAGTACAAAAAATTAATATTAATAAAAGGGAGTTTTTAGAGAAGAAAACTTCCTAAAAAGTTAATGAAAATAAATTTGAACAAAAGATATCAATAGATATTGGAGCGAGCTTGATAAAACTGCTTTGAGTTAAAATAGGCTCTTTTTTTTTACTCGACTGAGTTTGCTAAATGGAATTGAGTCGAGGTAGCACAGCAAAAAGTATTGTTTAAGACTGCAGAATACTTTGCAGCAGGTAGACAGATAGGCAAAGCAGTTTAAAAAAAAAATGAATAGGAAAATAAAGCCATTATATCGACACGTTATAGCAGAACGCAATTATGTATATGATTTTTTTTTGTATTAATAATGTGAATATGCGTGGCTAAACTAATTTATATTATATAATAATAAAACAATTATTGCTAAACTCTTTTAACAATGGCAAAACAGAGCTGACTGTCTTTTAAGGGTTACACCGCTACAATGAAAATGAGTTTAATTTTACCATTGACAATAAATTTTAAACTAGCTAGCTTAAAAAATAAAATATCCTATTATAGAAAAAAGTTTAATCACAAGTTTTATAAAGTTAATTTGATGCAAAAAGATCAGGTTTTAACGACTTCGAGAGCCCATATTAAAAATATCAGCCGCTTTAGTACTCTCGATTAATATAATAATAATAATAATAATAATAATAATAATACAAATTTAAAGAAATAAATGCATATAACTTTATGCGTTCCAGGTTTAAGGTTTAATTTTATTTTGTTTTTCAATCATATTTGAAAGTATACGAAAAATCATGATAACTGTTAATAAATTTTTATTCCGGTTAATCGATCGCGTATAATCAGGACAGAAGTAATGCCGGATAATCAAGAGTCGCCTATATGTATTTAAATTCTATCAGTAATTTAAAATTTAAATTGAAAGTAACAGAAATTTTGTTAAGAGCTCGCGCAAAAAAACAACTTGTTTTCCTCTGGTCTTTAAAATAGGTGCACACACAGGTATGTATTTCTATTCGCTGGATTTATTTTTCGAATTGGTTTTTGCTATTTCTTTTTGTTTTTCGTTTTTATTTATTTTTTTTTTTATTTTAATTTCAAACAATGTTGTTTTTGTATTTACCTGTTAATTTACCAAATTCCTCTAATATCTCCTCTTTGCCTTTTGATTTAGGTATATTGCCTACAAAAAGGCGCAGGTTCGGTACACTAATGTTAATTTTCAGACACTTGCCAGGTTTTATTTCATGGTTATCGAGCTGTGAGGGTGGAATTTGTGGTTGAACAAATAAAATAATATTTTTTAAACAAATCAAATAAAAATTAATTAATGTAAATATGAAACAAACTAAGAAAACAAAATCAAACATATTAAAATAATAAAAAAATAAAAAGACAATACAATATAAAAATGATGTGATTAAAATTTTGATTAAAATATAATAAAATGAAAATAGGAGATGAGTCTCAGCCTAGTGTACAGTTCCAAAAAACAAACTATATATTAAACTATGTATTATACATATAAGGTCAAAAATGATGGCCTTGATATAAAGTTACCTTATAGACTAAGAGCCCACAGCAATTTTCGGGTGTGAAGTATAGCAAAAATTCAATGATGCAATTAAATAGGTCTTTACTTTCTATTCGCAAATATGCAAGTCTTGCAAGCTGTGGTTGGGGCGTTGTTGCAATAAAAATGCATTTCTTTCTGAAAGCCCAGATAAAAGGTTTACCATTAAAAAAACTATATTCAATAAAAGAGCTGAATACCATAGACATGATTATGGGGGTCCAAGACCTCTTAGAGGCCAGTTATAGCGATCAGGAAAACGCATCAGGAAAAATTTTCTTTTTGATAATTTAATGTTTTATCATACGATTTGAAATAAACAAATGGTACAAATTGATGATAAATCATTTGAAATCATATCCTTTTTATATTTTTAATCGTTTAATAAAACATTAAACTATACAAAAGGAAATTTTTTCCTGATCCGTTTTCCTGATCGCTATAACTGGCCCCTTAGGTGGGCCATCTGTATGCAAGACGCACTATAAAAATTAATTTCCAAGCGCTATTTTTTAAGTGCTATATCTATTATCTGGGGCTTTCAGAAAAAAATGCATTTCCAATGCAGTATTATTTGCAAATGCCCCAAGTACGGTTTGCAACACTTGCATATTTGCAAATAAAAAGTAATGACCTATCTTATTGTATCATTGAATTTTTGCTATACTTCACACCCAAAAATTGCTGTGGGCTCTCGGTCTATTACCGCCCGTACTAATCATTGTGGATTTAAATTTAAGTCTGAATTTTAAACTCAATACACTTAAACCCGAAAGGGAAGGGAAGAATTTTTGTTGGCACAGTGGAATGAGAAATAAGATACAAATTATCTCATGAGCTCCCACGGTTGGCGAACAGTCTAAACTGTTGGTACGGGTAGGTTCATATTGAGAAAAATGCTGTTTAGAGTTCGACTCGAACCCACACCTCTAAAATTGCAATCAAGCACTTCACTCACTGCGCCATTGCCAACCTGGGAAGGTTTTATTAAGTTATATTAGATAGGTTCTTCAAAATAAGATCTCAGAGACGTCAGCAATCTCAGTTACATGACCAGAATTCCTCAGCAAAATTTCTGAGTTTTTCTGGCTAAATGAGGAAAAAAAATAGTTTCGCTTCGATTTAAATACTTAAACTGTAACTTAACTATCGGATTTAAGATCCCTTAAATTTTATTAAAGTTTCAATCTGGACTTCGCAAGTGAATAATATAATATGGCCGTTATACATAGTGCTTTAATAACCCCGGTCAAATAAAGCACAATAGGTACAAGCACATGTGAGTTTATAGAAATTCGGTGGAAATTTAATCAATTAATAATAAATTTGTGTAAAGTATTCAACTATTTTCACGGGAACTGTAAACCAGGTTAAAAGGATGAAATAAAGGCGATATTTTTTTTCTTAAACCAAAATTATAATTCAATTATTGTAAGGGAAATTCGAAAAATGAAGTTAGATGCAAAGAATAGGAAGAGGACATGCTCGCTGTTCGCAAATAAAACCAGACAAACTACTGTTCACTATGAAAAATTTAAATATTATAATTTAAAGCAAAACTGCTGTACCTACAAGCAAACAAATAGTTTTTAAATTTTCTTTGAAAAGAGCCCAATTGTTTTTTATTGCTTCCATAAGTTTACCCAAATTATCAAATAATTATGATAGAAGTTTAAAAGAATAAAAAAATAACTATATGTTTTACTATATTTATAAACGATTGCTTGTCATTGGCCAATGAAAGAATAATTTTGTTTATATTATAGTGTAGACTGACTGAATACATTAATTTGACAATTTTTAGTGCTGCGAAGAAAACCGTGTTGACAGTGGCGAATGCGAACAGACAGAAGTGTTATAAACGAATAGAGCTGTGTTTTTTTGGGATTTTATTTATAGTATAGTAAGAAATTTCCAAAAAAAACCCATCCGCAGTAGCAGGGTTTTTATATACGACATTTAACGAATACAAATACACCATCCGCAGGGGTTGGGTATAACTCATCATGGTCGAACTCATCATGAACCAACTTAACACAGAACAAGTCATCATATTCGCAACTCATCATAGGACAACTCATCATGGGACAACTCATCATGGGACAACTCATCATGGCACAAATCATCATGGGAATAAGTCATCATGGCAATAATATCCATTTTCAGAATGGATTTAGTTTGAAGGCATATTATTGGTTTGTTTTTCATTTTTATGAGTTTTGACCCCTTATACTGAGCGGTTATCAATGTACCAAACTAAAAAGTACCAACCCTCAACCAGCCTCACGCTACGAAAACAAACAAATTAACATGCGTTCAAACAAAATTAATTCTGAAAATGGGTCTTATTGCCATGATGACTTATTCCCATGATGAGTTGTCTCATGATGAGTTGTCCCTTGATGAGTTGTCCCATGATGAGTTGTCCCTATGATGAGATGTACCCTATGATGAGTTGTACCCTATGATGAGTTGTACCCTATGATGAGTTGGGTTATGATGAGTTGGGTCATGTTCAGCTGCGGCATGATGAGCTAGATATGATGGGTTGCGATGATGCCCATCCGCAGTAGGATTCTACTTCTGATGCTTTTATAGGCATTAATTCTACTGTGGATGTTGTATTTGTGATTCGTGTAAAATCCTACTGTACTATGAATAGCTTTCAAAAAAAAAATGACTAAGGTTAAAATGTTCGTGAATAAAATTTTGGAAAATAAATTAAAAAAAAAAATTTTTTGCACAAAATGCTTTGTGCGAAGTGCAATTAAAATGATTCTGAACACCGATTTACGTTGGCTAAATTATGAAATGTAATTTTTTCGCAGCTTTCAGTCTCAATATCCCATAATCGAGTTTCACATTTTTAGTACAGTGAAAGCTCCTACTGTGGACAACTCCCTTAAACGGACAATCCCTTTAGGCGGACAAATTCTCACGACCGTGGATCTTGGATGTGAATTCCATACATTTTGTGATCCCTTAAGCGGACACTCCCTTACCCGGATGCGGACAAGAATATTAGCCGTGATTTGTTAAATTTAATTCCCTTAAGCGGACAAAAACTTTTTTTAATATGTAAATTTCAACCATTTTTTTTAGAAATACTTTTACATATATTTATTTTGCATTAAAAACGGTTCCCCTGGTTCACAGCGACAATAGATCCAATGTCATTAAACTATTGTCGTAATCAAATGTATAACGGATTTTATTTCTGCAGCTGTAGTCTGTTTTTGTATCTTGTTTTTTGTATCTTCATGTTAATTTTTAGTTTGAATGGATTTCATGGCTTCTAAGTGCAAAAATTTTGCATGATGCCACCTAGATACTATACATTTCCTTATATAAATATTTTTTATTTTTTCCCTTGGACGGACAACTCCCTTAGACGGACAAAAGTGTTCCGACCGTCGCTGTCCGGCTAAGGGAGCTTTCACTGTATGTGTTACCTGATCTAGCTCTTTGGTCAACTCATTCTTTTTTGCGGCTCTCTTCGCAGCTCCAGCATGTGTAAATACACACATGGCATTATGCTGGATCATAACACGAATGTGGTAAGGCGCGGGATAGACGATAAAACACTTATATCCAGTTTGAAAGAATTTCTTCTGTATGCGACCACGGCATCTTTACTTCACATTGACGAAATCAATGGCTGCACCGATTTCGAACATTCGCATGCTGCATGCAATAGGCGAGTACACCGGTTGTATAGTGTCTGTGTTGCGTAAAATGATTGAGCCACGGCCAACGCTGGTGCAACGCAAATTGATACAACAACTGTATCGACATATCTTGTATTCCTCGCTTATTATTATCTTAATAATATTATCTTAGTGCAAAATCTGTTATTGTTTACTCTTTCAGGAAGCCGTATTAAAATTCCGGTTGCATTCAATTTATAGGATAGAAATTTAAAAAAAAAAACACAAGCAATCATTTGAAAAAAAAAAAATAAAAGATTAGCTACCTTACAATAAAAATCTTAGTTTAAAAAAATTACACAATTCAAACGATAGCAAACATTTTTTAATTTTTAATCAAAAAACGTATTAAGGAGCAAAGAGGAGACCAGGTGCAGTTGTTTTTTATTTGGTAACGAGGTTGTATATTTACTTTCGATAACACTAAAATATTCACAAGTTTTTCTTCAAACATTCAATTTTGAAAATAAATGGGGCTCTCTATCAAGATCCGATAAATTCAACTAAGTACACCAGGAGCAAAAATGTTGTTCATGGTTTAATCAATTACATAAAAAGTAGATATAATAATAGTTTGAAATAAATTTATCTACAAGGTATAATAATAAATATTTGAATAGCAACGCTACAATATAAAATGTTTGTGTTTTTGTATTTTTTGGACAAAAATCGGTTTTTGGATGGGGAGGGGTTGTATAAGAGACTTCTTTTCAAACTTATTTTTGAATTTCATATTTCCAATTGATTTTGAAATGAAAATTACTTTTGGTATATGTTTAACTAAGTACTGAGGACTATAGGAAAGGGAGTTTTCTATAAAGACATGCTTTTTAAAACCTTGATAATATATTTGTATTATAAAAAAAAATCTAAAACTAAATATTATTTTTTTTTTCTAGAAATTAGTTTAAAGAAAAATAGAAAAAAAAGTAAATTTTGTATGTATCGCAGATTCATTTCGAAATATTGCTTAATCATTTTCGACATAAGCGGATTTATTTATTTTCTTTGTAATTTATTGTTTTCTTTTCTCAAAATTTAGGTTTGATACCTCAAATGAGTACGAAATGAATGTGAAAAGAATACCTGTCTGACTGCATTGATTGCAGCGTCGCGGGATGTAAATGTTACGAATGCATAACCACGATTTGTTCCAGTCATTGGGTCCATCATTAATCTAAGGTCCCATATTGTACCACAGTTTTCGAACAATGGTATAAGCTCATCCTCGAACATGTCTTTTGGAATTTTCCCACAAAAAACTTCGCATCCGTTGCCTGGTGTTGGACCGTCCCAGTTCGGTGGTGGGCCACCATATTTACGCTGACCTAGAAAGTTTTTAAAAAAAATTAGAAATTCATAATAGGACTAGAATGTTGTTGGAGGAATAACCAATTACCTGTTGTTACATCTAATGTGTAACCAGAACGTTCTAAGATTTTTTTGATTTTCTCCTCGTCAGGACCTTTTACTTGCACTGTTGTGGCGGGTGTCGGTACACCCTGTTGGCTAGCTCGGCTCTTTTGTCTATATGTTTTCATAACACCACATAGATACGCAGACTTGTTCGATACATGTTCCAAATTTGATTCAAGGAACTGACTTAATACATTCAAGGCACCATCTGCGGGAAATTCTTTGAGAGCGTCTAGCGCGCGCTCGTCTAACTCAACATGCGCTAGTTTACCTGTCTTATAAATATCGTCTAGTTTTCCGGCAACCTGTTTGAAAAAATAAATGAGATTTATATTAGTTTAATAAAAAACGTAAGTGAGACATGTCGTGTCGGTAGAACATCCACCAGTTTGGAAACATCTAAATCTAAACTTATACTTCGTTTTCATTAGAGCGAATGAGGTAATTTCGTTCAAAATTTCCAAATTCAATTCGAAATCGTCTCATTTCCCATACAAATTCAAATTTCCAAATGAGGTAATTTCAACCAAATTTGCAAAAAATACTGTAGGAAATTACGTAAAACTTTTATAAACACACCCAAATGGAATCCATTCAAAGTGGATCCCATTTAAAATGACAGAATTCAATGTAAAAAAAAACAACAAAAACAAGAGATTGACAATCTGGACCGTCAAACAAAATTACGAAATTTGAAACGTTTTCTAATGAAAACGCAGTATTACTCATATTAATATATGTACATACATATTTCAATCTACGATTGAGCCCCATTTTTTCAGTGGTGAGTTAAACCACTATAAAAGGCCTTTCACACTATCCCACTGAGTATTAACACAATCATGTCAAAAAAGTGGGAAGTAAATTCTGTATCTATTAAACAGGAAACAAAATGTAAAATTTTATCCCACACGACTTGACAGCCAATCTCACACAATTTGACATGTGTTAATACATGAAAATTTTTAGGATTGGTTCTAAAACCATCACACATTATATCCCACTTGGGGTACGCAGATAACGTCGACCATCTGAAAATGCAATTGACACCTATCTGATGAAGATTTCAGCTTCATTTTAAATTTTCAGTTGTCATAGTTTTATGGCCTTTTCAATTGGTGACAGAATGATAATACTTGCTCTCAAAATAAAAATGCTTCTGAATTTGATTTAAAAATTGAAATCCCAAGCGTTCACACGTACGGATTGTTTCTCTGTATGAAAACAAAACCATTTAATCAAGTCATATTAGACATAAAAACAGCCAAATTCCAATAGACTTTGGTGTACAGCCTCCTTATGCTGTTCTAAACAAACTCTTAAAAGTCCTCACCGATAGGAGCGCCGCTAACAATTTTACGGGGGGTTTAAAGCCCCTCAAAATGTTTTTTTTTTTTCAATAATTTCACCCTAACGGTGCCTTGCAAAAAAAAAAAAGTTGATAACAAATTTGTAGCTTAGAAAACTCCCTATAAAAAAGTTTATGAAACTTCTCTTCATAAAAATAACGGTTTTCGAAATAATTCAATCGGTAGAGTTAAGGTTTTTAGTTTTCAATACAAATGGAGAATGCACAAAAATACTTAGGGTGATTAGCATACCGTGTGACAAAAAGATAAAACGTATATGTAGGTTGAGTCGAAACAAGAAAAAATCGTATGGGACCCCCTATTTCGTTTAGGTGAGAGGGGCAATTTTCTTAAAAATCGACTAGAAATAGAAAATATGTCATTAAAAAAACAACGGCAACACTTACAATGTTACGCTGTGTTTTTTTGAAATCTGGAAGTTCGTTTTTTATATTTATTTTTTATTCAAATAGTTTCAACTAATTTTGTTCAAAATTTTACGTTAGTATTTTTGTCTTAATCCAACCTACTCGCTCCAGCAGTTTGGTGCATCTGATACCAGGGTTATCATGGTCAAAATAAAAATAAACCACGAAATTTTCTCGCTTTTTTTTAGTTATTGGCAATTTTAACCCCAAAGGCTTACAAAAGGTATGGGATTTTATTTTAGAAATTATCGTTGGATTTTTATGAGTCGTTTTCTAATTTAAGTCAATTTTTTGAAAAATTGCCCCTCCCAATTAAACGGGGGGATATAGATTACCTCCTCAAAAGAACTTTTTATTTCTTTTGACCCAAATTATACGCTCTAGTATTTTTATGCATCTTGTACTAAGAACAATTTTTTTTATTATACTGAAAATTATACTACATGTTGTTATTAATTTATTGTTGCTAAATCTTGAATATCTGTATTAACAAATTATATGTACATACATATGTACATGCTATTCGATTATGGAATTCACTCCCTCGTTCTATGAAGATGATAAGCAGCACGACCCAGTTTGGGAAGACGCTAAGAGAGTTCTTTGAGACACTTTGATAATAACTTTAATGATGATGATGATATTGATGGTGATATAAAGCATTTAATATATGCAAGTATTAAATTTTAATTTTTTTTTATATTTTTTTTTTTTCAATTTATTTGCAAATTTAGAACTTACTAGCTTGAATATAACTTTAAATTTTGTTTCCTATTTTTCATATTGAAATGTACTTAAAGCTTTTCTTTTTTATTATTGTAACTATCTAATTGTCACTAAGCAACTAGCATTATTTATATATTTATAGTATTATGATACTGATGTTTACTCTAATTTATAAGGTATTGTATCTTATTGAGTAAAGTTTTACAAATAAATCTAATCTAATTATATAAATTTGCTGAAGTCGTACAGTAGTAGCTATAGGTAATGTGATTTTTTTATAATGCGTTGCATTTTCATATGTCTAACTATTTTAAATGTGTAAATTTGGGCCACGTATGTACATATATGTATGTTACCGTTAAAAGCCGTAATAATCAAATTCTAAAATGTACCTGTAAATCCTATCTCACTGTTTATACATAGCATACATTCAAACTTTCTTTAAATCCAGATTCCTCGCACCTACCCCTAATCCAAGAGTCAGCCAAGGAGGGGGCAGCATGCCCTTTTACATACCTCACTTTTTATACACCGTAATGCTGGGTGCTCTAGGATTTACCGGTTAATTCTAGAATTTCATTATTTCGACTTTTTACGGTATATGTTACCGGTTACCTACAATATGTTACCATAATAGGCCGAAAAAATTAAATTCTAGAATTTACCGGTAAATACTACCTTGCTGTTTATCCAAAGGATTCAAAGTTTCTTTAAATCGAGATTCAAGGCAAAAGAAACTTTGCATACACCCAACGTCGCATTTACCCCAAATAATAAAGTGGACAAAGCAGGGGGGTAGCAGGCGGGCAGCATGCCCCCCTCTTACATACCTCACTGTTTATACGCCGTAATACTGGGTGCTAGCACTGTATATAAAATGTAAGCAACAACAACAAAAAAATAAAACAAAAATCTCATAAAAAAGTATTTTTAGGAATTTCTAATTTCTTCAAAAACTAGTAAACATAAAAAAAATCGTTTTTTTTGTTTTCGATTTAGAATTGATATACGCATCCACCACAGAAAGCCAATTTAGCACTGCATTTCACAATTTTGAAAAAAAAATTTTATCAAAATTTTGAGTTTGCATGCGAAAAAAAAATATTGAAGCTAAGATCAGACGATTTGTGTATTACACAAATTTCATTTGTGGAAAGGATACACAAATTCTACAAAAATCCGTACACAAACTTGATTTAATTATATTTCAAACATTTGTGGTTCAGAAGATTTGTGTATTTCTATACACAATGGAATTTGTGAAAATTTGTGTTTATGTCAGATTATTTATTGAAGTAATATTCGATGAAATTGAATAATAAAAATATATTTCTTTTAAAATATTCGATTTAAAAGAAAATGTGCTGAGAATATAGAATATAGGTGCAGAAAGAGTTCGCGGAATCCTTTGTCAACGAGGATGAAGTGGATTTGCAATCGGTAACATCCAGTGTCTTTAAAAAGTGCATTATGGTAGTGTGGTATCACAGCCAGACCAATGAAAGTGCATTATGGTGGTGTTAGGGTCGGGGTATTATTTTCAAATTGATTAGAGTTTGCACGGTAACCAAGTACCTGAGTGGTATAGGTAATATGATTTTTTTTTTGGTTGCATTTTGAAGTGCATTATGGAGGTGTTAGGGCAGCGGTATCGCTGCCAGAACGCTGAAATTTAGTTTGCACACATATAAATATAATGCTAACATAATTTGGAGCGGTATAAACCACTTGAGCTTCTTTCATTTTTGTTTGCATTTTAAAAGTGCATTGGAGATGTTAGGCCTACGGGCTGCCAGAACGACAAAATTTAGTTTGGACAAATACAAATATTATGTTAACAACATCAGGAGCGATTTAAAACTCCTTTTTTTGCATTTTGTTAAGGATAAGGTAAAATTGTCAAGTACCTAAATGAAATTCAGTTTTGACAGTAACCAGGTAGGTACTAGTGAACGAAATTTGCAGTATAAAACTATTTCTGATTTGTTTGGTTGTATTTTAAAAGTGCAATATTGAGGTGTTAAGACCATAATATCACTGCACAGACTAATGGCATTTCATTTTGGCACATATAGACATTATGCTCACAAAATTTGGAGCGGTAAAAAACGTTTAAGCTTTGTTCATTTTGCTTGCCTTTTAAAAGTGCATTATAGTGATCTTAGGGCCAATTTGTCGCTGAAAGGTTGATGCCATGTATAGTTTGCACTGGTACAAATGCCAAAATTTGGAGCGGTACAAATACTTTGTGCAAATCGTTCATCAGCTCTCGCTCTACACGTTTCCACCATTAAATACCACTAATTATTTAAAACCAAAACGGATCATTGTGAAATAAGTTTATGGTCATCAAAGCCTTTATTGTAAATTTAAAAAAAATACAAATAGTTCTAACCCCCTTCCAGGAAATTTAATAAATTAAAAAAAAAAAAAGAAACTAAATCAGAACTGCACTTTTAAATTTCGAAGTAAAGCCTTTATTGAATCGACTAATATTATTAATTTTCAATTAAATTTCCAAAAACATTTGTGTATTCTCACGAATTTGTGTATACTCCAATTTTCAGAATACAAAAATGGTTTGAGATACACAAATAGTCATAAATTCATTTGAGTACCCGATCAGACGATTTGTGTATGTACACAAATTCGATTTATGTATCCTATACACAAATGATACACAAATCGTTTGTGTATGTCATACACAAATCGTTTGTGTATGTCATTTGTGTTTAACAAATTTGTGGCTCAGACGGTTTGTGTATTTTTATGACAGAAATACACAAATTTATACACAAATATTTGTGTATACACAAATCGTGTGAAATAATTTAATTTAAATTTAAAAATAATATAACAGATTTCTGAGTTTCAAAACCGGTATAGTACTTCATTGTTAGTATTGCCGTTGTTTTTTATTATTTTTTTTTTCATTTTAAGTCATTTTTCTCTAAAACTGCCCCTACCTCCTAAACGGGCCAAGATAGACCCCCCCTTCCATAGTAAAAAATCCTTGTTTTTAACCCCTCTACAAAAAACCGTTATCAATTTTTGGCGCCAAAGTTATCGTACTCGTGCCCAAATTTCAATTGTAGCAAGAATTTTGATTGACTTTTCCGAATAGACTCTCGCAATAAGCCCCTAGTTTACTACTTTATTAGCAGAAATAAGATCAACAAAAGAACGGATAGAATTCGAATTTAGGGAAAACTTGCTTTTGTTATTTTCTATTTTCTCGAAAACTAAAAGACTTAGGCACACGGCACGGCTTTTAGTGTTTGACTAGAAATTGATAGGAACATCGGATACTGAAAACAAAAATACTACTTAACATAAAATTTTTAGAAAATTAGTTTGAACACATTTTGTTTACATTATTTTTTCAAAATTTTGAGTTTGAAAATAAATTTTTCAAAAACTACTCTGCAATTATTTGAATTGAAAATAAAATAAAGAACGGACTTTTTCAGGTTTATAGGTCTATTTCTATTCGATTTTTGGAAACTTGCCCCTTCCGCCTAAACGGGGGAAATAGAACCCCGGAGGTCGAATTCTAGCGCGCCAAAATTGTTTTTGAAGATGGTCTCAGATGTGCATGACATTTTCAGGAATATAACCCCAATATTTATTTTTAAATAATTCCATTAACGGTTTTTATAAATCTTCATGCAGCATTCATTGTTTTCTGGACGAATATGACTAAGTTGAAATATCAATTCATACTCATTTTCTTTATCTTCAACCTATCCTTACTACATATTTCCATAAATTAACATAAACCGCAAAACTGCATACGCGCAATGAATCGCAGTGTAGTGCTTTCTTTTCACTTCATCTTTTTCACGCGCTTAATATAAAAATTTTTAAAATGTTTAATGTCAACTTACTTTTTTATCCAAACCATATTCTAATAGTTTTGGATAATCTTCTGTTCTTTCGCCATCACCGCGGTCTTCTGATTTTGAAGTAACCATATCATCCACCAATTCACCATTTCCTTCTGCCATATCTAGAAATAGAGAAAATAGCCATGGTTGTTAATTTTCACGAATAATTGAAAACGATAGTCAACCTTAAACAAAAAAAAATACATCCAGGCGTATACAGATTGTTATGACCTGTCACATTTTTTAATTATTTAGGCCGTGTGCGAATTTGGTTAAAATATCGTTAAAATTTATCCGAAGATATATTTTTGATTCTAATGAGGTGAATCTGTATGTGGAAACGTCAAAATTTAATCTCGAATTAAAATTTAATCGACATTTTAACCAAATTCACAGACGGCTTTAAATTTAACATTGTTTCTGTAAAATACCCGGGCTTTTTAATGCAACCTTGACTGTATGGAATTAGCAAAGAAGAGAGGGAGTATATCGTTCCTAAATGATATTTCTCTTTAAATAAAAACTTATTTAAGTGTTTTTATCCAAATTCGGTTAAAGTAAACAAAATTGGCGCAGTCAGTAGGATAACAGAGGCTTTACTTAAAGTACTCAAGTGAATAATATAGATCCTGCATTACCAAGATTGAAAAGATCTAGTTTCACTAAAAAAAAATTAGGTGAAAATGTGAAAATATATTGAAACTGTGCACCTTAAAATAGTAACGATTCAGCTCCACAAAAACATTTAGTTCCACCCTGACCACGGTTGCCACTTTGGTCATTTGTGACCAAATTTGGTCATTATTTTTTCACTTGGTCACATGGTCATTTTTTAGTCCATTTGGTCATTTTTTTTTAATATCGATTTTATTAAGCTTTTCTCATTTTAAAATGCTCTGAAAAGTTATTATTTTTATGTTTTTTTTATTTATGATTTGTTACTTTTATTTATTTATGTTAGTCTAATAATTTAATTAAGTTCATTAGGTACCTACCTGGTGAATTTGTTGGTTTTGTTTATTATTAAAGCCTAGTTTATAGATCGAAACGAAGCGAAGTTTTCATATAAAAAAATAGCTTTTTTCACAGGCGTGAAAAATACAATAAAATTAAATGAATTTATTTAAGCGAAAAGGAGGAAGAAATTTGTTATGAAGTAAATACAATTCAACGGACTTATCTAAACCAAATATAAAACTAAATTAATTTTTCTTTGAACACCTCTCGACGCGAGATTTATTGATATTTCATTTCGGTTTGAGTTTTACTTCGCATTGATATATAAACTAGACTTAATACATACAAAAATAATATGTCATCTCTGTAATACGAAGAATATGTTAAATTAAATGCGATGAATTCATTGTTTTCTGTGTTTAGAGGTACAAATTTTTCGGACTCAAATTATTTTGGTCATTTTTAGCTACAGTTGGTCATTTTTATTTTTATTTTGGACACAAACTTTATTTTCAAGTGGCAACCGTGACCCTGACCCATCGCTGAACTTTAGTTAATTCGCCGAAATCAACAAATTCCTGAACCACGGATCAATATTTAAACCACGATTGTACAACTGGCACTAAGTGAAAAAATAAGCCAATATATTAATTGCAACATGAGTTATAAAACAAAAAAGGCACACAAATTTATCTGAAAAGAAGAAAAGTAACGCCACAAGAAACTTCCAAATGGACGCAGCAAATCAGGTAGCAAAAATGGAATAGCTGTGAAGACAGCTAGCAGCGGGTAATTTAGATTTAAATCGTTTAGTGGCCGGTTTCATAAACAAACACTAAAATTACTTTTATCTAAACTCCTTTTATACATATAATAGGTGCGTTTTATTGGTAATTCATAGCTAGCGCAGCAATACAAGTTTAATAAAACGCTATATCAACTTTTATGTCCATTCTTTATTCTCTGGATGTGTTCACACCCTTTTTTGAGTGAGAAACAAACTACGTTACCGACAAAGGTTCAAGTCCACACTATTTGTCCACTAATTTACTGGCTAATTTATCAGCACTTTTGATTTTGTTAGGTGCCAGTTATAGCTATCATTGGAATTCATCATTGAAAATTTTAATGATGTATTTTAAGACGTTTAGGATGCAAAATCTAGGAATATTTTTATGCCAATACAAATCATTTTCAATGATGAGTGTCAATGATAGCTATAACTGGGGCCTAAATTCATAAACGTCAAATATTTGCTTTGTTGCGAAGCTGATGAAAAACACAGCTGATGCAATTGCATCAGCAACAACGCATTAGGATTTTTTTTTTGATTCTCGTTTGCTTGGAGCTTGCTCAAAATTTGATGCAAGTTTGCAATAATGAAAGCGTTACCCAAAAAGTGATGCTGGTTTGATGCATTTAGGGGCCAGTTATAACTATCATTGAAACACATCATTGAAAATTTTAATGATGTATTTTAAGACGTTTAGGATGCAAAATCTATAATTATTTTGGTGCCAATATAAAGCTGAAAACTCAAGAAATATTTATTGCCAAAAAAAAATTTCATTTGAGCCCAGCCTTTCATATAAATTGACTTTAATTATTTCAAGGATTGCACTACCTTATCAATGATCATTGAAAAAAGAAAAGTCATTTCATGAGAACGGTTGGGCCGAAATCAATTTTTTTTTGGCCAGATATATTAATTAAGTTATAAGCTTTATTTTGACATCAAAATAATCCTAGATTTTGCATCCTAAATGTCTTAAAATACATCATTAAAATTTTCAATGATGAATTTCAATGATAGCTATAACTGGCACCTTATAGACCGAGAACACAAAATTTTGGGTGTGAAAGATGGCATAAATTCAGTGGTGCTTAGAGATAGATCTTTACTTTATATTAAATAAATGAGCTGAGTACCCTAGACATATGAGGGTCCAAGACCTCATAAGTGGGGCCTTTTGTATGCAAGACGCACTGACAAAATGCAAATCGATTTTACAAATAATTTTGATAGCAAAATAATTCTTGTGCCCAATGACAGAGTGGTCCTTCCTCATCACCAAAATGAGGCCATCTATGTATCTGCAAGACTCACTCAAAGAAATCTCTACTGTATTTTTTGCATTCTTTGAGACAGATTATAATAGCCATTCATTAAATTAATTTCAATTTAAATATTTTGCTCTCTAAAATTGTATTGAAATTGAAATGAAAACACATTCGGCACACAGGTAGTACGAACAAAATATAAACTGTTTATTTATTTACGGAACTCATAAAAAAAACTTGTAGTTTTGTAAGTCAAATCGCTTCTCTTGTAGTCTGAATTTGCCTAGCTACAAGTGTATGAAAATGTTCATGAAACGAAAAAGTACAACCCCATACTTTATTTGTGCTTGTAGGCACAATTCTACAAGCACAAGACTAATATTTTTATGAAATGGGGCCCAGGTCAAATATGTGAATTACGTTAGTGTAATTGGTTTTGAAAATCACGGACATTGCCCTCCCCAGGGAAGAACATATCCCATAAAGGCAGGTTACCATCATTGCAAAATGATGTAAATAATGAATAGCCTTGCAACTAGTCATAGCAGGCCTTAAGACCTTTCAGATTCGGCAGTAAATTGTAAGTCCCTCCATTCCTTCAGAAAAGCACATATGAATGGTTGAGAGTTGTAAATCACTAGGCCCTAGTTCTTCATGAGCATTTGTTGTGCATGAATTGGTAAATCCCTGGGTCTTACGTGCTGAATTGAGTTCTGGCATTAACTTCATTTAAAGATGTTCACGTTAAGAACAGTCGCCCAACTAGATCTCCGACTTCAGACTTGATTTTGACTATAAAAAGCCTTCAGTTATTAGCCCGAGATTTTTTGAGATTTTTCAGGATCCTAAAGACAGCTGTGTACATCAGAATGGGCTCTTATAAATTAATCGGTTCTGAGACGAATAGTTTTCTTCTGTTCCTTGTCAGCTTGAATTTTCCCTATGTCTTCCTTACTTAAGGTGGCACTGCAGTCCGAAGTACAGAGCTTCAACCAACTAGCTTTTTCCAACTAGATATTTCCAATTGAAGTCCTCTTCCACTTGCTTGCGCCACCTGATTCGTGGCCTTTCTCTACTTCAGCGTCCCTCGGGGTAAGATTAAGACTCTTCGGGCCAGAGCTTTAATATACACAGACACTTTATTTACTCTAGAGGGCTTTGCTTCTTAATTGCCTTCTTAACCCGAAGAAGCTACGATTGGCAAAGAGTTATTCTTTGTTTGATTTCAGCGCTGGTATCGATGTCTGAGTTGATAGTATAGTCTTAGGTAGATAAAGCCTCTAGCTACACTAAGGTTAAAAAAAAAATTGACTATCCGTAATCAAGTGAGGCAGAGTGTATCTCCAATACAATAAAACATTAATATTTATACATTATGGATTATACGCCCCAGGTCTCCAGCTAATCGGAAAGTTAGTTTAAATCGACTGCGAAGTTTTTATCGTACGGACGTACATAGAAGGAAGCTAGTTAATAAAAACGTAAAGACAAAAAACCCTTTCTCTCTTTGCCGCAATATTTTAATCTCAAAATAAAATAATGTACATGAAGTTTGTAGGTAATGAAATTCTCTACAAGATTTCTTATGAAGACTTTTTCTCTAAAATCACTCGTTAAGAAATTAGGAGCATTTTTCTAAAAAATAGAAAAAAAAACACGTAAGAACATGCTATACGTTTCTTCTAAAACCAGAAGTCCGTTTTCTTATTTTGTTTTTAATTTAAATTATGTATTTGAAAGAAAAGTTTTTGAAAAATTAATTTTTAAACTTAAAATTTTGAAAAAAAAATATTTAAAAGAATTCTGATGATGTTCCAACTAGTACGTTATTAAATAATATTTTTATTTTTAATATTCGATTCTTCTATTAATTTTTAGTCAAACACTGAAGACTAGATGCCTAAATGTCATTTAGTTTCTGAGAAAATTGAAAATAACGAAATCTACTTCACTACTTAGTGGAAATAGTATCTTTTGGAGCAACAAAATAACGGATGAAAGTCGAATTTACGGAAAGCTTCTTTTGTTTAAGAATTAAATCGACAACCGTCAAATTCGGAGAGGGCAGTATGAGAAAAAATAATTGATTATTTATTATGATAAATATATATGTATATGTATTTATCCATTTAATAAATTGAAGAATGGAAATTTGAATATGAAAAAAAAACGCATGAAACACGTTTTTTAAATTGATAAAACAAGTACTTCAAATGTTTTAATCTTAGAATGAGAAACGCCATCTCAATTCTTGAAAAAATGTGAATTTATGCAGTTTTCTTAAAAAATAATTTTTTATATATAAAATTTCTTGAAAATTTTTAGAAAAAAAATTGGTATGCCATTTTTAAGAAAATATTAATACACAACTAAAACCAAAATTCAAAAAAATTATCAACCCGTTTTCAAAAAAATGATTTTCCAAAAAAAAATTTTAACTTTTCTTTACAAATCCAAAAAATATTTTTTTGAAAATATATGTATGCAGTATTATTCTTACTTGATAGGACCTCTCAAGTAAAAATTTTGATCAAAATCAGTTAAGTGGTTAACGAGAAAATTGAAAAAAACAAACGGTTCTATGGCAGGTACTGTTAATAACGGGTTTTGATAATTTGTTTTTTTTTTTTTCATTAAAATGTAGACCATACCACAGACAGACCGTTATTTTTTGAGCTAAAAATCTCGATTTCCTCTATAGGGAATCACGAAAAATCTTATGCTCCAAGTTTTAAGAAAATCGCTTGAGGGGTTTAGGCTGTAGGTCGTGGTACAAACAGACAGACATATGTACATACAGACAGACTTACAGACATACGTACAGACGGACATACAGACATACGTTCAGACATACAGACAGACAGGAGGATTTGCGGGACCCAATTTTTTTCGTAATCGTAATGTCAAGTTTGATTTTTATCTCGAATTCGATTTTTTGCACGAAATCATAACTTGCCCTGTACCTAATGTCAAAATAAATCTGACCGATGGGACGGTCAGTACTTAACTAGAGAGAGAAAGAACGCGGCGGCGGCGGTCAAATTTTGTTTGTAAATTTATACAAAGACCGCCGGACCGCATTCTGTCTGTGCGGTTAAAACACCAAATAGATTTTTACTTGCGATAAAGGTACTATACAGGGTGTCCCGGTAAAAATAGTCCAAACTGAACATGGTGAATATGGAGGTTATGACCTCTCAGAATTTAGTAACTTTGGTTCTTACCAAATCATAACGGTTTTGAGAAACGGCTGTTAGTTTGAAATTTGTACAAACCCCTACTTTGAATGAGTTTTTACTTGGGATATATACATAGGTACTATATGGCAAGTTTTAGATTCGTAAAAAAATTGAACTCGAGATAACAATCAAACTTGACATTACGATGATAGGGAAGACGAAAAAAGTGGATCTCGCAATTCTGTCCGTCTGTCTGTCTGTCTGCCTGTCTGTCCGTCTGTCTGTGGACTCGCCTACAGCCTTAACCCTTGGGCCGATGTTAATTAAACTGGGTATAAAGTGTTTTCGGGACATTACCCCGACACATTTTTTCCTTTTATTTTTAGGACCAAAAATAACGGTACCTGCCATATAATTTTTTTTAGCATTTTTGGAAAATCTTATTTTTCTCAAAAATGACTCTACAGATTTTTCTAAAAAAAATCAATAAATTTTATTAGGTTTATGTTCCTTTTTTGTAAAAATTAAATTTGCAAAAAATGGTTTTGATTGTCTGCCAAAAACAAAATTTACAGTTAGCCATTATTAACGGTATCTCTCATAGAACCATTTTCTTTATTTTGGACTATGTCATTATGTGTCTAACCGATTTAAATAAAAAAATTTATACAAAAGCTTCTCAAAAGTTGAAATCATACTGCATATCAAAATTTTCAAAAAAAAAATTGTGGATTTTTAAAAAAAAAATTTTTTTTGAAAATTCGATATTTCCAAAACGGGTAGATAATTTTTTTCGAAATTTAATTTTTAAGTCGACATAAATAAATACTAAGAAATGTACCAATTTTTTCTCTTAAAAATGTTAACAAAATTTTATATATAAAAAACTAATTTAAAAAAAAACCGCTCCTACGATTTTAATTTTTTTTTCTCCAAAACTAAGGTAAGTTAAGGAAATAAGATGATGAACAATTTAAGAAGACTTTTTTAATAAATTTACTTCAAATTATGTTGATTTTTAACAATTTTTCAATTTAAGCTCTATAGTATAATGCTAGTTCAAACTTAAGGCTCCCATAAAAAAATGATTTACTTTCAATACACTCAATCTTTAAAATTCGAAGAAACTTTTACTACAAGAGCAAGTTTGTGCGATCCAGTCGTGCGTTTTAAAACATTGGCCGATAAAAAGACCTGCTTTGTGCATTAATTTAATTAATAATTTTGGTTTTATACACTTATTCTAAAAATTACGAGATAAACTCAGAGTTTTCTCAAAATTAAATTTTTTGAAAGAGCATCCTCTTACCCTTTTCTTCTAGTTTTTCAAAATATATAAAATTACTAAAGCTAGCTAGATCGAAAAATATAGCCATATCCAAAAAAACATGGATCGAAACTAATAAAAATAAAATGCTTTGTTTTAAACAAGCAATTTTAATTTAAATTCTTTTTTTACTACTTTCTTAGCTCAAAAAATAACGGTACTTGCCATACAACCGTTTTAAAAAAAAGTTATTTATCTCAAAAACGGCTCTAACGATTTTTTTTTTAATTTTTGTGTATACTATAGTGGTAGTATGGTCTATGTTTTTATGACAAAAAAAAATTATCAAAAACCAATTTTTTTTGATTCTAGGGGAACGGTTACATGGTTACATTCTTGCACACAGAATTGTAAAAATAAAATTTGTCTTTTCACGATCTGCGTACAAGGCCTTACTCAATACTTGTATTTAGGTAGGGCTATTATCAATTAACTACTAAAAAAGAGTATCTAACTCGTGCGTTCATCTAATATGTGTACCTAAATAAATCCATACTATCATTCAGCACACCCACCTGCGTTGCGGAGGAGTTCGCTTAAAATGCTTATATATTGGGTTTTATTGTTCGGATGGTCAAGGATGAGGTCTTGATGCTTAGGAAAAATGACAGAGCACCATTTTGTGTTTTTAATGTGTAAATAAAAGTGGTTATACTCCTGAAAAATAATTGGACTAACCGCAAGTTTCAACTCTCCATATCTACCACAAGCTTCGAAAAAAAAGTATCAGATTGTTGTATTAGATATCATGACACTTGTACCTATTGACCCACGTACTTACATTCTAGTTATTCTTTACCTGTCTTAATTTACCGTCACCTCTTTGAGGATATCAAAGTTTTTTCCTCTAACACATGACGAAATTTCAAAATATCGATAGTTAAAAGTTCGGCAATTTTGAGTTCCTGAAAACGTTTTTGGAAACAATATGGTACCATCGTACTCGTAATTAGTGTGTCTACATACTGGTAATATTTTTAATGAAAATACCTATGCGCGTAAAATTGAAAAAAAAAAAATCAAAAACAGCCAACAATTGATGAAAAAAATGTATACTATTCAAAAATTCACTCAGCCAAAAGTTGAGGTTAAATCGAAAATCTGGCAAATACCGGTCAATTTATTTTTTATGTGCTTTTTAAAAATACAACTTTTTTCCAGAAAACATAACCCTGATTTATGATAATTTTTTTCTCCAAAGTCTATTTTTCACATTTTTGCTCCCAAACGTTCATATCTCGAGTTGTAGATTTTTCACATTTTGTGCATATATACATACATACAAACATCACTTTTTTATATTAAAAGAATCTATCGATAACCAAAACAACCAACTTTCTATTATTTTCGTTTAGAAAATAAAATCTAGACTTTTAACTTTGTTTACCCTAATTTACCCTATTAACATTGCGATTTTTAAAAATTCACGTATTTGAAATTTTTCCAATAAAAACCCGAAAAATTACCTTTAAGGCGTGGTAATGGCAACCCTATGCCTTTACCACTTTACGCTAGGCAACCCTTGCGCAAAATGTTTGTTTAGACACTACCTAGAGAACTGTATACTTCTTATTTGGTACAAGGCGGTACTTTTTGAAAGTGGTTTGTTTTTGTTCCCGTATAAATGTAATGAAAGTTTATGTGAATTTTTTATAATGCAAAACATTTTCATATCTGAAAATTTTAAATGTACAACTTTGGGCCACGTAGCGGAAGGTGGCCTTAAATGGCCCACCAAGGTAAAATGGTCCCCTCGCTAGAAATCGTACAATCGAACAGAATAAGAAGGTTTTGTTGACAAAATTCTTCAGTTTCTCTGGCAGTACTGACATACACGAAATGTTAGCAACTTCAAGCGAATGTTTTAAATTTGACAGGTCAAGATATCTCTAGCCATCTCCAAAAGGAGACTTCATACAATTTTGTGAAAAATTTGTTGACAAAAAACTCTATAAAAAACATTAAATTTTGGAGAAATCAGTAAATGCATGCAAGTATTAATAGTTTGGCGGCTTAGCTGAAGAATTGTGCACTTTGTGATAAAAGCATCAATTTTTTTTCGTCGTTGGTACATTATATAAAAATGGTTTTAAGATATTGGGCCACCTAAAATTCCCGCCCCTTTGGGTGGGAGGGGCAAATTTCTAAAAAAAAAATATATACAATAGAAAAAAAATTATTAAAAAACAACGGCAACACCAACAATATCATGCTATAGCTTTTTTTAAAGCCAGGACCTCATTCTTTGAGTGGGTGTTTAAATTAAGTTATTTTAGTGCCTAGTTTTTGAAAAAAATAATTTCAAACTCAAAATTTTGTAAAAATAATCCGACAAAAATTGTACATTTTTTTTTCGAGATTGTTCACCATTAAGTACTTTTTTAATAAAATATTTTTCGATACTCTTATTATTTTTCCATTGATTAATGAAAACTAGATAGATTTAAGTATTTTAGTTTTTGAGAAAATTGAAAATTTCCATTCTGATTATAGTCATGATATAAAAATTAGTTCTATGACTAAATGTGTTACCTTATACAGGGTGATCTGCATAAGGTGTAACAAAAAGCTAGGACGTGTAGGTTGGACTTAGACAAGAAAAAAATCGTATCGGAGGGGGTCTAGCTCCCTCTGTTTAAGCGGGAGGGTCAATTTTCCAAAAAAAAAAAAAAAACACTTAAAACAAATAAAATTATAAAAAAAAAAACGGTAATACCTGCAAGTCATGCTATACCGTTTAAAAAAAAAACAGAGATCCATTCTTTAGTCTTATTTTTAAATTAAGTTGTTCGAGATAATAGTTTTTGAATAATTAATTTTCAAAATCAAAATTCTGAAAAAAATGATTTTTTGTTTCTTTATTAATTTTGTTTTTCAAAATTTTACTTAATTAAGTATTACCTACTTTTTTTCCTAATATTCAACGCTGTTATTACACAAAGAACCGGATTTCTGCGTTAAAAGGCAAGGCCAGCCATCAAACATAAAAACTAAAGTCTTACACTCCGCATAGATCGAATTGTTCCTTATTTTTAAAGTTTTTTATACATACCATATGGTTTTTATATTCGCTGATCATAGCTCTTTCTGTGACAAAAGTTTCAGCCTTGTAGGAAGTAAGATATCCATGTAACTCAGGTTTAAGTCTATTAATAAGCACATAATTTCAGTTATACCTCCGGTCATTTAACTGGCTCTATCTTTGTTCTCCGGCGGTTTTGAGCTTTGTCCCCGTAGTAAAAAAAGATGTACACAAAACAACCTTTCATTTGGAATACATTTCATTTCTGTTGGTTTTACGCCCAGGCTTCATACAAATTTGCCCATTATCCTTTATCAAAATAAAAATGCAGTTTTCTTACAACTGCTATGGTAATAGGTAGTAACCGTAGCGTGATGGTTAATGCGATGGACTTTCATGCCGGAGGTCTAGGTTCGATCCCCAGCCTGACCACCCAATAATTTTTATTTTGGGACCGACGGACGGTATGGCGAAACCCACTTTTGGGCTTCTCTTTGATTACAACCCCAAAACTTGCTCTATAGAGCAAGTAAAAAGTATGAAAGGACTAATCAATCAATACTACCATAAGTCTTATTTTTTGTTATTTCCCTGTGTCTTTTCCCTTTTTCTTGTTCCAATTTATGACCGCTAAGGAGGCATTTAATTTTTTTTATTGATAATTTTAAATTTATTTTTTTTATTATTGTTATATTTTTCTATTTCTTCATTTTTCGATTGTTAGCGTGTAGTTAACGGATTTTACTAAAACCACTCCACAAACTTCTCACACGACGATAACGTTTAGATTTAGACGATAGTCTTGCTTTTACGTAACGCAAAAATTACTTAGTAAAAAATTAATTAGTAAAATTAATATTTTCCAGACTATTTTTTCGTTTTCTCTTATGGAAAATACATTGATTGTGAAATCGAAAAAAAATGTATCCCTCTCTAGTAGTTCACGCACTGACTGCCAGGTGCCGTGACTCCTGGTGCCAATAACGGCCGGTTCTTTAAGATTAACATTTCAAATCGACTGGAAATCTCTCAGCTACATATGTATGTATACATGTTTGTATTTTGTAGTTACATATACAAAAATATTTCATGTACCTACAAATTCGAATATTTTTACAATTTGATTTTTTTGTAGGTACATAACACAGGGTTTTTATGGATTTGTAAAGATATAAGTTTATTTAAATCTTTATAACAGCACTGTGCATTATTTTAGAAATAACGTTTTTAAAAAAATAGGTAGGCAGGCCAAGCAATTTTCTGTAAATTTAAATCTGTATTAATAACTTAGGCATACAAAAATACCTTTTCTAAATAATGTGGAAAACATACGTAAAAATAAATACATGCTTTTGTTTCAATTAGGTATTTACATACCTACAAAGAGTTAAGTTTGCAGAATTTTCATAATGTTCTTCAACTTCTCATTTTAAATATTAAGTGGCCGGCTTTGCACCATGCTTTTCCTTCAAATATTTCTGCTGGAACTAATTATTTTACTCTTTATTCCTTTAAAAACATGGTACTGATATACCTACATAATTAATAAAATTAATTTTTATTTTTGTCTGTAGGTAATCATTTTTATCAAAATCTTGAGCTTATTTCTTTACGACAAACTTCTCTTTGCGTTTGTGCATCCATACACTAACATACTACATATTACACGCTTATATCCCAAATAAAGGTAGCCGCTTAATTTTGTCAAAAGTTCATTGGATCACCCAAATTTTTATTTCAGCAAACAATTGCGTAGATATAAAAAATGTACCTACCTAGATATAATACGAATGAATGACGATGGCACGACGCGCGGAGAGCTAGATTGAAGGTTATGGATAGACATTAGAAAAGTTTCTTAATCTATGCTACGCCTCTACGCTCTATGGTGTATGAACAAGATTGATGCCAATGCTTATACGTGATCATAGTTGTATTTGTATTGTATTTTGTATACTACCTACGTAAATTCGCAAATACGCATGCATTCAAATAATCCGACAGAGAATCAGTCAGTTCTGTTCTGTTTTTGTTTATTTTATTTTTTTTTTTTTTTTGATAGAGCGGGAAAAATAAAAAAAAAAATACTCAACATAGCAAGAACAAAATAATTATCATAAAATCACTTTTCTCTATTCGAACTAAATTGTTTACATAGAAAAGTAGGTATCTTAAAACGTCACCAAAAAATGTGTTTATTAAAAGCAACAATAAAAAAAAAAATCAGAAAGCATCATGGAATCAGCTGTTTTGATAACAAAATTTTGATAGTGTATTTACATACTGTACTGGCAGACCCGTGCTCGCGTTTCCCCGCAAAGTTTTAAGAATTTTTTGTTTAACTATAAATATCATATCAAAAAAGTGCTCAATGCGTAATGCCCTGTTCGGTTGCCTTTCCCATGTTCAATGTCCTTACGAATTTAGGAACTGTAGGTACTTTTAGTTCCTCAGTACATAGGAATGTTACCGATGTTATAAAAAAAACAGTCAATATTTCAGTGGAATCAGAGAAAATAATTAAAAGTAGTGTACAAAGTGCAAGCTGTTAGCAAATACAAATTGTTGGAGGGGGGAGCAATGCAAAAACGGCGAAATTAAATGAAACATGTCTGCGACCCCTCTAACTTCTGAATTCATATTTTTTTTTCAACTACATATAGGTATACATAATGTACATAAATGTAAGTTTCTTCCAGTGCTAAGTGATAGTAGGAAAACTTCTTTTCACTGGGAATTTTGAACTCTAATGGGACAAAGGGAAAACTGATCCATTTTGTTTTGATTTATAAGTACAAGGGACCATGGGCACTTTTGTATGGACTTGGGGGCCACTTTTAGCATTGCTCAACAGAGATGAAAATTATGTTTAATTAAAGCTTATGGAGAGTAGGTACTTTATTTTATTATATGGCGGGTTAATTGAAATCGTGCGCAAAATGGTGTTTAAAATGGAAAAAAATTATTTAAAAAAATGCCGACCTTTACTAAAAAGTGTTTTATCTTTTTTACTTCTTTCATTTCTTTTTTAAGTGAACCCTTTTCTGTTTATATTTTTCGGAAAAAATGAATATTGATTTTTTTCACAATTTGAAAAAGGTAGGTACTAAGTTTTAAATTGGCTGGAAAAAATCAGTATTCATTTTTTTGTTTTTCAACGTTTGTAAGTTGGAAGTAATTTCTTCGAAAACTATAAACAGAAATAAGTGGATTTAAAAAAGGAATGAAAGAATGGACTTCTGGCTTTCAAAACAGCGAAAACAGTTCTAAGTAAAAGTTGCCATTTTTTTAATAAATTTTTTCCATTTTGAATACTTTTTTATGAAATGCGCAAAAACACCATTTTCGCACTCGATTTCAATTAAGCCGCCATATAATAAAAAAAAGTAGCTTTCATGTGACATAAGTTCCATCACTGTTGAGCAATGTTGAAAAACGGGCCCAAAATGCCCATGGTCCTTTTGCCGGAAAAGAGAAAATCAAAAATTTCTTTTTTTAAAAATAGAGTTTTTTTAGAATATTTAAAAACAAGGAACCCAAAAATCACGTTAAAAACGTAAAATTAACGTTCGGAACGCAAAAATCACGTTAAAACACATAAACGTAAAATTCACGTTTGGAACCCAAAAATCACATTAAAAACGTAAAATTTACATTCGGAACGCAAAATTCATGTTGATTGCGTTTATCAATTAATGCTATGAATCCGAATAATCATGAACAGAACATGACGTATTAAAGATAGATTTTCAGAAAAGCGGCCCATATGAGTGAAGAGAGAAAGAAATCCTTAAATAAAAAGATATCTCTTTTTTAGTTTTTTTTTTTTATTATATTTTTTTTTAAGATACAAAATACATATATTTTTTCCTCTTTTTTTTGTCAATCAGGTTTACGTTTCCTTTTTAAGTTCTACCATTGGAATTACATATATATTTTCAGGGTTTTCCAATTTAATTTTAAGGGTGTTAACTGTAAACGCTGCAACAATATATTTATATAAGTGTTAGCGCTGCCAATACAAATCTACGATCATGATTTTTTGTATAAACGTAGCAAAGCCCTGATGTTCACTTTGTTTTTCAAATAGATCTAACATTCGGTCATAGTCAAAGAATTCAAAAAGGATGGATCGACATTTTGTTGGTTTGAATCGATGAGAAAAATCATAGAAGAATTTTATTTGGACTCATACAGAAATGTAAGCAATAAAATTTAAAATGTTAAAAAAAGATTTGTTATTTAAGCTGTCTAGTTTTTCAAAGAGATAGTAAAATCATTTTTTGTTTTTTATTATGAAAATTTGATTGTTTTTGAAGATGTTTTACATTTTATACATCACACACACACACACACACACACACACATACACACACACACACACACACACACACACACACACACACACACACACACACACACACACACACACTCACACACACACACACACACACACACACACACACACACACAACCGCTCTTCTGCACATCTCGATGGGTATTGCCGTAACTTCCTCTCTGATTCTGTCATTAGATTCTTCCAGGGTATGTGGACGAAGTTTAAAAACTTTTTTTCCTTTTTGTACCCCAAAATAAAAAAAATCACAAATGCTCAAATCTGGTGAGCGCGCAGGTCACTCCACGTCACCCCTCAAAGAGACGAGGCGCTGGAGGAACACTTGCCTCAATCTCGCCATTGAAATCCTAGCAGTGTGGGATAAAGCCCCGTCCTGTTGGGACCAGATGTCTCCCAGATTAGTTGATTCACTCAATTCTTCCAGCTCGGGTTAAAAAAAACTCTTCCAACATTGTCACATAGTGCTTAGCGGTGACAGTGACGGTTCGCCCATTATCCATTCTGGGTCTTCCAATTGCCGAAGGAGTTGCTGTCGAAACAGTGTTTTCCAATATCCTAGCCCAACGTCTAATTGCATTACTGCCAGGGACGATTCCCCCAACAGGGATATTGAAGTGTTGTCGGAAGGCTCTCTGCGTGGCGATAACAGAACGGCCGTTTTCAAAAAAAAGTCCTAACAGCAAACCCACGATGCTCTCCCGTCCAAACCATAGTTGCTACTGAAAATTAGAGTCTCTCATTGCCACAACGAGATCCCTCCTCTTTTCCCCCACAGCCACTGGCCGAGTGCCAGCTAGTAATAAAAGCTAGTAATAAAAATTCCAAAGAACTGAATTATTATTCTTTAAATATGTTTGACTTTTTCAACTAATAAAAAAAATTATATATTTATTTAAATAAGAACATATTCTTTATTCATAGTTTTCATCGCTATCTACGGTATTGTATGTTGTGATCAATAGGATAGCCTTTCTAAGATGTTAGCTTTTTATTTTAAAAATAACATTCAACGTAGGTATGTAGGTGCTATTTGAAAAGGAATAGGTAGGTGTTCAAAAAGGAAGATGCTCCTCAAAGCTAGAGCCTAAACGGGTGGTCAGGCAGAAAATTTGATTTTTTTGTTTTAGCAACCTCACAACAAATTTGTTTTTCTTTTTAAATCCATTCTTATTGCTGAGAATTATCATAAACAGCTTAAACGGCCATTCATACTTTTTAAAATCCTTGGTTTCATGCAGACCATTGTGAATTATCATAAAGACTAAAGACGTCGGAAAAAAATTTTTTGTGAAATAAAAATGACGATATAAAATTTAAGTTTAATTTTTAATTTCGGATCTGCATCTACTTCGGCGAGTGCTGCAAGGAGCAGGGTCAGCGGCTCTTTGGTTGTGGTTTTGTGGTAAGGGGAAGACTTAGGCAAGAAGTCGTGGGCTTCAGAAATGTAAGCGAGCGCCTGGTCACAATCCGCATCAAAGCAAAGTTCAAAAACATCACGTTGATCTGTGCCCATGCCCCAACAGAAGAAAAGGATGACTCAACCAAAGAAAAATTCTACGATCTTCTCGAGGATACGTATGATAGGTGCCACAAGTACGACGTTAAGATTATTCTTGGCGACTTCAACGCCAAGATCGGAAAGGAGGGCATCTTTGGTTCGATAGTCGGAGGACACAGCCTGCACGACAACACTTCCGGTAACGGACTTAGGATCATCGATTTCGCGGCAAGGCGAAATGTCATCATAGCAAGCACTCTATTCCCACACCTCAATATACGCGAAGGGACCTGGCGGTCTCCGGATCAACGAATCGTCAACCAGATTGATCATGTTGCGATAGACGCCAGACATGCTTCCAGTATCCTGGATGTCCGAACGTTCCGAGGTGCCAACAAAGACTCGGATCACTACTTGGTGGTAGCGCAAGTACGTATTCTGAAATCCATGACGCCTCAACCACGAGCGGATGCTGTAAAACTATTTAACGTCGCGAAGCTAAAATCGCAAGAGATAGCCAGGACTTTTGCAGACCACGTCTCTCTTGAACTCTCAACAGGCCCGCCACAAGCATCATCTGTAGAGAACCAGTGGAAGCACTGACAAAATGCCATCAAAGGTGCCGCTACTGATGTGCTGGGTTTCACTAGGCCACCACAACGAAACCCCTGGTTCGATGAAGAATGCAGACTGGCGCATGAAGCAAAGAACGAGGCCTACCAAGCAATACTGCAGACTAGAACCAGAGCTGCTGAGAGGGCAGCCCGGGAGCTCTACGGGCAAAAACGAAGGGAGGAGCGCCGACTTCTCAGGAAGAAAAAGAGAGAGCATGCGAAACGGGCGGTCGAGTCTATTGAGGACTGTAGCGGCAGGGGGATGTTCGAAAGTTTTACCGAAGGGTGAGGCAATCAACCCAGGGCTACAAGGCTAGAACGGAAGCCTGCCAAGACGAGAGTGGGAATATGGTGGTAGACATACAGTCGGTGCTGAGGATCTGGAAACAACACTTTTCTAGACTGCTAAACGGCGAAGATGGCCAAAATTCCGCTATTATACAGAACACTCCATTCAACCTGGACGATGATGGTCAAAATTTCTGTCCGACCGAACTAAATGAGATGCGGTTAGCGATAGCCAAGCTTAAAACGTACAAGGCTGCTGGTGCGGATGGCCTGGCAGCCGAGCTATTCAAAGCAGGGGGAGATGACTTGGTAGGGAGTATACACCAGCTTATCTCCAAAATTTGGTCGGAAGAAAGTATGCCCGATGAATGGAACCTCGGTATAATGTGCCCTATCCACAAGAAAGGAGATGCTCTGACCTGTGCCAACTACGAAGGTCAACGTCGGACACAACATCTTGTCATTCTGTACTGTGTCAGCGCTTAAAACCGTTTGTCAACGATCTTATCGGCCCCTATCAGTGTGGTTTTAGGCCCGGCAAATCAACCGTCGATCAAATGTTCACACTCCGACAGATCGATTTCAAAGTCGCATATGATAGCGTAGACAGAGACGAGCTATACGCATCTCGGCATCCCTGCCAAACTCGTCCGCTTGTGCAGGATGACGATGGAGAAATCTCGCTGCTCCATCAAAGTCGGCAAGAACACCACCAAAACCCTTTGATGTCGAGAAAGGTTTGAGGCTAGGCGACGCGTTATCATGTAACCTGTTTAACATCGTTCTTGAAGCAATTTTACGCAACTCGCAAGTCAACAACAGAGGTACAATTTTTCAAAAGTCTGTTCAACTACTTGCTTATGCAGATGATATTGACATCATTGGGAGAACGAAGCGAGCTGTTACCGGCGCGTTTGCAAGTATTGAATCGGAGGCGGCGATAATGGGTTTGGCTGTTAATGAGGACAAGACGAAGTATATGCTATCATCGAGAAAGGAATCCCAACATCGTCGGCTCGGGCAAAACGTCACGATGGATAGATACAACCCACTAATACATCGCAACCAGACCAGACCGCAACGAGACCGAGACGAGACTACTTTAAAAGCACCCGAGACGAGACCGTATTCTTGGTACCGAAATTTGCTAAGAGTCTCGTTGGTCTCGGTGGACTCGCCGGTCTCGGTGGTTTGGTTTCGGTTTTCGCTAGAAGAAATATTTATTTATTTAATTATTTTTTAGTAGGTATGTACTCATGTTCAATTTTTATAATATTCACAAGTTTTTTTTTGCGAAATATAAAAAATACTATGCGCGTTAAAATATCGAACCACATATTATGTAAATAGTTTTATACTCAGGTTTACTGCGAAAATCCAGAGAAAAATACGTTGGACTAGAAATCGCTCATTTTACAGACCTTGTTTTCCCCGCTGGAAAAAGGTTCTCCTATTTTATTTTTCGCTCCGGAAAAAGTTAATTTTAGACCTATATGTGCCAATAAAGTAAAAATCGAAAGATACGAGTTTAATATTAGTTTCTCCATGTTGGTCTCCGCCATTTAAAACATTTTACTTTTGGCGGCTGCCTGTGTTGTTTCTACTATATTTTGACGTTTTGGTAAAATTTTTTTTTCCAAATGTCACCCAAAAGGTCTAAAATCAACTTTTTCCGGAGCAAAAAAAAAATCGGAAAAATTTCGAATTTTCTGAGATCAAATTTGAATTTTGAGAGGTTTTTTAATCCATTTAAAACGAAGATATCCTTCAATTAATTTAGAAAGTTCATTGCTTAACAAAACCAGTTGGTTTATTTTAAAAAATCGAGCATTGTATGTACTCTCTTTTTAAATAATTTATTTGTTTTTGTCATGAAATAAATTAATTTACACCATTCTTAAAAATGTTATTTCAACTTAACTCAAAATGGAGCCTTCAACTCAAGTGAAAAAAAACTTGCGTTGAATATCAAAGTCTAATCCAACTCGATTTTTTGATGCTGCATATAAAAGTAGTATTAAACTCTTAAATGCACTTGATACAGATATACATAGGTATATTAAGAACAATAACGTGCATCCCAGTCGTAAATTTTTTTTATTTTAGAAACCATTCTTAACTATTGCATGCATTTGACCCTGTTTAATGGTAAGCATGAGTACTGACTGGCAAGTTTCATCGTATTTATATTAAAAACTTTGATTCGCCTCAAAATACATTGAAAGAAAAAACAACAATTTTACAATTTCACTGTTTGAAACAACAACAAACCCCGCATTTTTTTTACCCACAAACTGCCGAGATATCGTACTCTATCATTTCAATCTAAAGGATGAGACCAAGACCGAGACCGAGACGAGACTAGCACATTAAAATTTTCACGAGAAAAAGGCGAGACCGAGATCGAGACGAGACTTGGTTAGGCGAGGCCAGGACCGAGACCGAGACGAGACTGAAATTTTTCGATTTTGACGAGACCGAGACGAGATAAACAAAAGTCTCGCCTGGTCTCGTCTCGTTACCAGCCCTACCCACTAACCATTATGCCACGGCCACTTACAGATAGACGAGTGGCTAATTTTTTTTCGACAACCCATTTGAAATCATCCACGCCAATGACACCTATTTAAGATCCAAATTAACATTTATTGTATGAAAGTTATGTACCTATTCTACTTTGAATCCTGCTTCAAAATCACACACACCCCACACTTACCCCAAATGACTCTACAAAATGCAAGGTCAATGTAACATTCAGATTATTAGACTAATTAAAATCTAAGCATTTGTTTCTAGGAACTAGGTAGGAACCTATCATATGCATGCGTGTATAAAGTAGATGCATTCCATTGATCCAATATTCTTCGACAACCTGCATACACATTTCCACGAGCTGTCACACCCCCAAATGTATCTATTTTTATTATACTTTCCTAAATCAATTTAAAACACATTGAGGTAGAAGCGTGGTGTTGGCCGGTAGATTTTGTTCGTAAAAAAAAAAATGATACAAAATAGGTAGGTATTCGGTCTTTCAACCTTCCATCGGGCGGCGGCGGCGCGGCGCCGTTTTAGTTGCAATCTGAAAACGACAGTCAAAACAAAAATCGGGTCATTATTGCTGGTAGACCGTATATTTATTTTGTAATAAGTGAGGCAGGGTAGAAAATGAGGCAGCTATCCATACATTTGTTTATGTATACTCATATAAAAGACGGCGAAACGTAAATAGGTACGTATGGGATTTTGGTAGGTTAGGCTAGGTAGGGTTAATACGGGTTGTGAAGGGTTGCTTTGTCTGTTTTTGTCGGTTGTGAAAATCGATTATCCATTTTTTTTTTTTTTTTGTAATGATGCATATGCATTGAGCACAAAATGACATTGTGAGTACATACCTACATATTTAATTTGGTATCTACTTACTTTATTTTGCCAAAAAGCGAAATACAGCTTAACTGCCTGAACAGAATGGAGACCGAACCGGAGCCGCAGCTGGAATAGCTGTCAAAATATTGAATAGACACAAATTCAATGTTGCGAGCATAACGGAACGTAGCCGCATACGGAGCTGCAGCCGCAAACGGAAGAGTTTACCAACTTTTAACTTTTCACGTACGGTAATTTAGACGTTTCAAATTGTATGAAGAAAAAAAAAAAACAACTTTTTGGGTCGAAACAAAATATTGTGGTTATTTGCATCGCGAAAACAATTATTCATTAAAAGGAAAATTATTGGAAACAAAAAATGTGAATTCTCTCTTTAGTTTAGTTTAGTTTATTCAAATCTACGATAATATATCCACAGATTTTGCTTATTGCTAGATATTGATAAATTTTTTTGATAATATTGAATATATCTATGTAATAACAACTTTTAATAATAAAATAAGTAGATACATAAAAGATCAATTATTAGAGAAAACAATAATTTTAACAACACATGTCTTGAATTGATGTCTAGATAAAAACAAATCCAAATAATCATAATACATAAACATATTGAAAAGTCTACAACAATGGGAGATTGGCTCACGCTGTCCATAATTTGTAGAATGAGGTATTTCAAAAATCAGCTGCCTCATTCTTAAAGATCTGCTGGGAGCGTAGATGTTTATTGAAGCAATTAAATCACTACAATCAATATCATTACAAGGAATATCACGAACGAACAAAACACTAAACATTCTTCGCCTCGACTCAAGAGTTTGCATTCCAAGCAACAAACATCTGCTTTTATAATTGAAACTACTATGCCCAGACATTGGAAATTCCTTTAATGCATACCTCAAAAATTTTTTTTTGAATTTTCTCTATCCTTTCAATGAATTTTTTCGAGTCAGGATTCCAAATAATACAATTATGTTCAATTATAGGGCGAACAAATGAGCAATATAGGGCTTTTAGTGTATAAGGATACTTAAAATCAACAGAGTTTCTCTTAAGAAACCCAAGCATAGAGTTTGCTTTAGAGGCAATATATGAAACATGAGGCTCGAAAGATAGAGTATCATCAAATATAACACCTAGGTCTTTAATTTCATTAAATCTACATAATTTACTTCCATATTGTAGTCAAATATTATTGGAATTAATTTACGGGAGAATGTTAAAACCGAGCACTTTAAGAAGTTCAAATGTAAATCATTTTGATTACACCATTTAACAAAATTATTTATGTCTTCTTGGAATGTAACACAATCATTAAATTTGTTTACAAATTTAAAAATTTGATATCATCAGCGAAAATTAAGCCCTCCGACACAGATAACACAGATGGAAAATCATTTATAAAAATATCAAATAGGGGTGGGCCCAAATGACTCCCTTCAGGAACTCCAGAATGCGCTGTTATAGAATGAGACTCCAAATCACCAATTTTCACAATCTGCTTTTTTCCAATAAGATAAGACCAAAACCATTTAAGTAAAGTTCCATCAAAACCATATGCTTTTAATTTTTTAATTAAAATTAAGTGATTTACTCTACTGAAGGCCTTTACAAAATCCGTATACACCACATCCATTTGACATCGTTTTTCCAATGCGTTACAACATTTGTTGGAAAAGCAAGCCAAATTTGTGGAGGTTGAACGGCCACAAAAAAATCCATGCTGCGAATTTGCGATATGATTTTTGATAATACTATACAATTTACTCTTGACGATTTTGTCCAAAATCTTAGGAATATTAGGACGATAGTTTATAATATTTCTTTTGTCATCAGACTTGAAAGATGGATTGATAATTGAAATTTTCCATTCATCTAAGAATAAACCACTAGGAAGAGATTGATTATAGATAAATTGAAGCGGTAAGCATAGAGATTCATAGCAGTGTTTTAAAACTATTGAATAAACTCCGTGACAGTCAGGATAAGTTGGTGCGACCAGTTCACGCAGGGCAATAGCAACATACTCTTTATCCACAAACAATGCACATGCACAACAATCAGTCATTGGCAATAGAGAACTCGCATCATAGTTATTACCAACAGTTAGATCTGAAGAATTGATATCCTGGAAATTATCGGCTTGTACACAAGAATATTCTTTTGTTTTTCTTCAAAATACTTTCAAAGCTGTACAGCTGCATTGTGGGCACATACAAAAAATAACGTACGACACTTTTTGACAGCTCTTCCAGTTCCGTCTGCGGCTCCAGTTCCAGTATTCTATTCTGTTAAGCCAGTTATTAGCAGGCATCTCATACAGTAGTAAACTTGACGCAACCGAAAGTTTCTACATATGTACAAACAGACAACTGTGTTTTAAACGCGGATAATGGAAATAGAGAATTATGTTTGTTCAATTGTTTTTAGCCTGTCTTTTCCTTTACACTTCTCTTAAGAAATTAAAATAAATACTAATATATATAGTCAATCTATTTACTGTCATGTAACTTGCTTAATTATTGCTTATATTTGTATGGTCTTATTAATAAACATTGTCTATCTTTAGACAGCCGTCCAAGTTTTTAAAAAACCTTTCTAATTTTTGTTAGAGTAATCTATCTTTTTATCTTGGTTTAGACAACGTAATCCTAGAGAAATGCAACATTTTTTTTTTTATTAAAAAAACATATTTCCGACTGTTTCAAAATACTTAGACATAGTTTAAACAGCCAAAAATCTAATTAATAAGACCATTACTGTTTATCTTCTGTTTATATAAAGTGACATTACTTAGGCAAAAGAACGGGTAGCTGCCATACAAAGATTTCAATTTTCTTAAATTTTCTCGAAAACGACTATAACTATTTCGTGTAAAATCCTTCTATAGTATTAAAAGTAATTGTAATTGTGGCTGGCTCCGTCTTATTCTCATTAAAATCGAACAATTTCACTGTGATCTCAGTGTCATACACCAAAGTCTCATCATGTTTTCGTCTGATTTTAAGGCGTTTTTTTGTGGTTTCGTAGAGAAAATATCGAGATTAAAATAAAACCTATTGTTGAAACACCTTCAAACTGCCTTTAAAAAAAATGTATGTATATGGGCGAAATATTTTTACATGTATAGTTAAAAATAAAATAAAAATGTTTGCCCGACCTTGCCCGGACACTATAACAAAAAAAAAACCTTTTTTTCTAAAATTTAAGTCAAAAATAATAATATTTTAGTCTTGGTAATTTTAATCTCAAAAAGGAACTTAACTTTAAAAAAACAAATATATTTTGTTATGATAATTAAGTACATACTCTAACCTTCAGTATCCCCTGAAATGTTTCACAATTAGCACCGAGAACTGATCACAACATAAACTACAAGGTTGTTAAAATCAAGGGCGATAATATAAATTTAAAAACGTGCATATTAGTCGTTTATATTACTAAAATAAAGTTATAAAATAAAATTTAAACAACTTAAGATTTTTTTATTTTTAAATAAAATTAAAATTTATTCTATTATATCACAACATTAATTAATTGAATTTAGCGACGCGTTTCGGTTTTAGATAACCATCATCGGGCTTAAATGCGTTGACTCGGAGAAGTGCGAGGAGAAATAAAAATGGTTTTTTGGTGGAATTGACGACCGCGGAGTCAACGCATTTAAGCCCGATGATGGTTATCTAAAACCGAAACGCGTCGCTAAATTCAATTAATTAATGTTGTGATATAATAGAATAAATTTTAATTTTTTTTAAAAATAAAAAAATCTTTTAAGTTGTTTAAATTTTATTTTATAACTTTATTTTAAAAATCACACAACGTAGAGACTAAACCACAAATAAAAAGTTTATATTACGTCTTTTTGCTAGCCGCGGGTGGTCTCAAAATTTTTTTCGGACTGATTTATGTTAGTTTAATCAGTGAAGTGTGTAAAAAATTCCAATTTAGTGTAATTTCATAAAATGTTGATTTATGACTTTTGTCCGGTTTTTCAGCACAAATACTCCTCTGTGCGACGTTTCGTTGGGTATTTTCCAACTTTTTCAAGGGATTTGGTTTATTTTACTGAAAAAAAATAAATAACACAACAATTCTATTTAAATTTAAACAGCTGTGTGGTTGGTCTCTTCGATATGCTGTGATAAACCTGTCGTGGTTTTTTTTCCTTCTGATGTCAGCTTGATGTTCAGCCATCCTCACTCCGAGAGCCCTTTTTGTTGTCCCTATATAAACACGATCGCAAGTGCAATCCTTATTACATTTGCATGCTATTTGGTAAACAACATTGTGTTGTTGTTGCAAAGCCCCCATTTTCATTTTTGAAAAAAGCTCTCTTAGAGTGCAGTTTGCTTTGTAGGCTAACGTCATAGTCATATTGTCTGTTTGTGGAGGTTCGTTATGAATGGAATGAAAATTGATCACCCTACTTGCTGACGTTTCTTAAGAGTACCAGTCAATAATAATTATTTTGTCGTTATTCCGATGAAGCTTTGCGTCTAGGTACGGTAAACACTGTTTCAATAGTGAATTGTAATTTTTTATGAAAGTTTTTTAATGTCTTGAGTGTTATTTCTGTATCTTTTTTCTTTATTATTGCGAAAATATCGTCTATCTTGGAGGATGAATATATACTTGTTTCATTGGACGCAATATCGCTGTTCACCAATATACCCACATATTTAGCCATTAAAATTATAATGAAACAATGGGAAAACATCCAAAAAACAACACAAATACCAAGGCCGCAATTTCTTAAAATATTAGAATTTTATATTTGAAGACAAAGTACATTCAAACATTTGGAATGCCAATGGGGAACCCTCTTTCACCTACCATCGCCGATACACGCAAAGCTTCATCGGAATAATGATAAAATACATTTTGACTGGTACTCTAAAGAAACGTCATCAGGTAGGATGATCAATTTTCATTCAACGCAGCCCATGAATCAAATAATCAATACGGCAACAAATTTCACCAACAAAGTACTTGATATAAGTGACAAGCAATTCCATGGAGATAATATTATAAAAATTATAAACTAATAATTATCCTACTTATATAATTAACGAACTAATTAATAATAAACTAAATCAAATTAATAACACACAGAATATTCAATGCCTGTCTTACTTTAAATTATTTTCCAACTCAATGGAAAAAAAGCAAATGTTATTGCAATACCAAAACCTGGGAGACCAAAAACAGACCCATTTAGTTATCCTAAGTCTCCTTAGCAATATTAGCAAAATTTTTGAAAAAATAATTAAAAACAAACTATCTAACCACATAACGCAATTTTAAACATAGCCAAGGCAGCAATTTGGTTTTCGATCAGAACATAGTAAAATCATCCCTTTTGGAAGGATCAGTATTGGGTCCTATTTTATTCAATATCTTTGTAGCAGACTTTAAGATCACAGACAACATTGGGCTATGTTCGCAGATGATACTGCAATATATTCATCCTTCGTTAGTCCCATAGCAATTATGACTTACCTTCAAAAGTCACTTAAAGACATTGAAAATTGTTTTAAAAAGTGGCAAATCAAAGCTATTGCAACTAAATCTCAAGCTGTTTTCATTACACGTCGCAGAGCAAGTTCTTATTTGCCATCATCTTCTCTTAAATTTTACAATATTGATAAACAGTGCGAAAATGAATGTAAGTATTTGGGTATAATATTATATACAAAATTGAGTGTAAAACTATACTGTAGTAACTCTTAAAAAAATTAACATGTACATTTGAATACTTTATCCATTCATAAGCAGAAATTCAAAACTTGTATAGATAACAAACTTCTTTTGTTTTCCAACCTATTCTGTTATATGGTGCACCTGTCAGGTATGATTGCCCAGACTATCACAAAAATAAATTGCAAGTCATGCAAAACAAAATACTTAAAATAATTCTAAAATTACCCAAACATTTTTCAACATCGAATTTACATGAAAGAGCTAATGTCAACCTTGTTGCGTTCCTATCTATAAAATATGTTTCAAATTTTGTATATAAATGCCAATTCTCCGACAACAGTCTAATACAAGAACTAAGTGCAATTTAGATTTGAAGTATTACATAAGGGTTTTATTTGTTAGAAGTTTCCCTTAATTTGATATTATGACCTTAAATATTTATTTTTTTAATTATATAAAACTAAAATTAAAGCTGAAAAGAACAAATTGTTAAGTTCTAAAACTCTTAAACATATTATTTAAATGTAAGACTTTTTGTATCTAAAATAACTATGAACTTGATGAAATAACACACATGACAATAATAAAAAAGCAACACCAGAAAACGAAGCTGGCAACACCAAAGTATTTTTCAGCATTCCCTTAATACCAAACCTCACAAACTCCAATAACCTGCGCGAAATAATCAAAACAGGCAATATGACTATGACGTTCGCCTACAAAGCAAACTGCACTCTAAGAAAGCCTTTTTTCAAACACGAAAGCCCCTATCGAAATGCAACAACAACACAATGTTGTCTACTAAATTGCATGCAAAGGTAATGAAAAAGGCACTTGTGAATGCGATCGTGTTTATATAGGGACAACAAAAAGGGTGCTCGGAGTGAGGATGTCTAAACATCAAGCTGACATCGGAAGGGAAAAAACCGCGACAGGCTTATCACAGCATATCGAAGAGACCAACCACACAGCTGATTTTGACAATGTGAGGATTTCAGACAGAGAGAAAATGGTAAATAGGAGGTATGTATACACTTGAAAGCTTACGTATACAAGAAAGATTGACGAAAGCTATGAACACCAAAGAAAACAAATACATATATTAAATCTAATTACAGGGTGGTAATAACAAAAGTTCTGTGATATTAGCATTAAGTTCTTGTTTATGGTTTGCAGTGTATTAAAAGTACAAATTTATTTATTCATTATTTATTTATTAAATCTAAAAAACTAAATGTTCGTGTCAATGTAATAAGTAAAAATGTTTAAATTTAAATAGAATTATTGTGTTATTTAATTGTTTTTCAGTAAAAAAAAAAAAACAAATCAATGTTTTTGCTGTTCGACTTAAATCGCATTTTGACCCCTTTTCGATCCTCATGCGACCATGAGACGGCTTTTTTGACCCTTGGACTATAAAGTGATTATTTTCTTTTTGTAAAAAACAAACATTTTTTGTTTCACTTTGATATTTCTCGCAAGACCATAAAATAGTATTAGCTGCATTTTATTTTCCCCCAGATCTAATCCGGATTGGATTTGGAAACATAAATACAAGTATAACAAAAACAACACAACATCCAGGACTGCCTTTGGATTTGGATTTGAATTTCAAAATCCATTTTTTGAACACTTCACTAGCAATGTTTTTATTTTATAGGTTGGTTCCACTGCTGAGGATCACAAAAAAAAACTCAAAAAAATTGAAAATTCTTGAAATCAAACACATGCCGCCACCATTAAAATTTATGTTTTGAGTTTTTTCTTCACTTAATAGAGCCGGCGACGCACGGAAACTATTAACTAAATGGAAATAAAAGTGAAGCAAAAAATTGTCCCATTTTTAAACATTCGTTCTTCTTTAAAAACAAGATATTATTTCAAACAAGATTTGTCAATTCTATTGTGCAAATAAAGCCAACTGTGAGAACTAAATAGTTTTATGATTCAGTTTGTTTTATTATCATGATCTGATCCGAATCAGATTTAGTGGAAAATAAAACACAGCTATTATATACTATAGATATATTATTTTCTTTTCGTTTCACTTTGATATTTTTCGCAAGAACATAAGTTAGTATTTCGTCTAAAAGTAATGAATTTTCGGCAAAAAATCAACTCGCAAACCGAATATCAAAATCCCGAATGACAAAATTCCGAATTTCAAAATCCCGGATGACAAAATCCCGAATTTCAACATCCCGAACGACAAAATCCCGCCATTGAAAAATCCCGAAAATTTTCGGGATTAATCCCGAATTTTAGTACTTTTTTCACTACCTTTTTAGTACTTTTTCAGCACTTTTTTTAAATATTGAAATAAGGTATCTCTTGTTGAATGTTTGTTCGCCCACATTTCTTACCAAAAACTAAAGAAAACAGAACAAAATAGTAAGATTCTATAAGAAACTCTCATTTATGTCGAATTCCTTTTACCAATAAAATTCAATTTTTTTTCTAAACAGAATCCATTTTTTTCTTTCAATACAAGGAATTTGTCCAAAAAAATTTATTTTTTTTCTAAACAAATCGAATTTTTTGTTAAAAGGGATTCGACATTAAATAAATGAAAATCATGGAGAGCGAACAAATAGACTGAATTCCGAACGACAGAATCCCGAATGGCTTAGTACTTTTTTCGGTATTAAAAATTGCGCGCGCGATTTTTAATACCAAAAAAAGTACTAAGCCATTCGAAATTTTGATATTCGGGATTCTGTCGTTTGGGATTTTCATATTCGGGATTTTGTAATTCGGGATTTTGATATTTGGGATTTTGATTTGCGGGATTTTGATATTCGGGATTTTTTTTGAAAAATTTTCAAATTCGGGATTTTTATATTCGGGATTTCGATACAAACCTATCATTCTTAGTTTTGATATACGGAATTTTGTCTTTCGGGATTCATAATTTTCGTGATTCGGGGTTTCGTCGTTCGGGATTATGATACGATCACCACCCAAACAAAATAGATGTTAATTATGATTAAATTTCAATGGACTAGGTACCTACTAGTGATTTATGCCTTCAGATAAACATTTACCTATTGTGTTAAAAAAAATCATACCTACATACCTACATACCTACGCACAGTTTTTGCTTGGCTTAAAAAAATTGAATGAAATAAAAAAATATAAAAACATATATGTATGTACTGTACATGCATACATAATACCAAAGAACCACTAAAAGCCAAAAAAATTAAGATGGCAACGCAATGCGCACTGCATTCTGATTTCTGATGACCAGAATTTACCGACTGGGATGGTGAGGGGGGGGGGGGGGGGTGCATGATTCTTTCATTGTCTACAAAAGGTAAGTTATATTTGCATGCATACCTACTACCTACGTTTTTATATTTTTTTGGGCACATAAAATTGATCTGCGAATTAGGATAACGGCAACGCTAAACTGCATCAGCGACGACAAGAATTTATTGCATGCAAAGGTAGTCAGTCACACATACCAACCTACCGAATGAAAAACGTGTTTGTACACAATGTTCGCTTTCGTTAAGTTTATCTCATGGATGAATGCATGCATGCATGCTCGCCGGAAGTTAAGCAATAAAAAGTTATATTGGAGGGGGACTCAATGCTTCTTGAGCTAAAAGTGTAAAATCTATTAGGATAAAAATGTTTAAACAATTTGTTATGCACAAAAATTAAATAGCATTTAATTTGTTTTTCTTTGAAAAAATGAGGTATGGTACCTATGTATGTATGTACAAATGTACCTATGGATGTTGATATATGATGGCTATTTCATTTTGTATGAATTATTATGACGTTGACTCCCTTTCCTATGCTTCTGTTTGAAACACGTAGGTAGTAGTAGGTAGTACCTTCTCTCTTTGACGTCGAACCGAGCATAAACAAAACAGAAATTTTGGAAATAAAATTTCTTTACATACAATATCTAGACATAATGTAGTTATATCTACTATACATACATATGCACATATATATACGCATATACCTAAGTGTTTTTTTTTTTTTTTTATTTAAGAAGTGCATCAAAAAAATGTGGCAAATGTCAGAAAATCTAAAAAAAAAATCCTGAATCACTTTAGCCGTTTCCCTCTCACACAGTGGTAGCTTAGCTAGTACCTAGTGAATTAAATACGTACACGTCAATATAGGTGGATAAGTATATAACATGCACTGTGCCGTGCATGTGCAGTGAGTCTGAAAGTCGTCAATACATACGTAAGTATTCGCTCAGTTCGAGACACATTCGCATTACAGCAAATGGCACACTATCAAAAAAAACCACTCACCAAACCCATACTAAAATCATCAACTACAAAAGATTGTGGAAAAGCGACAACTGAGACGGGGTAACGAATGCAACATGAGAAACTGCATTCTTTATTCCTTCTTTTTCTCTTCATTATTTTTTACATGACTGTTACGGCGCTGCCGCACTCAATTTAAGATTACGTATAATTTTAATTTTTTTTGTTTAACTTTTGCATTGAAAGTGCAGCTACAGCGCACCAACTGGTCGTGGTTTTAATCAGTAGGGAAAACAAAATGGTGGCCGTAATCATGCATCGCCCCCAACCCCAATTTACTAAACAGTGCATATCTTTAAATCAAAAGTTATTAAACTCAATTTCATATCCTCACCGCACTAAATTAATGAAAAGGACCACATCTTTCGTTTTTGAAGTTTTTTTTTTTTTTTTAAGTTAATAGATTTAATAAGTCCAAATCTTCACTGTTTGAACGAAACCTTTCGTTTTTTAATAGAATTGGAGGGCATCAATGCAATTTAAAATACATTTTTGTGAAAATATAAGTAGGTAGGTACACTGTTTTTCTGGGTTAGTAACTTTTATAACACTGACATCTGATAAATATTTTTGTAAATGTAGGTTGATAGATGCGTTTGATATTTTATTAATTAAGGTATTGGTTATCAATTGGATTTATTTAATTTGAAATTAAATAACCCATAAAACACACCCTCTTGGAGAATAGGTATTATGGGCACAATTTTTAAATCTTGGTAACACGATCACAAAAAATTTATTTATGTGTATTCAATTCTTCCGTATATCATCAGGATTTAAAAGGCGATGATGAATTTTTTTGGGACATTTTTTGCTCACTCTCAGAACACTAGGGATTTTTATTTTGATCTTGTATCTTTTTTTCACTAGCTTGAGTATGATAATTATAGATTTCTTGGTTTAAAATATTTTCTTTGTTTGTGATTATATACCTACTAATCATACCTTTACTATGGAATCTTAGTTAAAAACTGATTTTGAATTTTTGACAAAATTTTAACAAAAAAAATAGAAAAAAAACAAAAACGAAAAATAGCCGCGATGTATATAACTACGGACGTCTTCTGTTCGAATACAACACCAGCAGAGAAGCAATACACTGCGGCAGAGAACACATAAAAATGTCCACTAAAATGCAAAAACGAGCAACTTTTTTAAAAATCTACTGAAAGCTAACAACACTTACACAAATACTAACAGCAAACAATCCCCACCCTTAATTCTGTGACGAAACCAACTCTAATATCAGAGAACAGAAAACAGGACCGAATTCGCATTAAAATTTCGCAAACTTTACCTAACACAACACACACTTGCACTTGCATACAAGCCATACGCCTTTAGCTTGCTTACACACACTCTGTGTTTCCGACGAAAAATATGTCAAAAGAAACAAAGAAAAGCACAGAGGCGGCAGAGGTAGTGGAAAAGCGCAAAATAATAAATAACTGAGGACAAGAATAAAAATGCCGAAAAAGTGTACTTCAACTTTTACCTACTCCAGCTACATTCCATTCTGTCCCATGAATCTTAGAAAACTCAATTCCCTATGTTTGCAAAAATTTAGTAGATACCTACCTACACTACACACCTCACCAAGTCACCGTCAATCAAACGTAAACGTATAGCCTAGCCATAGCCTAAATTGAAACGCTGTGTCTGCAAGCAAATACATATACTTATTCACATTTATGAGTCACGTGTGTATTTACTGCTTCAAATAAAAAAGAGTTCACATAAGTGTATGAAATGACAGAGGAAAAAAAATTGCAAGTTTGATATTGATAAGTAGGTATTTATCTTTTGAACTCGTACCTACTTAATATGCTTTGATGTGTGCGGATCTGGTAGTATCGCATTTATTGTGGTTCAATCCCACACGACACAAATAAAAATACATTTGCAACGTAGATACAACAAAAGCAATCCGAATATAAAAGCTGTAAACAATGCGAAAGCCAATACATCAAAAATGCCTGCAACATACCAAAAGCAAACTCGTTTTTGGTTTAGGTTTGTGTATTGTGTTCTTTTAGCTTGTTGTGTTGTTGCTATGAAATGCAAACTGTCGACGTTCCACAATCCACACTGGAATTTATTTATTTTGATAAAAAGCTATGTGTACTCAGCGTTGCCGGAAAATTTTTTTTGTAAGTGCCATCGCTGGCAATAGAAAGTGCCAATTTTAGCCACCGCGTGCCATTAACGGAAATAGTAAAACAGGTTTTGTATATGATTTCATGAAATTTTATCAATTGCACGTCATATAAAACTAATGATAAATCAAGAATTAATAAATAAAAGAAAAGAACCAAAAATAAATTAAAAAACAAAAATAAACAAGGAATTACTTATTACAATTTTATAAAAAAGCATTTTGTCAATTACCAATACTATTTGTAAGTGGTGTAAAATATTTGGTAAGTTTCAGTTTTCATTATTTCACTTTATATTTGTACTACAAGTGATTTTGTACTATGGGTTCTAATATTATTTTATTTTACTACGCACCAAAAGCAAAGTGCCATTTTAAGTCTTTGAGTGCCACAGTGCCACTTAAATGAAAAAGTGCCATAAGTGCACGATCGTGCCACATCGGCAACGCTGTGTGTACTCAATCACTCAATGCTTTGCTCAGTCACACTCACAATACACAAATGATAGTCGCTCACCCTTGACAAGAAAAATTAAACTCGAGATAGGTAGGTACTAAATAAAGCTCGTATGAATATTAATTGGTATGTATTAAAATAGGTAAAGTTGGAGCACAGGCAGAAGAAATAATATGTAGGTATATTTATACATTATATAGGGACGGTACCTTTTAACTAATTTCACACCTACATAGGTGTTATAGGTGGGAACATTATCCGATCATTCAGTTTAGGTACCTTACCTACGCACATGTAGGTATACCTATACCTACATAATACCTGAATTGCAGTATACCTATACCTGAGGTGACCATCACGGTTGAAAAAGTCAATCCAATTGTACTTTTTTCGATACACTCGACTTTGCTAAAGTACACAAATACGCTTTTATAAAATTCGATACACTTTTTCGCTTCTGCTTAATATAACAGGTATACTTTATTAATTTTTTTAAACTTTAATATAACAAATATATTATTTTCTATCTAAAACCAAACGAAAAGAAATACATTCGATTTTAATTCAATTTCACTGAACGTACCCATGCAATGTGGCCGTTTGGATGCACTGTGAAATGTCAGCTTTAAGTTTAAGTGAGTGTTATTTATTTGATTCCGTTGGTGTTTTTTGATTTGTTTTTGTCATTTTCAATTTTGCTGTTTACTGTTTTATGTATCAAAAGCAATAAATGATAAAAATATCTTAAATTTTAAGACCATGCGTACTTAGAGGGGGGCAAGGAAGGGCAACACGTTTTGTTTACTTATATTTATAAAAAATTAAAAAATAATCAATATCGAAAAATTTATTGGGTGAGCGTAAGCAGTCTATGGCTTAAGGCCGCACAGGATTTTAGATCAACGTTTTTAAAATTAAATTAAGTTTAAAGCCCAGTTTTTATATTAAACGATTTTTTCCAACCCATAAATAAATATTATTTCACATTAACTAAAAAAACAAAATATTTCAAAGAAACCTAACTACTTTAATAAATGGAACTTAAGACGTCAAACATTTTAGTTAAATTTAACAATTTAACTATAAAATTCAAAATTACTGTTATGAATTTCCATACATGTTCGCAAGGGGATTTTTCTTTAAAATTGAAACTCAGCAGAAATATATGAAGTTTCATGCGATTTGCATGCGCAGACTTGCCCTTAAAATGATTGCGCACATTAACGCCAATCAAAGATTTTTTCTATTTTTGTTAAAATTTAAACAAATGAATTATAAAAAGAATAAAATTTGTATTGAATTATTATGCTATATAATGTTTGCATCAAATTTAAACTAAAATTGTATATTTAAGGAAATTAGTGGCCTATTTCTTTAAATATACAACACGGTTTGAAAATTACGAAAAATTATAAGAAAAGCAAAGTTTTTTTAATTGTCTCTCATCAGCACATTAAATAAAATATCTGCTTAAATACAACTGATATCGAGGGTTGAAAACCTCCTTGATTGTGCATTTTCACAAATTTGAACTTCACCCCTCTCCCCTTTTTGTTTCGTTGAAGATATTTGATTTTGTATGCAATTAATATTTTTTTTGTTTTTCTTAAGATCTATAGAGAAGATCTAAAATATTCCAACGATTAATTAAAAAAAATTGGTTGAATAACGAATTTTTTGACTTAAGTTCGATAGTAAATTACGTAAAAACAAGTTAGTTTCAACACCGCATAAACGTGGTACTTATATAAAGTACACACAAGCAAACAGAAGATAATGTTGAAAATCCAACAAAAATTTGGTTACGTTTGCAAAAAAAAACCGTACCCCGTAGGTACAGCCATGATTTCGAACTTTTGGTCCGCTGGCTGGTTGCCCCCCCCCCCTAGGGAAAATCTCTAACTACGCCAATGTTTAAGACACGAGGCAAACATTTTATATAGGTATCGTTTATAGAGAATATAAAAAAAGGATTGATTTCGATAATGATTTTTTAAAATCTTTAAAATACTTTTTACTAAATAATAAATTAATTTATTTTCAAAATGAAAAAAAATATAGAGCTAATTAATGATGAATTTATTGCGAAGAGGTAAAAAAATTAAAAAATTATAACATTTTGGCTAAAGTAAGCCAGTTTTAAAACCAATGTAATAATGTGCCAGTTACAGATATCATTGAAATTCATCATTGAATTTTACTGATTTATTTTAAGACGTTTAGAAGTCAAAATCAATAATTATTTTGATGCCAAAATAAACTTATAACTTAATTAACGGATCTGGACAAAAAAAAATTTCATTTCGGTCCAACCTTTCTCATGAACTGACTTTTATTTTTCCAATGATCATTGATAATGTAGTGCAATCATTAAAATAATGAAATTGAATTTATGTTGAAGGTTCGGCCCAAACGAATTTTTTTTTTGGGCAATAAATATTAATTGAGTTGTCAGCTTCATATTGGCATCAAAATAATTTCAGATTTCGATTTTTAAGTGCCCTAAATCTTAAGTTAAAAATTTTCAATGATGAATTTCAATGAAAGCTATAACTGACACATAAAATGTTTAGTGTAACATAAATAGAACTGCACAAGGTGTTTTATCAATCGCACATGCATCAGCAAATGTTGGAAGAATATTTTCTTTTAAAAATATTATTTAAATAAAATGTATAGAAGTCGCCTACAAGTTGAATCTTGTTCTGCTTGAATGGAAACGAAGAATTTACTTAAAAATAATTCTTGTAACATTTTTAAGATAGACTGTAATAAATTAACAAAAAACGTGCAAAATAATCCTATAAAACCAGAATAACTTCTGGAATGTTATATTTTAATACTATTTATTATGTTCTTAGTTAAAGTAAACTTAAATTAATATCTTTCAAGTTCTATTTTATACTTAAGAAAGTTTATTTTGTGTTTATTTTTTTTCTTACATAGTAACGTGAATAAATGTTTTTTTTTTTTTTTTAATTAAAGCATGTTATTTTTAAATTATACTTCAATAAAACTTTAAATAATCTAAAAATAAAGAAAGTAAAAATACATTTTATTTTCAACTTTTGATACATTGCTGAAATGCGATTTTTCATCCCTGGTGACCATCCGTTCATTATAATAATGAACAGTTCTGTTTTTGACATTGTAATTGTAGGTAGGTAGGTAGTAGCCGTGGCGTGATGGTTAGTGCGATGGACTGTCATGCCGGAGGTCTAAGGTTCGATCCCCAGCCTCGCCACCTATTTATTTAAAAGAAAAAAAACGGCTACTGCCTCTTGCGAGGAATTGACAAATCCTCCAAGAGTATCTCCTGTCACAGAAAAGTGCCGCTCTTTAGCCGTTCGGATTCGGCAATAAACTGTAGGTCCCCTCCATTCCTGCAGACACGCACACAGGAATGGTTGAGAGTTGTAAGTCACTAGGCCCTAGTTCTTCATGAGCTGTTGTGCCATCAAATTTATTTATTTATTTATTTATTTTAATTGTAGGTAGGTATCTACCTCGCTATATAGTCCATTGATATATTATATTAACATTGTATTTTATACAGTACATTTTTTTTATGGATCTGTAGGAGGGATCAGTGTGAGTGTAAAAACGGGCATGAGTACGATAACTCAGGCGCCAAAAATTGATAACGGTTTTTTATAGAGGGGTCAAAAACGAGCATTTTTACTATAGGCGGAGGGGTCTATCTCGCCCCTTTTAGGAAGTAGGAGCAATTTTAGAAAAAAATCGGTGTAGGTATAGTTTCTTTTGCATTTAAAGAATCCGGATTTTAAGAAACTTTGAATGTGTCATATGTTATGTGTCCTAAATAATAAAATTCTAGAATTTACCGGTAAATCTTCGAGCACCCAGAATAACGGCGTATAAACAGTGTGGTAAATAAAGGGGGGCATGCTTCCCCCCTGCTGGGCCCGCTTTAGGATTTGGGGTAGGTGCGAGGTTGGGTAAAAAATTATCGTATTAAACCTTCCCATAAAAATCCGTTATTATTTTGCGGCACCTGAGTTATCGTACTCTCCCCTAAAAACGAGTTTTCGGGGCTGAATGCCCCTCATTTAGCCGCCATTTTGGAAAAGGGAGCATAAAAAGTTCTTCCTGATGTCTTGAGAACCATACATCGCACAAACGAAATTTTATTACATTGGTGTAGCGAATTAAATTCTCTACAATTTATACAGGGTGTTCGGTATACACTAAAGAGCTAGAGCGAGTAGAGTGAGTTAAAAAAAGAAAAAAATCGTAAAGGAGGGGGGCCTATTTCCCCCCGTTTAGGCAGAAGGGGAAATTTTCTAAAAAATCGACTTGAAATAGAAAAAAAAAATTATTAAAAAACAATACTTTTTTTTACAGCTAGAAGCTCGTTTCTTTTCAATTACGATAAAAAGTGCGATAAAAAATAAAGTGATGAAATAAATAGTCCAGTAGGTAACTACCTATGTACATCAGGCCTTGCGTTATATCCAGTACATCTGAATTTTTGCTAAGTTATTTGTGATATTGGCCTCATGTAAAACCCAAGTTTTTGAACTCAAGCGCCGAATGCAGGCTACATAAAATTTGGCCCAAATGAAAAATGGCCCCAAGCAAATAATGAAAAATAGCCCCAAAGCTGGGGCTTTTTTTCATAATGAAAAATGACTCCATTTTCAAAATGGAAAAATTACTACAAACTAAATGAAAAATAGCCCCAAAAAAGGAAGAAAAGCTTAAACCAAAAGCAAAAAATGGGCCCAAAAATATATACACAAAACAACAACAACAGATAAAAATGGGGCCATTTTTCATAATGAAATTCAACCCCAAAATGAAGAAAAAAATGAGGCCCCAAAATAATGAAAAATTACCCCAATTCACAAAATTTAATCGATTTTTTGTTGTTGTTTCTTTTCATATACATTTTTGGGGCCCTTTTTCATTTTTTGTTTGGGGCCATTTTTCATAGCCCCGAACGCAACATGGTCAAAAATCCAAAACACCTCGAAAATACAGTTTCGCAAATGCAGCTATTCAAAATCTAGCAACAATAAATTTATAACAACAAGTAGTGAGGACGGTAGGTTAAGTGGTAGCGGTGACCCTCAGGTCAAACATACTAAGGCCGTGTGCGGATTGAGTTAAAATCGCGTTAAATTTTATTCGAAGATTAATTTTTGACACTAGTGAGGTGAATCTGTATGTAGAAATGTCAAATTTTAATCTCGGATAAAATTTAATCAAAATTTTAAACCAATTCGCACACGGCCTAAAAGTCTCCAACCCAGGGCTGCAAGCTTAAGAGGCCAGTTATAGCGATCAGGAAAATACATCACGAAAAAAATTCTCTTTTTGAAAATTTATTGTTTTATTATACGATTTGAATTATAAAAAGGATACTAATCATGATTTTCAGACTACTATGACAAAATGGTTTCGGAAAGAGGTCTTTGTTCTCCCGTTTATAAGGGAGGGACCATTTTCTAAAGCATTGGCGTAAGGTTGATAAATGGAAGCACCTATAATAAAATACTATAAGTTTTTGAAAATCCAATTTTTGTTTCTAAGACAATTTTTTTCAGACAACAAAAATAAATTTAAATAAATTCAGTGGCACAACAGCTCATGAAGAGCTAGGGCCTAGTGACTTACAACTCTCAACCACTCCTGTGTGCGTGTTGGCAGGAATGGAGGGGACCTACAGTTTATTGCCGAGTCCGAACGGCTTAGTAGAGCGACACTTTTCTTTGATAGGAGATACTCTTGAAAGATTTTTCACTTCGTGTGGCACTTAAGCCTTAACTACATTAGCCACTTTTTGCAAAATTACAGAAGTAAAAATATTTTTTTCCCGCTAGCGCAGTTGTTTTGTGAAAAAGAATATCCACATTTTATTTTTAAACCAAAATTTAAGGTTTCTGCATCATTTTTATAAGTTTCCCAGAGAGAAACACTATCCCAAAATCAGTTTGAAAATTTTCACTTTTGTATTTTTTCACTTTTTTGGCCATTACAGTTAAGGCTTTATTCTCAAACAAGAGTGAAATATGTAATGCACGACTGAAATACACGAACTTGTTAGGTACATACATATATGTAGGTACCTTTTCTGATAACTTGAATAATGTAAGTTATGTTGGTATACAGATTGAATGTTAATAGTAAAATACCTACATTAAATTATTTAAAAAAAAAGACAAAAGTTACGTCTCAAGTATTGTAACACCTTTTAACATACACATACATCATCTTGAAAGGCCTCAATGAGTGCTGTTTATTTTAATCTCTACTTCCACGCACATGACTGTAAAAAATGTTGCCTACTTGTTCAAAATTGTGGCAAAAGTAATTTTATTAATAATTTTCATTGTTCTTCAAATTGCTTTAAAATCGAGTCAGTGAAAAATTACAAATATTTAGGAGTGCTTATTGATTATAATTTGAATTGGAAATATCAGATCCAATCCATTAAATCCCATATGTTACTGGTGATACGAAAAATGTATCTTATTAAACCGTTCTGTTCCAAGAATGTTTTGAAGACGGTTTATTATGGCCTGGCTCACTCTTAGTTGCAGTACGGCATTACAAGATGAGGTGACTCGTAGTAAAACTCTTTTGGACATTTACTTACTGCACACAAACATTTAGTTCGGATTATTATTTGTAATAGAAATCGTTTTACTCATAGCTGGCCTCTATTTAAAAATTTTAGTATTTTACCATTAAGACACCTTTACATTTTTAAAGTTTTAAAAGAATTCTTTAAAATTCAATTCAAATTTAGTCTACGCGTAAATAACCTGCATCTTGTAAACATACCTTTTGCTTACAAAACACACTTTTCAAATTTCTACACCGTTACAGCCCCTTCAATTTTTAACAAACTTCCATATTTAATTCGGACGAGTTACAATTTTCATTCTTTTCTTAAGAAAACTTTTCTTTAGAATATATATATATATATATATTGAATTATTCTTGAGAAGTATATGTATGTACATGAATACTTATTCTTATTATTTCATTTTTATTTAATAATTTTTCTTATATTAATTGATACCATATTTTTTAGTATCTACATATACATACATATGTATAAATATTTTTAGTTAAGTAACAATGAAATTGAATTTAAAAATTTTCTTTAGAAAAGTAAAAGATTGGCTATTTACAAATTATTTTTCTTATACTGAATTATTCTTGAGAAGTATATGTACATGAATACTTATTCTTATTATTTCATTTTTCTTTAATAATTTATCTTATATTAATTGATACCATATTTTTTAGTATCTACATATACATACATATGTATAAATATTTTTAGTTAAATAACAATAAAATTGAATTTAAAAATTTGTATCTGATTGTCACCCCCACTTCAGATTATTATACTTTTGTAATACTTTTTTTAAGATGTTATTCCACACTAACTTTTAAGTTACAGAATGTACATTATTATTTACTTCCGCTGTTTTTTTTAAATATTGTAAAATAATTTAAATTGAAATTGAAAATATTTTATTATATGGACATAATTCCAGACATATGTAAGTCCTGGGTAAGGATAATAGCTTATCATAATAACTTTTTTTCATTAAAAGTTATGACTAATCAAGTTGTATTAAATATTTTGTGGTAAAATAAGTAGAGCAGCTCCACACCTATTGGACTTTAATACTTTCCCTGCACAAGATACACACTTATATCCATTTAACAAAATATAGCACTAATTGATACCGTTCAAATAATGTATGTAAATAAGTGTTAAAACACTTAGGTGCAACTTGTGCAGTGAAAGAGCGATAGTACTGGGCAACAGTTAGTGCCAGTTGTACAATTGTGGGATAAATGTTGTTCCGTGGTTCAGGATTTTTAATTCACCGATTTCGGCGGATTTACTGAGATTTAGCGGTGGTTCACATACTTGAACCTTGAACCATGGTTTAACCTCAATTAATCCGCCGAAATCGGCGAGTTAACGAGTTTTCCTGAACCACGAGGTAAATATTGAACCACGTTTGTACAACGGTGCAGTGCATTAACGTCCGTGGAGTTAACCCCAGCAGGTGTTAGTTCCCAAAAAAAAAAAAGGAAATAACACCCGCGGGGGTAAATTCATTTTTTAAATTGGCAATAAATAGCCGTGGGGCTTATACTATGTTTCCACCGAAGGTTTATCTCAGTTTAGATTATATAAATCTATTTGGTGTTTCCACCACACAAAAAAATTAAAAACCAGATTTATTTTGACAGTTTGCAGATGTTGTTTCGTTCTTTCTAATGACGTTGAAGTGAGGCAGAAAATTTCATGTATGCCCACTTTCCAATGAATGCATTCAGTGTGAAAAAATATAGGCCAATTCGAGTTTTAAAACTTGGACCTATGAAGATTAAGAAGATTTGTTTCAAATCTTCGAGATTTGAGAGATTTGCATGGCAAATCTTTTGGATTTGAAGGAGATTTAGGTAAATCTACTTAAATCTCGGTTTTGTAGTCGGTGGAAACGTAGTATTAGTTCCTTTTTTTGGTGGATTAAGTACCAATTTCAAATGGAAATAAAATCCATTTATCAACAAATATCAACAAGTGTACAAAATAAACAGAAAACACGTCCATTCTAGTAAATACGCTTGTTTTTATATTTTTAAAATTATATTAAATAAGAAATAACAAAATCCTTGAAGAATATTTCCCGCGAATTTGTTAAATTTCACAAACCGAACCCTCCTTGTACAAAAATATAACAACAAAAAATTAGGAATGTAAAATTTTAAAATTCGCGCGAAATTTCAAATTTTACATTCTTAATCTCACAAGTATGCGATAAAAATAAGTAATAAAACACATTTGGACCTTACCAATAATCAAATTTAGTTACGACATAAATATTGCAGTGAAATTAATCATAACGTATTTGATATTCAAAAAACCTATTTATTATCTTTTTTTTAAGAAATCTTTGTTTTGTTTTGTTTTTGAAGTACCTAACTACTCATTTATGAATGTTTTTTTGAAGTAGTAATTTATTTACGTTATGTTTTGTTTTTGTTTTTGTTATTAAATAAAAATTATTATTTCAAATATTTTCATTTATTTTTATTCTCGTGATCTTCATAAAAGAACCCGGTAAAACGTTGTATCACCTGTTGTTTTTGTTCAACATGATAGGTCAATTCAGATCCAGATTCGTATTCGTATGGATAAATTACACACCAAGTGCTAGGGTTTTAAAAAAATATTTTTTTTATTAAAAAAAATAAATGAATGAAAAAACCATCGATGCTATCGATAGTATCGATAGTTTCATCTTAAAACTATCGATACTATCGAAAGCGCCGACTATCGATGTTTAAGCAACCCTATTATGTATGTCAAAAACTGTTAAGCTTGCTTAACCATTTGGACTTTCACCAGTGCCTACATTCTGTAACTCTCACCACAGACAAGAGAAATATACAGCCGTATAAAGTTAGCATGACAACTTTCGAAAAAGTTACTTTTGACTGTGTCAGAAATTGCCGTATAATTGCTGTAAATATGCCGTGAAGAGAAAAAAATTGCCGCGCCACTAGTTCTCCCAAAAATTGATGTCATGCTAACTTTATATAAAGTTAGCATGACACTTTTTAAATTTTGGTCAAAAATTACTTTTGAATATGCCATAAAGTTGGAATTAATTGCCGTAAATATGCCGTGAAGAGAACAAAATTGGCGCGACAGTGGTTCTCCCAAAAATGGCCAAAAATGATTTTCATACAAAATCTTCATATAAAGTTAGCATGACACTTTTTGAATTTTGGTCCAAACTAAGTTCTGAATATGCCATGTCGTCTAAATTAATTGCCGTAGATATGCCGCGAAGAGAACAAAATTGCCGCGACAGTGGTTCTCCCAAAAATGGCCAAAAATGGTTTTCAAACAAAGTCTTCATATAAAGTTAGCATGACACTTTTTGAATTTTGGTCCAAACTAAGTTCTGAATATGCCATGTCGTCCAAATTAATTGCCGTAGATATGCCGCGAAGAGAAAAAATTGCCGCGACAGTGGTTCTCCCAAAAATGGCCAAAAATGGTTTTCATACAAATTCTTCATATAAAGTTAGCGTGACACTTTTCAAAATTTGGTCAAATATAACTTCTGAGTATGCCATATCCTTCAAATTAATTGCCGTAAATATGTTAACGACTTTGAAAAATGATTTTAAATGAATAATATCAAATGAAAGGTAGTTTTCTTGTTTCAAAATAATACTGAAAACATTTTGAGATATTCATGAGAAACAACTATTTTTACGCGGGCTTTTTCACACCGATATATCAAATAATTCAGTGAAGACTTTTTTTTAGCACTAGTGAAAAGCTTATTTGCCTACCCTTTAATCTTATTATCCGATTTGGTTGGGGATTTTTTTGTTGGATTTGTATTCAACCAGATAAACGCACTACAAACACAAAAACTGGAAAATTAGGCTGAACAAATCGGAAAGTCGTGGTAACAATAAATTGCATACTTTCTGAATTGTTTTTTTTTTTTTCGAACGGTCTTTCTAAATTGGCGATTGATACAAATTGGTAAGGTATCGATACAGAAAATCATTGTGAAAGTCTATTTAAAAAAAAAATGTTGTTATTTTGACAATCTTATGTTACTATTTTTCGACTTGATTATTTCAAATTTGTACTGATTGTTTTATTCTGAAAAGACTCTCGAAATAAGGCCGATAGTGCTGAATTTATTGTTGTTTTCAACAAACAGTAAAGCTGTGATGTCCAGATTTTTAAATTTAAATTATATAATGCTGATAAAAAAAAGTAAGTATACGCCACAGTGCCAAAATTATGATTGAGGTGATATGAATGTTGAGATTTATCGAAAAATAATTAAAACCAACTTTAAACACAGAAAAAAATATTTATAATGAATAAGACTATAAAAATATTAAAAGATAACAACCTTGTTATTAGATGAAAAATGATTGTGAAAATAAAAGTAATTCACGTGAAAGTATTTTTTGTTCGCCAAAACTGTCGCGGAAATTTTTTTCTTTTCACGGCATATTTACGACAATTAATTTGGACGACATGGCATATTCAGAACTTAGTTTTGACCAAAATTCAAAAAGTGTCATGCTAACTTTATATGAAGATTTTGTATGAAAACCATTTTTGGCCATTTTTGAAGATTTTGTATGATACCATTTTTGGCCATTTTTGGGAGAACCACTGTCGCGGCAATTTTTTTCTCTTCGCAGCATATCAACGGCAATTAATTTGGACGACATGGCATATTCAGAACTTAGTTTGGACCAAAATTCAAAAAGTGTTATGCTAACTTTATATGAAGACTTTGTTTGAAAACCATTTTTGGCCATTTTTGGGAGAACCACTGTCGCGGCAATTTTGTTCTCTTCGCGGCATATCTACGGCAATTAATTTAGACGACATGGCATATTCAGAACTTAGTTTGGACCCAAAATTCAAAAAGTGTCATGCTAACTTTATATGAAGATTTTGTATGAAAACCATTTTTGGCCATTTTTGGGAGAACCACTGTCGCGGCAATTTTGTTCTCTTCACGGCATATTTACGGCAATTAATTCCAACTTTATGGCATATTCAAAAGTAATTTTTGACCAAAATTTAAAAAGTGTCATGCTAACTTTATATAAAGTTAGCATGGCATCAATTTTTGGGAGAACTAGTGGCGCGGCAATTTTTTTCTCTTCACGGTATATTTACGGCAATTATACGGCAATTTCTGACACAGTCAAAAGTAACTTTTTCGAAAGTTGTCATGCTAACTTTATACGGCTGAAATATACAGATGTAGAATGATAGAACAAAAGCATGTTCAAGAAAAAATTAAAACTAGCATACCAAATTGAAAAGCTAGCATACCTAATAGAATACCTCATATCGTTGTCGTTCTATGAAAACTCCCTAAGTCCATTTCTTTAGAAACTGAAGAACCTTTCATAAACACGGCATAGTTAATTAAATACCAAAATTTAACTTTTGTAAAAAGTACCCAACTCTTTTGCTATATTTATTCTAAATATAAAATGTATCAAACTCAAAAATTTTCAAGTTATTGTTAGTAAAATTCCATAACAAATGTCAATGTTACAAAATTTAAAAAAATGGACTTAGGGAGTTTTCATAGAACGACGACGATATGATGACCAAACAAACCCAGGCGTCATACATCGGCATAGTATAAAATATTGAACATGCAACCTGTTGGAGATCGTAAGCTACACTTTGAATTAAGTGTAAGCAGCGTCTACTGTATCAAATATTTTCTATATAGCTCAGACTTTTGTTTTAAAATAACTTTTGTTCAAACTAGAAAATTATTTTTCATTATGTATTAAACTATTCAGTGAACAACATGTTCCTAGAATAAACATTTAATTTTATTCAAATAAGACTGCATTATATAAATTAATCATTGGTCTCACAACAGGTTATGGGCCCAGTAACCATAATAAAGATTAATTAATTAAATATTTTGAAAGGCAATTTTTTTAATAAGATGGATACGAAACTAAGTCTAGAAAAATTAGCTGAGTCTGCAGAAGGGAATGGAAAGTCAAATTATGTATCCTGGAGATTCAAATTGAATTTGTTGTTGCGTATGAAGGAAATTTTAAAAATTGCAACTGGTGAAATACCGAAACCAACTGAAGCTGTCGTCTAATCGTCTTCAACAAGAAGAAATCAGACTGCAAGGTCGTGAGTCAGAAACTTTTAGCAATGCCCTCATTGGAAAACATGACATAGGTATATTAAACAGCACCAAAGGAGGAACCATACGTTCGGAAAGAAGTCTGTAAATTATGGTTCTAGTTTACAATCACAGTCTGGTCAATTTGAAAAGAAATGTTTTAAATGTGGTGAATTTGGACATATGAAGCGTGATCGCACGAACAGACCGTGTTCTGAATACTTAGAATACTGTAAGAAAAACTACAACTGCAACTATTGTCAAAAGAAAGGGCATTTTGCAAATGAATGTTTAAAGTCAAGCAATGAAAAAAATAAAGTTAAGTCATTTATTAAAATCGCTTTATCGTCAACTCTTCTTGAAAAATTACCAAATAAACGAGAATTGTGGATAAAAGACAGTGGAGCAACTCATCATCTGACTGGAAATCTGAAATGCTTGACAAATTTACGATCCTTGGATGTTCCCGTTCAAGTAGAAATTGGAGATTCTACAAAATTAGAAAGTGTTTTCTTTGGCGATGTTCATTTGCAAGCGTATGATGGCAAGAAATGGTATCCGATTGTGTTGAGAGATGTCTTGTTTGTTCCAGCACTTACGTTTAACCTATTTTCTGTAACTACCGTCCTTGACAAAGGTTATACCTACAGCAGAGGAATCCTTCATTATGGAAGGAAATCAAATTGTGTTGATAGCAAAAAGGCCTGGGGGTTTGTTTCAGATGTTATTTAAACAAACCGAGGAATATACATATATATTTGTCAGCAGTCAGTTTGAAACTTTGGCACGAGAGACTAGCTCATCAAAATATTTGTCATGTGAAAGAAATACTGAAGAGGAACGAGATTCGATATATTGATGATTGGGAAAGTAGTGTCTGCAAAAGATGTGTGTATGGAAAACAGCATAAAATGTCTCATCCAAAGAATGATGTAGTTGCGCAAAATTCACTTGACAGAGTCCATGTCGATCTTGGTGAAATGAATGTTCGATCTCTTGGCGGTGCCAAATATTTCTTGTTATTCAAAGATGACTTTAGTCGATTTCGAACAGTTTATTTCTTGAAACATAAGTCAGAAGCAGTAGACAAGCTAAATATATTTTTGAATCAAGTTGAAAATCAATTTGGAAGGAGAGTCAAAGCTATTATGTCAGACAATGGAAAAAAAATTAAAAATGCCAAAACTAAGAAAATATTTGAAGAACTTGGAATATTTCATGAAGGGTCAGCTACTTATACTCCACAACAGAATGGCAGAATAGAAAGAGACATGCCACATGCGTACTATGATTTAGGCAGCACGAGCAGAAATTTACATCAAAGATCTTGGAACATCTTTATGGGCAGAAGCAATCAATTATTCAGTCTTTACAATAAACCAAACAGAAAATAGTAGTGTTCCTGGTAAAACTCCTGCTGAATTATGGTTTGGTCGTAAAGTCAGTCTCAAGTCAATGAAACCATTTGGAATTGATTGTTATATCCTAATTGAAAATAATAAGCGTCAGAAATTCGATAAAAAGAGCAAGAGAGGAAAATTTGTCGGGTATGATATTGAAGAGCATGGATACCGAGTCTATCTTCCTGCTGAACGACATGTCGAAGTTTCCTGCAATGTAATCTTCGAAGAAAAATTAAGTCAGACACATGACAACACAGGGCTATGATCGCGTAAGACGATTCGATTGAACAATCATCGTTTTGACGATTGCTCTCTCTATATTTCACCTCACATGTGATAGAGAAAGCTATAGCCAAAACGATGATCGTTCAATCAAATCGTCTTACTCGATCTGGGCCCTGATTACAATTTTAATGAAAGTCAAAATATAATGCAATAATTCGAGAAGAAGTGCCCTCAACTGAATTTCTATTTGATGTGGAAGAACATAAATCGCAAGAGGAGAACTTAGAAAATAACGAATCAGAGCCAAGACAAGAAACAAATGACAATGTACCTGAAGCAGAACAACATCAATCTCAGGAGGAGAATTTTGAAAGCCTTGAAAATATTCTGTCAGACCATCAAAATACAAATGAGATTTCAATATATAATCTACGAAATCGTCAAATCATCAAGCCACTTCTAAAGTATACTGATTATGCTATGCAACGGTGACGTTGAAGATATTTCTGTCAAGAATGCACTAAAAAATCCTGGATGGAGAAGAGCGATGGCAGATGAAATTGAAGCACTAAACCAAATAGAAGTATGGGAGCTGGTAAATTTACCGAAAAATCGTAAACCACTAACTTGTAAACGGGTTTTACGTGAGAAGGCAGATGAACGCCTGAAAGCACGTGTTGTTGCTAGAGGTTTCGATCAAATTCAAGGAATAGATTACAACGAAACTTTTGCTCTGGTTGCAAGATATTGAAGCATTCGTTTAATTTTAAGTTATGTCGCTAACAAAAGACTTAATTTTTATACTTTCGATGTTAACACAGCATTTCTTAATGGAATATTGTCAGAAGAAATATACATGTTACAACCCGAAGGATTTGATGATAATTCTGGAAGAGTTTGTCGTCTTAAAAGAAGTCTCTATGGATTAAAACAAGCTCCAAAGGACTGGAATGCCACATTTACCAAAACCTTGAAAAGACTAAAATTAAGAGACACTGACGATGATCCTTGTATTTTCTATAATGAAGATAAGTCTGTTATTCTCGGAATATTCGTTGACGATGGAATTACTGTCAGTCATAATGAAAATTCAATAAAATTAATATTGTCAGAGCTAGCAAACAATTTTAAAATGAAAACAACAGAACCAAAAGAAGGAAAGTTATATTATATCGGAATGGAAATTCATTTAAAAGAAAATGGACTAATGATAACGCAGCAAAAATACACACAAAAAGTTCTAGCTCGTTATGGATTCGAAGAAGCATATTCTGTTACGACACCAATTGAACCAGGAATGTTAACTGAAAAACAAGTAAATGATAGTCCATTGAAGAACAAGCCTTATCGTGAAGTTATTGGAAGTTTACTTTATTTATCAACTACACTCCTCGTCAACTGAATACACACAAACATTTTTGAATATATTTTATCCATTTTTTCCAAACAGTGATGGTTATTATGCCATCAGTTGATGGTAAAAATTTTCGTAACATATAAATAACAGAATTTCAAAGTTTTATCCAAAAACAACCGTGAGTTTTTCCTTCAACCACTTCCAAAGTGTAACTTATGCAAAGAAGAAGTTTTTTTTTGAGTCAACTGAATAGGTACAAAAATTAAAATTGGTATTGGAATGGATGAAACAAGTTTTTGTTTAAGTTTAGTAGTGGGTACTTCCACCTTTATTTTTAATTACTTCGTAAATTCGATCCGGCATGGAATCGTATAGCTTTTTAATGTAATTTAACGAAATTTCGCTCCACGCTAATTTGATTGCAGAAATTACAACCTCGAGCTCAACTGTTCCATAATAACTGACTGCTCCCCATATCATGACACCTCCTTCACGACTATGATGGCGCTTTAAAAATCTTTTTTCTTTTCTTAAGTCGTGAAAATAGAAGTTGAACCCATCAGGGCCAACGAAATTAAACTTTTTTTCATCTGAAAAAACCACGTGATACCATTCTTTTTTCCAACTCATGTGAAGTCTTGAAAAATCTAATCGCAACATTTTCCGTCTCTCGTCAAGTGGTGGTTTTTTCTTAAGTTTCATTCGTTTAAGATGGCTTGAGTTGTTGATTACTCTTAATACTGTTGAGCAACTTGCGTTTACGCCGACTTTTTGTTTTATTTTTGCCACAGAATCAGAAGAATTTGATGCACATCTTAAAATTCTTCGTCTCTCAGCTGCTGTTGTTGCTGTTTTCTTACCTCCCTTCATGTTTTTGCCGTATGCATCTTTATTTTTCAAGTAAGAATAAACTACATTAAAACTTCGGCCAACTTTATCAGCTATTGCACGTCCAATTAGGCCTTAGTCTCTAAGTAAATCGATTTTAGCTTTTTCAACACTGTTAAGACACGTAGATCTACCCATTTCTCTTAAAATTTGAAATCAAGAATTAAATTTTACTGAAAACACTAAAATCGTTAATTTAAACTGTCAAGCACTCCAAAAAACTTATAAACAACGAAGAAAAAGGCGTTGTACCTATTCAGTTGACTAAAAAAAAAACTCCTACTTTGCATATAAAACACTTTGCAAGTGGTTGACGAAAAACTCACGGTTGTTTTTGGATAATTCTTTCGGAATTATCGGCTTAACATCTTAAGGGAATAGTTAGCATCAACAGATGGCATAATAACCATCACTGTTTGGAAAAAATGGATAAAGTATATTAAAAAATGTTTGTGCGTATTCAGTTGACGAGGAGTGTATATCAAAACCAGACATAAGCTTCACTATAAATTACCTGAGTCGACAAGTAAGCAATCCTAGAAGATGTCACTGGAAAATGATAGAACGTGTTCTAAGATATCTTAGTGGAACAAGTAATTTTGGAGTATTTTTTGGAAGAGAAGCAAATCTAAAAGCATACACGGATTCAAACTATAGGGGAACAGAATCAGATATGATTTCAACTAGTGGAATTCTCGTGGAATATGGAGGACCTATTGTCTGGATGGCTCAGAAACAAACAGTTACACATTTATATTTCGTCAGGGGAAGCGGAATATCGTGCAGCAGTAAGTGGTATACAAGAAGTTTGTTGGATTCAAAGGATAATGAAGGAGCTATGAAAGAACCTACTGATTTATTTATGGATAATAAAGCAGCAATTCATATGCTTGAAAACGCTGAGGAAAGAAAGGTGACTAAAGGAAAGAAACACATTGAAATACGTCGGAAATTTGTAAATCAACATATTGGAAAGACGGTTAACCTTGTTTATATTAACACTAAACAACAAGTTGCTGATATTTTTACAAAAGCCTTGAGCAAGAAAGTATTTCAAGATTTGAGGCTGAAGCTGCTTAAGGAGGAGTGTTGGAGATCGTAAGCTACACTTTGAATAAAGTGTAAGCAGCTTCTACTGTATCAAATATTTTGTATATAGCTCAGACTTTTGTTTTAAAATAATTTTTGTTCAAACTAGAAAATTATTTTTCATTCTGTATTAAACTATTGTGAACAACATGTTCCTAGGATAAACATTTAATTTTATTCAAATAAGACTGCATTATATTTATTAATCATTGGTCTCACAACACAACCGCATCGCAACCTTTTTTTTGCTTAAATGCTTGATGGCTGAGGCGATAATCCGACGATCCTCGGGGGTTGGAATTATTTTTTTTTCGTGTTACTAGACGGAACACGAAGCACTAGACATGTTAATATCTCATGGATTGTTTTTCTTTTAAATTTCAGAAGATACCCATTTTAGTTTTTGAAGTGAATGTTTTTGTTGACGTTCTTTGATAGTTCAATTTTAAAGTTAAATTTGATTACAAAAATCAAAACGTTCACATGAATAAAGAAAGGGTGTGTAGAGTAAAATTAAATAGTAGGTATTTGATAGATAATTATGTATTTGAACGGCCTATATTATGGGATTTTTTGATAATCTATAGAAATAAAAGAAGCGAGGGGAAAAGTACCTACCTACATCTGAGGTCCATTTACTAATTTTTTTAGTTGTAAGGCGCCAGTTATAGCTTTCATTGAAACTCATCATTGAAAATTTTTAATTTAAGTTTTGAGGAATTTTAAAATTACAATTTATTATGATCCCAATATGAAGCTGGCGACTCTATAAATATTTTTTGCCAAAAAAATGTTCATCTGAGCCCAACCTTTCATAACAATCGACTTTAATTATTTCAATGATCATTGAAAAAATAAAACACATTTCATGAGAACGGTTGGGCCGAAATGGATTTTTTTTTAGACTGAAATATTAATCAAGTCATCTTAAACGTCTTAAAATACATCATTAAAATTTTCATCATGAATTTCAATGATAGATATAATAAAATAGAAAATCTATCTCACCCCGTTTAGGCAATAGGGGCAATTTTAGAACAAAATGACTTAAAATGAAAACAGAATTATTAAAAAAGCAACCGTAACACTTACAATGAAGTCCTATACCGGGTTTAAACGCCAGAAATCTGTTCTTTAATCCTATATTTAAATTAAATTATTTAATTTATAATTTTCTCAAAAACTAGTAGACATAAAACCATTCGGTTTTTTGTGTTCGATTTAGAATTCATGTAAATATGCATTTTTCACAAAAAGCAAATTTAGCATTTCAGTTCACAATTTAAAAAAAAAATTGTCTAAACTTTTTTTTTCATTTTTTTTTTAATCAAAATTTTGAGTTTGCATGCGAATTTTTTGAAAACTATTGACTTAAATAATTAAATTAAAGAACAGGTTTCTGGCTTTCAAAACCGGTATAGTATTTTATTAAAAGTATTGCCGTTGTTTTTAATTTTTTTTTTGTATTTTAAGTCATTTTTTTCTAAAATTGCCCCTACCTCCTAAACCAGGTGAGATAGGCCCCCTTCCATAGTAAGATATACATATGTACTTGTGTTTGGCCCATCTACATATAAAAAAAAACCGTTATCAATTTTTGGTGCCAAAGTTACTCGTGCCGAGAATAATTTTTGAAATATTAATTTTCAAACTTAAAAAATTGAAAAAAAAACTAACTAACTAACTAACTAATAATAGCATTAAGTTTTAAAAACATAATCAGTACTTATTTACGTAAAATTAAAAAAAAATCAGTGTGGATTTTTTTTTTTTTTTTTTCAAAACTTTGAGTTTGAAAATTAATATTTCGAAATTCCCTAAAACAGATTTATTTAAAAATATATCTAATAAAAGGAAATATTTGCCTAATATACAAAAATGTTATTAATGCATTGTTACTGTAACTGTTGGTTTTTAATAATTTTTGTCTGTTTTAAGTAATTTTTTTTTGAGAAATTTTCACGGGAGGAAATAAACCACCCTCTCCAACGCTCTACCTTTTTATCACACATTAGGTTAATCACCTTGTAAGCTATGTATAATGCAGGGTGTCCAAAAACTTGATTTAAAAAGCAAATCAAAGAATTTTTCAACAAAGCTATTATATATTATAATGTTATAATTTTTTTAATTTTTTTTTAGAATGATAGATACATACCACGAATCATCCCTTAAAACATGAAGCACGGATTAGGGGACACCCTGTATATATACACATATATATAATATATATGCATATATACATATATTTATATATATCCTACATATATGTAAATACTACATACCTAAATCAAGTTTGGAGAGGCTAAGGTTGTCAATGCTCGTGAAATTTTTTTTTCTTTTCCAGACTGGGTATATAGGCAGACAGAATAGTTTTGCACTTGCAGATTTCGTGTGGTTGTCATCAATACGGATTTATTTTATTTCTATTAAGGCTATTCAAATATTCAATTCTTTTAGTGTGTAATTTTTTTTTGAATACCTACAATGTTTGCAACTAAAAAGCAGAGGTACGGAACGGATCAGATACCGTATTTAAATGTTGCATTTCTTAATGTGGCGATAAGCGAAAGGATACATTTTTTAAATACCATCCCTCAAAAAAAAAATAAAATTCATCCGTTTTGATGACAGCCATAAAAAAATCTTTAAGTGCAAAACTATTCTGTTTGCATATATCTATCCAGTCTGACAAAAAAAAAAGAATTATTTGCACGACCATCACGACCTTACCCTCCCCAAACTTGATTTGCACTAAATAAAGAAAAGAAATGCAATAGAAATATTGAAAACAAAAACCACCCTCGGGTTCAGACACAAAGTAATGTGAACACAACAGATTCACTCTGAAAAATGAACAATGTAGCGCAGTAGTAATTCAACATACCTGCGCATACATAATTAGAAATGATTTTATTAAAAAAAAACTTCTAAAATTGTTTTGTAGGTACATTCTTTAAAAAATCTGAGGTAAAAAAAAAACAAAGTTTTTAAAACCGTTAAAGCAGTTTTTTAATGAAAAAATAAATTCTATGAGAGGTACTGTTAGTAAATTTAGATTTTGTTAAATGGTAGACTGTACCCACTAATATTAGTATATAGAACAATTTTAATCAAAATTGTAGAAGTCGTTTTTGAGAAAAAAAAATTGAATTTCTGTAACGTTTTTTAGAAATTTTATGTTGAATATAGATAAAAATAATTTTAGTTTAAAATATTCTAGATAATGTTTAATGTTTGTAAAACATATTGTGACAAAAAGCCATGGTGTGGCGTGAAGAGCTTGAGACAAGAAAAAAAATCGTACACGTTGGTGGTCTATTTCCCTTGTTTAGACGGGAGGAGGAATTTCCTAAAAAATCGGCTTGGAATAGAAAAAAAATCATAAAAAAAGAACAAAACTTTCAAAATGTCATGCTATACTATTTCTTTAAGCCAAAAATCCATTTTTATATTTTGTTTTTAATTCAAATTGTTTAACGGCCATATTATTGACTTTCTTCAAAAGTAGTTTAAGTGAAAAAACTAGTTCTATAGGGGTTTCGAGTATTAAGTTTTTCAAAAACAATTATTGATTTAGATGTCAAAATATTTATGAAAATTTTGATTAAGATGTCAAAGTAATAAAATTTTGTGAAAAATTTAAAACTCGAAAACCTTATACTGCCGTGTTAAATGGAAATGACGTATCTACCTACATTTTTTTTTTTTTGATTATAGGAGTTTATGTTGCCAATTTTTTTACAGTCATAAAACTATTTTCAATAAAAAAAAGAAAGCGTTTCGGTTTGTGTACTGCTCAAAAAGCGGCATACAGCTTTAGTTTTCAATAAAAACCATCCCAAGGATTTCCTGAGCACCCTACCAAATTACATCATTGTGCAAAAATCAGAAAAGCTCCATATAACTGATAACAATTCTGAGATAGTTGGTGGATGCCACGCCTACTTCTGAATGATAAACCCCTAATTTTTTATTTTTCTTCATCCTCAGCATGCATAATACCCTACCGCTCCACCGAAATTCATAATTCTACAACAATCAGAGAACTTCATATAATTGACAACAGTTCTGAAAATGTGGGTTGATGTCACGACCCTGAATGTCAAATCTCAAATTTTCAGTTTTTTCCTATAACTCTACCGAAATTCATCATTCTACAACAATCAGAAACAGTTCTGAGAAAGTCGGTGAATGCCACGCCCTCTGAGTTCCAGATCTCAAATTTTTTCTTGGCATGCATTGCAAGCCGCTCAACCAAGTTTCATTATTCTACAACAATCAGGAGTGCTCCATATATTTAATAACTTTTCTGACAAAAAGTAGGTGGATGCCACGGCCCCTATATGGAAAACTTCAAATTTACGATTTTTTGTTTTGTACCTACACGTTGCAAGCCCTACCGCTCTACCCAATTTCATCATTTTACAACAACCAAGAGTGGTCCATATAACTGATTTTGAAAAAAGTGGGATGACACGCCACTGAAAGATAAATCTCAAATTTTAATTTTGTTTCCTTGACCAAATTTTATCATTCTACAACAATCAGAAGTGCTCCATAACTGAGAAAGTGGGCGGATACCAGGCCTCTTATATGTTTCTTTGTACATACCACAAGGCCTACCGTTGTGCGAAATAACAAGGTTCTAGGTGTCGGGAAGTGTTCCATAATTCAGTCAGTGAGTCAAAGCAAATGCTTACGCTAGGAACGAACTTGCGATTTTGAGAACCCATACCCGTTTCATTTTTTTTAAGCGCTGCGACTTTTCAGTCGGCTTTAAGTCGCAAGTGCGTTCCTAGCTATTAAATGATTATGTTAAATTCGTATGTGACTAAAATCGCGCTACCTAAAATGACAAGTGCATGCACAGAAATAATTTGTTGCGATAGCGATTTTTTATCGTAACGACCTATAATAATTAGCTGCTGGTAAGTTGCTTATTATTTATTTGCTCGGAGCAGAATATTAAAAGAATCCATTCTCTGAAATTTAAATATCTACCTAAAACACTTTCCAACGCCTTCAATTCTTTTATTATCTAGAATACATATTTCTTATGTATCCCGACATTTTAGAAACCTTGGTTCAGTTGCTCAGTCTTTATATTTCGGTGTATTCTAAGTTTGACGTTTCGGAACGCAAAAAAGAAGCTACAAAATTTGAATGCGCCATTTGCGCAGTAAATGGGCATCTGATACATTTTGGAACTTACCTTACTTCATTTGACTGATTTTTCTGAGCCCCTTGAAATATAAACTGACCACATGAGTGCGAATATCAGCCCTATTCTGCTAAACGAATCCATCGAAACTTTCGATTCAGGTGAATGTTTTATTCAATTTATATTAATTTTTTTTTTTTTAAATCTTCTGTCTTTTGAGTGCACATTTTAACCAATATTTATAGTTTCTAAGTTCTTAAGAACTTAGAACTGTTTAAATTTTATTTTTGATCGACATTCATACGAAATTTGGAATATAGTTTCACCTAAGCGTTTAGCAAAATAGGGCTGTATATTTGCTACAGACGCTTTGAGTAACCGGCGTTTTTTCACAAGTACAAGTGGTTAAATAAATATTTAGATATGTACGCATATACATAAATTTGCACAAACAAGCATACATATTTCTTGAAACAAAAAAATTTCGAAAGTTAATTTATAGGTATTGATTTTCGTTAACATGTATCTATAGGTAGGGTAACTTGAACTTAACAAATAACTTTAAACTTAAAATTTAGCACTTACTTTATGTTTTCCTTGTTTGAAATTTAAATTTTACCAACAAAAATATGCGAATTTTAACACAATCTGAAATCTAAAGAATTAAATTAAGCATTTAAAAAAAGGGCATTGAAACACACTTAACAAAATACAAAGCAAAAGTTTAACCAAAAGTATTTCGGATTTTTTTAGTTTTCAATAATTATCGTTTTGTTTTTCTTCTTTTCCCGCACAAAATTATTATTAGTTTTAGAATTTTTTCCTAATACATATTTTTTTTGACAGTAAAAGCAGTTTCAAAAATCGAATCCTTTGTTCGTTTCAAACTTAGTCTATTTTGAAAAGTGTACTAATGTATGTACTTGTACCTGCGCATGTAAGCTTTATTAACATAATCATAACAAAAAAAAAAACAATGCGATCGTCGGGACTTGAAATGAAGTGTACATTAAGACAAGAGTGTATTATACCCACAATAATTAAGAAAGAGAGGCTGGCTTGGTTCCCGTCTGTCTGTCTGTCTGTCTGTATGTCTGTTTACTCACCTACAGCCTAAACGTATTATTCGATTTTATTTAAACTTGGTACCTACATAGTGTTTTTTTGGACATTCCCCCGACACATTTTTTTTAAATTTTTTTCTTATGACCGAAAATAACGGTACCTGCCATATAATTTTCTTAGCATTTTTGGAAAATCCTATTTCCAAAAATTGGTTTTAAATGGTACCTCCCATTCAAGCTGGTTTTGATTAATTTTTTTTATGAAGAATCCTCTGGAAAATTAAAATAGTATTGTACCTATACCAACATTTTTAAAAATATGTTTTTTGGATTCGTTTTTAAGAAAATTAATTTTTTTTTAAATCAAATATTTCGAAAACGACTGGGTTGATTTTTATAAAACTTGGTACTGAGTGGTTTTTTAACAATATCTAAAATATTTTGAACCAAATTTTTTCTTATAGTGAAAATTAACGGTGCTTTGTATATAAATGTTAAAAAACCCTCACAGAAAATCTAAATTTTCTCGAAAACGACTCCTACGGTTTTGATTAAAATTGTTCTGAATACTTATATTAGTACGGTCTATGATTTATCAAAAACAAAATTTACAGTTAGCCATTATTAACAGAACCATTTGTTTTTATTTTGGATTATTTCCTTATCTGTATAAGTGATTTAAATTAAATTTCTTATACAAAAGCTTCTAAAAAGCATATCACAATTTTCAAAAAAATAAATTTTGGATATTTCAAGCTGGTTTTGGATGGATGATTTTTTTCAAAATTTAATTTTATAATTCAACATTAATAAATACTAAAAATGGTGCACCAATTTTTTTTCTTCAAAATGTTTACAAAATTTCATATATTAATTTAGAAAAAAAACACCGCTCCTACGATTTTGAATTTTTTTTTCTGAAAAACTAAAATTAGATAAAGAAATGAGATAATGTACTTTTTTTAGCTCTCAAAATAATTTAAGAATATTTTTTATACATTTATTTCGAATTATGTTGATTTCCAATAATTTTTCAATTTAAGCTGTAAGTTACATGTATAATACTAGTTTAAACTTAAGGCTCCCATAAAAAAAAATTATTTATGTACTTATAGTACATTCAATCTTTAAAATACGAAGAAACTTTTACTACAAAAGCAAGTTTGTGCGATCCAGTCGTGCGTTTTATTTATAAGAAAATCGCCAGTTGAAAGATCTTCGAAAATATTATCAAGGGTTCAATATGCAATCAAGTAAGGACCAAAGTCGGGTCGTTTGCTCTAAATTTATGCCAGCCGAAATTTTCAACAATTCTAAGAAGTTTCGTGTAGTTTTTTTTTTCTTTTGAAAAATGTGCCACTTGAATTCTTTTACAAAATCTACCAATTATTTATGATGGTAATGCGTAAACTAAAATGTTTGGTCTGGAGAAAAAAAAATTCTCAATTGATTATCAAGGCCCCTACGAACTAAGAATTAACTCCTAATGTTGTTTATTTATTAATTAATTAATTATTTTATTAGTTTATTAATTATGAAATAATTAATTCTTACTTTTAATTAATTAATTATTTAATTAATTTATTATTTATACAATAATTTATTGTTAATTTAATTGATTATTAATAATTAGTTAATTAATTAATTAAGCCGAAGCAGCAGCAAAATAAAACTTGCAGAACTGCCTCTGTCGATTTTAATTTAAAAAAAAGATCTCTTCAGAAAACCATAGGAGGAGCCACTTCAAGTGTATTTCATTTTTCGGCCTAAAAATTTAAATACAAATTTAAATTATTTTAACAAATTTTTCATTAAAAAAAAAATATATTTTTTTTTTAAATGTTTACAAAATAATTAAAATTAATTTATTAATTAAATTTATTTATTTATTTATTTAAATATTAGCCGATAATACCCGGCGTTGCCCGGGTCTTCTTCAGTAAAACTTTATGACAACCAAATATCAAACAAAAAGATGATTTTAAATCATCACTCGAAAAATTTTCAGCAGAGCCCTACACACCATCCATGTAACTTGTCAGGTAACATTTATGAAAATAAGCCTCCACACGTATCAATGAACATTCACAATGATTTTGCTATCGCCCCCCTGAGGCACTAGGCAGGGATGGGCAATTTCTGAAAAATTGTCTTAAAATGAAAAAAAAATTAGTATTAAAAATTATTTTTTTTTTCATTTCATTTCATTTATTTATTTATATGCAATTACTTAACACTTTAAGATACAATATCTTATAAAATAGCGCGAGTATAAAAATATATTTGAGTAATTTGATGTCCGTTATTTCCCAAACTTTTTTTTTTGGATCGGCCAACTTATAAATCGAAAGTTTATGCGCTACGAAAAATGTATTGACCAAAAAACATTTTGTCCGAGGTCATTAACCCGTGCCTCTAAAGCCATACATTTTCCATACAAATTTGTATGGAGATTTTGCACTTTTTACGTTTTATTTTTTTTATCTGGAAATAATGTAGCTATTCTTAATTTTTCTGATTATTGTTTTTCAACTATTCCTTTAAAAAACCTTATCCAAAATTCTATGTAGAAAGAAAAATTTATAATTTATTTCGAATTTTAAAAAAAATTCCACTTATTTCTACTTTTCACCTTTTATTTTTTTTTTTTCTCTGAAACTAAAGAAGCTATTCTAATTTTGTTTTTTGATTCTTATAAAATAAAAATGCTCTTAATAAAAAAAAAAAAATTTAAAACAAAAAGTTATAATTTAATTTAATTTTTTTAATTATTAAATATTTAAATTTCTTCCCCGTTTTTTGAGTTTGATATTTTTTTTTTGATTTTAGCATATAATAGTTCTTTTAAAAAAACACTCTCAAAAATGTATGTTAAAATTTTTTTCTGTATTTATTTCGATTTTTTAAAAAATATCATATTTTTACTTTTTACCTTTTTTGATACTTAACGATTTTTAATCTTTTTTTTAGTGTTGCTTAAATAAATTATAACTTTTTGTTTTTAAAAATTTTTTATTTTTTTTTTATTAAGAGCATTATTATTTTATAAGAATCAATCAATCAATCAATCAACAAAATATAAATAGCTTGTTTAGTTTCAGAGAAAGAAAATAAATGGTGAAAAAGGTGAAAAGTAGAAATAAGTGGAATTTTTAAAATTCGAAATAAATTATAAATTTTTCTTTCTACATACATAGAATTTTGGATGTGGTTTTTTAAAGGAATAGTTGAAAAACAATAATTAGAAAAAAAATTAAGAATAGCTACATTATTTCGAGATAAAAAAATAAAACATAAAAAGTGCTAAATCTCCATACAAATTTGTATGGGAAATGTATGGCTTTACAGGTACGGACAAAATTTTTTTTGGTCAATAAATTTTTCGTAGCGCATAAACTTTCGTTTTTTAAGTTGGTCGATCCAAAAAAAGAGTTTGGGAAATAACGGATACGAATCCTATTGTAAAGGTTGATCGGTTGATGTGTTTGCATAATACTATGAAGCAACACTATTGTTCTAAATTTGAACAGTAGTTAAGAGAAGTGATAAATATGGTCACACTTTTTCAAACCAAAAACATACCGCGCAATACTGTTATATGCAACGTTTAGTTTTTCTTTATGAACAGAATCGCAGTTACTAAAAATTTCGCATCCGTATAGAAATATTGGTAATACGAGTGTTCTTGCAAGGATTATTCCATAAACCCTTCCCACGGCCAATATAATGTGATCATTCCAAGAGAGTGTGGCATTGAATACTAAACCGAGATTTTCTGCGGATTTAACATACTCAATCGGTGAGTTGTTCAAGTATAATTGAGGAAAATACGAGGTATCAATATTTGTTCTTGAAATGACTAAACACTTTGATTTAGTTGGATTTAAACATAAGCCATTAGTTCGCGACAGGTCAAAATTCTATTAAGATCTTCGTTGACCTCATATGCTGCATTTTCCATAAGACCTAAGGAAAACTTTTCCTGACTTGAACATCGTCTGCGTAAATATCTACCAAGCAGTGTAAAATACTAGAGGGGAGATCATTAATATACATGGGGAAGAAAAGTGGACCCAATGTTGAGCCTTGCGGAACGCCTCTGGTAAGTGAAAGGAACTCTGACACACAATTATTTGCAACGACCGACAGCTTGATTCCCATGGTTAAAGTATAAAGAAATAAGATTGACAGAAGACATTGAAAAATTAAATTGACTTCTGAGTTTTCTACACAGAATATGATGGTTGACAGTGTCAAACGCCTTGGAGAAATCTAATAGAACAAGGAATCTTAGATTGTCACTGTCTATAGCATAGAGTACCTATATTATTTAGAGAACCGACTCGTACTCCTCTTGTCTGAAACACATTTAAAATGCACGGGCCAACTAGCCCATACAAAATCTAATGGGCAAATCCTCTCAGTACAGCTTGTAGGGTGGAAGAGAACAACCACCTTAAGTCGGTTCTCTAGATAATATGGGTACTCTATGGTCTATAGATTGTGTCTTCAACAATATTTATAAGAGCAGTGGTGCAACTGTATTTAGGGCGAAAGACGGACTGGTTTTCACGAAGTAGATTGTTACGCTTCAGATGTTTTTGTATCTGGGAATTCAAATTTTTTTCAAGTACCTTAGAGAAGAATGGTAAAATAGCAATCGGCCTTTTCCAGGTAGAAGGGAACACTCCGGTCATGATTATGGTATTGAACAGGTGTGTTATTGGTTTTAATATGTAAGGAAGGATAGCCTTAGCGAAGACTGGGTGTATTGCATCAAAGCCAACCGAGTTGGATTTCAGTGAGATGCAGCTTTCTAACACATCTATTTCATTAACACCATTGAAGCTAAAACTGTTATCACCAGTGTTGTCAAGATTATGTTGAAGCAGTGTAGAGATGTCTCCATTATTTTGGATAGGAAAGGGAAGAGAGGCGAAGGTTCTATTTAGTTAATTGAGATCAAAATTCAAGAAAGTAAATACAATAAAATGCTATAGCTTTTTTTTTAAAGCAAATAGGTATTCCATTTGCTTTTTAAATCAAGTCCTTCAAATGAATAATTTTTGAGAAATTAAATTCCAAATAAATTGTTTTTTTCAAGTTAGTTTATTGCAAATTTGTTTTGATTAAGTGCCACTGCTTTTTTAATATTCAATTTCCTTATCAATTCTTAGTCAAAAACTAAAAACCAAATGTAAAAATCTTTCTTTGTTTTTGAGAAATAAATTTTTTTGTCAACGGAGAATGACGAGCAATTTTTTTCATCATAAAAGAAGATGTAACACCTATGAGTTACAATAGTTTTGCTCTTCCATGTTTAATTTTCTTTAGGTCATTATTCAACCTCTAGCCGGTCACTCGGCGAAGAGCATCCATTCCGATATCATTTTTAATGAGCCGTGACATATGCTTCTTTTTGAAATACCCATCGCTCGGCACATTATTTTCTGTTTTCCTAAGCGATTTTCAATTTGTAGTAGCCCGTGTCGTAATGGTTAGTGCGTTGGACTGTCATGCCAGAGGTCTGGGTTCCACCTTAAGTTTTTTCAGGGCTGCTACCTCTTGCGAGGAAGTGACAAATCCTCCAAGAGTATCTTCTGTCATAGAAAAGTGCCGCTCACCAGCCGTTCGGATTCGGCAATTAACTGTGGGTCCCCTCCATTCCTCCAGACACGCACACAGGAATGGTTGAGAGTTTTAAGTCACTAGGCCCTGGTTCTTCATGAGCCGTTGTGCCACCAAATTTATTTTTTATAAGCGATTTCAACCAATTGGTATCACGCCATATAATTATTGGCTTATGCAACGCAACAATAGCAATTCTAATTTTTTCCATTATTGATTTCATGTTTTCACTTGCAACGTAGAACAAAGGCTGCACGAGTAAAAATCGCTGCCACCGAAAGCATAGCCTTAATAAGATCAATATCAACTCAAAATTTCATTCACATCAAAAGTGAACCTCCAGCAAGTGCGCATCGCGTCTTACTTTTCGGATCTTTTATAACCTTCCTAAATAACAAGTTTTTGTTGTCATTCAGCCTAAGTCTTTCCTTTGTATTTGGAATTTCGTTTTTTCTATTAGCCGATTTTGCATTTTTTTATTAAATTTGGTTAAAAAAGAAAAAAGATAACATAAAAAATAAAAGAAAAAACACAATTTTTTTTTTCTTTTGATTGAATTGCATTGAGCAATTATATTTTGTGAGTGACAGTGGGTCTGGTCTTTTCACTTTTTCACATCATAAATCATATACTCTGGACTCATTCATCCCGGTGAGTTAAATTATTAGTGGATGTTCTGCACTGAAGCTATATTGTTTGCCTACACTTAACTCTCCGTACGGTTTATCTTTTCATACTGGTGAAACTGTATCAACGGTCACATTCTGATTCTGAGAGCATAACCGATCCGTCTTCTATCAACATTTGGATCATACTGAGCCAAAGTCGATCTAATTCATCCTACGTGTGAGTACTCTTTTAGTACATGTTCTGCCGTTTAAGCTTAATTGATACTCACCACCACATTATTATTGTTTTCTTATCCACAAACCATATTGACATCATCATCATATACAACAACCCTCTCAACATTACAAGCTTTTTGCTTGAATTTATTATTTCAATTCGAGTTGCCACCTCATCGAAATTGGAGAGATGAACACAAATTGTTACATATGTAAAAAAATTACGAACGATGTTACTATTTCTTGTGGAGTTTGTCTTGATACTGTTCATGCAAAATGCATTGGATTTAAAAAAAAGGATGGAGATAAACTGATTTCTACTCCTGGTATTTGTTTTTATTGCGAAAAGCATCAGAAATTATCTATAAATGTCTTATTTTTGAAAATGATTAAACTGCAAAAAGCTTTACAAAGCATATCTGGGACTCTTACTGAAATACATGATGTCATAAATTATGATATTTGCAGCAATAATACATTTGTTGAAGGATTCTCAAACATAGACCAGATCTTACAACAAAATAAGCATCTAGCACAACAACTGCAAGTCATTTGTTCTAATAAAACTCAGCAGGAATCTATTCTCAGTAAACAACAACTACCTTTGTCCGGACTGGAACAACCTCTGGTGGACCAAGCTCTGAAAGTACAACCTGTTACTGGAATTCATCAAAAAGATGATATCTTACAAGAGCCTGAGGGATCGAACCATTCAACTTCGGCTAAAGCTGTTCATCAACTTGATTCTAATGGTGAAAATGAGCATGTAGATGAAAACGAAGTCATAATATGTGATGATTCAGTGTTGATTGATGAAACCAACATCAAAAGTAAAGCGGAAACTAAGTATCAGTGTTTGAATGGAATCAGAGAATGTTCTCTTAAGGTTGTTAAACCCCCCTTTGCTGTATTTTTATCAAGGCTAGAATACGGTACTAAAAGCAGCGATATAATTAACTATATTTCTACTAAAGGTGTTGATACTAGTAACATCAAGTGCCATAGTTTGACTTCGGATAATATACCTGGACGAATGTCTTCTTCGTTTAAACTTCTTTCACCTGAGTTAGTCGGAAAATTGCTAGTTGATCCAAGTTTTTGGCCTGATGATATGCTAGTTAAAGAATTTGTAAATAGACCCAGAACCAAAAAAGTGCAGTCAAAAAACTAGAAACTTCTCCTTCAACTTTCAACTCTCAACATCAAAACAACGAATGCTATGGAACATCTCCTGTTGCTGCTATTGTACATGAATCTTCTTATAATATTGTAAGAGTCAACAAGAATATCAAGTGCGCTCAAGCTGACTCATCATCTGTTCCTTTAAAAACATTAAGTAAGAAAATAGATAGTTTATCTTTTTATTATCAAAATGTTGGTGGGCTAAGAACTAGACTAGATAATATTTTTATTTCATTTTCCTCATTTACTTATGATATTATAATTTTAACTGAAACTTGGTTAACTGATAATCATTTAACTTCTGAATGTTTTCCTAGTTATTATACGGTTTTTAGAAAAGACAGATGTAAATTAAAAACAGGGTTGGAAAGAGGTGGTGGGGTATTGATTGCGGTCCGTGCCTCTCTTGCGTGCAGGCTTGTTGAATTAAAATCAGACTCCACTAGCTCAGACCTTGATATAGATCAACTTATTGTTTGTGTAAAAACAGGTGAATCTGATGAATTATTTGTTTTTGCTAGTTATATTCCTCCAAAGAGCAATTTAGAAATTTATAATATTCACTTAAACAATTCAAAATCAACTTTAGAAAATCTTAAATTTTCTCAACATGTATTATTTGTAGGTGATTTTAACCTTAGTAATATAGAATGGACCTTTGACTTTGAAGACAAGTGTTTAGTTCCCTTCAACGTTTCAACAGAAATAGAATCAGAAGTGATTGACTTTTTCGGTCAATATAATCTAATACAAATTAATTCTCACTTTAATGAACTAAATCGAATTTTGGATCTTGTTTTTGTTGATAGTGAATTCCATATTTGTCTTGACAAGTCAAATTTCCCTGTTGTTGCAAATTCAATTCATCATATTGCTATTGATGGTAATATTATTTTTTATCAATATCTAAAAAAATTAAATTATGATCAAAATATCTCATACGATTTTCGAAAAGCTAACTATGACGGTATTGTGGATTATCTTTTGTCTTTTTCGTGGGATAACGTTTTTTGTTCATCTGACTTAGATAGCGTTTATACTGGTTTTATAAGCATCTTGAAGGAGGCAATCGATAGATATGTACCTAAAAAACGTTATAAAATCAACTCTTGTCCTATCTGGTATAATAGAAGGTTGACCAATCTCAAAAACAAAAAAAATAAGGCATTCAAATTGTACAAATACGATAAAAATAATTCTGAACTGCGTGTAAACTATCTTAGTCTTCAACGTGAATTTGATCAACTTAATAAATTCTTATATCAAAATTACCTGTTAAAAATTGAAACTGATTTGAAGAAAAACTCCAAGCGTTTTTGGGATTTTATTACCGTAAAGCGTAACTCAAGTCGATTACCTAGTAGTATGAAGTATCTTGATACAGTTACAAGTGATGCACAAACGATTTGTAATTTATTTGCAAACTATTTTCAATCGGTTTATTCTTTCGATTCTCCCTCAACCCAGGAGTTACCATATATTAGTAGAGTCGTTAATATTGGCTCATTAGTTTTTAGTCCAATTGAAATAGAGGAGGTTTTATCTGAATTGGACATAAATAAAAGTGAAGGGCCTGATGGTATTCCTCCCATTCTCTTAAGGAAATGTAGTATTGCAATAGCTCAACCACTTTCATGGATTTTTAATCTTTCTTTAGCAAAAGGACAATTCTTGGATTGCTGGAAGGTTTCTTTTTTGTCACCAATTTTTAAATCGGGTTCCAAACATGATATTACTAACTATAGACCCATATCTAAAATTTCTTCTATCCCAAAAATATTTGAAAAATTAGTTTGCAATAGGTTATCTCTTTTGTTTAGGCGTCACATTTCAGGTTTTCAACATGGGTTTGTAGCAGGGAAATCAACAGCCACTAACTTAGCTTTAATAAGTAATACCATCATTACAAATATGGAAAATGGGTTCCAAACAGATGTTATTTTTACAGACTTTGCAAAAGCATTTGACAGAGTCAATCATCAAATCTTATTGCATAAACTATCTTCTCTAGGTATCCACTCTTCCTTATTAAAATGGATCGAATCCTATCTGTCTTGTAGAGTACAAATTGTAAAAGTTGATAGCACGTTCTCAAAAAGTATCTTTGTCCCATCTGGTGTACCGCAAGGAAGTCATTTGGGACCATTATTATTTTTGTTATTTGTAAATGATATACCTACAATTTTTCAGAATTCAGAGTGCCTTCTTTTTGCGGATGACCTCAAACTTTATCGTCAGATTGCTTGCGAAACGGACTGTTCTCTTCTCTTGGAGGATCTGACGAAGCTTGATATTTGGTGCAAACAGAATCAACTTTTGTTAAATGTTTCCAAATGTCAAGTTATGTCATGTTTTAGAAATTCTAATCCTATATTATTCGGTTATAATATCAACCATATAAATCTTGAGCGTGTAATTAGGAAGAAAGATCTAGGAGTAATCCTAGATACAAACCTTTCATTTTTGCCACACTATGATTTTATGATAAACAAAGCAAATCAAATGCTTGGTTTTTTAAAAAGAAACACTAGGGATTTCTCTGATCCATATACTCTAAAATCTCTATATGATTCTCTTGTAAGGTCAATTCTTGAATACTGTAGCATTATTTGGAATCCTTATTATAAAAACTCAGTTGAAAGAATTGAAAAAGTTCAGAGAAATTTTACTAGATATGCATTTTTCAAGCTTAATTGGAGGATTGCAAGGCCTTCTTATTATAGCAGATGTTTATTGTTTGGTATGCAATTTCTTTATGTTCGGCGGGCTTACTTTTCGGTTATGTTTATAAGAGACATCGTTACATCTCATATTGATTGTACTCCTTTACTGACGCTGGTTAATAGTGTAAACGCACCGTCTAGAACTACACGTTATCGTTTTCTTTTTTATGAGCGATTTCATCGTACAAACTATGGTCGTAATGAGCCCATCTCCCGTTGTATAAGAGAAGTGAATTTAATTTGCAACAGGACTGATTTTAATCTTGATGTTTCAAGAGATACATTTAAAAAATATGTGTTAAATAATATTTAATTACTATCTTAATAAGTTTAATTAATTAATTTTGTTATAAATTCGTATTATTAATTACAAAATAATAATTAAAAAATATTATTTGTATTAATGAAATTCCCCCAACAATTAAAAGTATGTTTTATATTTAGTATGTAGTCTAAAAAGATTGTAATCTGATTGATGAAAATAAAAAAAAAAAAAAAAATAAAAAAAAATAAAAATAAAAAAAATTCTCTTAAATCCGCTTTCATCGCTCAACTTAAAGACGGTGGCAGTGATCTCTAATCGTGCAAGTAAGCGAGTTCAAGCGATTCATTGCTCAAGCGAATTCGCGCTAATGGGGTGGTTTTGGTACACAGTTTAAAAAATCGCTAGATATCGATCAACCGTTGCTATGCTATTTATAGTCCAGTTACTTCGTCGTATCATAGGAGGGAGACCTTGCGCTAGTACCGGTAGTTCTCATTTTTTGCTGAGTTGCTTATGATATTGGCCTCATGAAAAACCCAAGTTTTCGAACGCCGAACGCAACATGGATAAAAATCCCAAAACCGTTCAGAAACTATGAGTCATTTAGGCATCTTATTTTTGGTATTTGACTTAGAGTTGATAAAAGCATTGGCGCAGAATTTTAAATAGCCTGATTGATGTTAAGGTATTAGCATGATACTACTTAACAATTTTCTAACTTTAAAACTCTTTACTAAAATATTCTTAGTTTTAAACATTTTCTAACTAGTATCATACTAAACCTATTTTCTTAAAAAACAGTGACAGTTCAAACCATTTTTTCAATTGTACCTGCCAAAGTGACATTTGGATTTAGTATGATATTAAAAAGATAAAATAGACATTTGGCGATTTTAACTTTAGTAAAATTTTTAAAAGATAATACGGTGCTAACTCGTTTAAAATTTGGAAAAGCCTGTTTTTAAGCTAGCATCATACTAAAAATGCTTTAAAATCATACTAAACCGTCTAAAATGTTGCGCCATTGAATTTTGAAAACAAAAGCTCAATATCGTAAGATCTTATGTTTTTATAAAAAATTTTAGTTTGGAAATAAATTTTTCAAAGATTTATCAGTCGGAATTTTTTCAAAGTGCATACATCTGTGATTCTTCTAACTGTGATAACTATTCGAACTGTGATAAACTAAACTGTGATAATCTTGACGAAAATGATCAATTATTTGGTCATTTGAAATCGTTGTCGTTCTTTGAAAACTCCCTAAGTCCATTTCTTAAGAAACTGAAGAACCTTTCATAAACACGGCATAGTTAATTAAATACCAAAATTAAACTTTTGTAAAAAGTACCCAACTCTTTTGCTAAATTTATTCTAAATATAAAATTTATCAAACTCAAAAATTTTCAAGTTATTGTTAGTAAAATTCCATAACAAATGTCAATGTTACAAAATTTAAAAAAATGGACTTAGGGAGTTTTCAAAGAACGACGACGAAATCATATTCTCACTTGACTGATATAAATTTTCATATAACTATTGACGATATTATGAAATTTATATCTAATTTAGAAGATAATGACGCGTCTGGTCCTGATGGAGTACCAGCTTCAGTTCTGAAAAAATGTGTGAATCATTTGTCTATGCCACTTTCTGTTCTTTTTAACTGTTCATTGTCTACTTGTAAGTTTCCTCATGTATGGAAACAATCTTTCATAATTCCTCTACATAAAAAAGGTAAAAAGGATCAAATTATTAATTACCGTCCAATAGCTAAACTGTCGGCTATTCCCAAACTTTTTGAAGCAATTATTTGCAAAACATTAAGCTTTTATACGAAATCGTTTATTGTTCATAACCAACATGGTTTCTCGAAGGGCCGTTCGACTGTCACCCTACTCATGGAGTTAGCGGAATTTTGTGTCGATTCTTTTAAAAATAAAAAACAAACGGATTGTGTTCTTACAGATTTTAGTAAGGCATTTGACAAATTGTCGCACAGAGTTTTGCTTAATAAAATGAGTAGGCTGGGGTTCAGCGTAAACTTCGTTGCTTGGCTAAAATCTTATTTACTTGACAGATCCTATTCAGTGAATTTTAACGGCTATCATTCAAATAGTTTTGTCGTAAATTCTGGTGTTCCCCAGGGAAGCCATTTGGGTCCAGTTCTTTTTATATTGTTTGTAAATGATCTTCCGTCAGTTTTAAAGTACTCTAATTGTCTTATGTATGCTGACGATGTTAATATATTTAAAACCATTTCTAGCAATCTTGACTGTGAAAAGCTTCAAATTGATCTAAATGCTTTCTACAATTGGTGTGCACGTAATTATTTGTTGTTAAATATCGACAAGTGTAAGATTATAAATTTTACAAGAAAATTGTCTGTTTTATCTTTTGACTATAGTTTCAATGGCGTAAATCTGTTAAATGTAAATGATGTATCTATCCTTGGTGTATTGTTTGATAAAAAACTTGAATTCACACAGCATATCAATATGACATGTAATAAAGCCAATTCAATATTAGGTTGGATTAAACGGGAATCACGTCAGTTTTCTGATCCTTATGTTATCAAACAACTATTTACCACATTTGTCAGACCCATTATAGAGTATGCTTGCCAGATATGGACCCCCTATTACAGTTGCCACAAAATAAGAATTGAACAAATTCAAAAAAGGTTCCTAAAATTTGCTCTAAGAGGCCTGGGCTGGCAGAATCCATTGACTCTTCCTTCATATAGTAGCCGTCTAAAACTCATAGATTTACCCAGTTTGGAGCGCAGACGTTCTTATTTATGTTTTGTTTTTATTGTTAATCTTATTGATGGTAATATCGATGCCTTGAACCTTTTGTCTCGCGTTAATTTTAATGTTCCAAATCGTAATCTAAGAGGTTGTCCTGACCCAATTCATATAAAACACTGTCGAACCAACTATGAGCAAAATTCACCATTAAATAACATGTTTAATTTGTATAATGTTTATCATAACTTATTAATAAATTTTTCTGATGTATCAAATACTGGTTTTAAAAAAATAATTTATAATATTTTATAATTTATTAATTCTTAATTCTTAATTCTAAGAAATATTTTGTACGCTAGATAATAATTAGCTTGATTCAAATAAATAAAAACTTTATTAAAGAAAATTGAAGAATGGATTTCTAGCTGGTATAAAGGCATAAGATTTTGTTCCAGATATTGTCGTTGGATTTTGATGGGTCTATTTCTATTGTAAGTAATTTTTTTTTAAATTGCATCTCCCGCTTGGACGGACTACCCCTTCCATACAATTTTTTTCTTTTTTTTGAGTCAACCTACACGCCTTACTGGCTGAACAGAATGGTGACGCAGACGGAACCGGAGACGGAGCTGGAACAGCTGTCAAAATATTGAATACACGCAAATTCAATGTTGCGAACACAACGGAACGTAGACGCATACGGAGACGCAGACGCAGACGGAAGAGTTCACCAACTTTTAACTTTTGACGTACGGCACTTTTGACGTTTCAATTTGTATGAAGAAAAAAAACAACTTTTTGGGTCGGAAAAAAATATTGTGGTTATTTGTATCGCGAAAAAAATTATTTATTAAAAAGAAAATTAGAGGAAACAAAAAATGTGAATTCTGAGCTTTAGAGGAAACAAAAAATGTGAATTCTGAGCTTGTACACAATAATATTCTTTTGTTTTTCTTCAAAATACTTTCAAAGCTGTACAGCTCCATTGTGGACATGTAAAAAAAATAACGTACGACACATTTTGACAGCTCTTCCAGTTCCGTCTGTGGCTTCAGTTCCGTCATTCTATTCTGTTCAGCCAGTTAGTGTTTTTGTGCATCTTGTGCTTGATAACAATCAAGCTTGACATTATAGTCCAGTCAACGAAGACTCAAAATCATAAAATAAATGAAATAAATCGTGTAGTCTGGATTATTTTTTTAAGTGGAAGGCCCCCAGGTACAACATACTAAAAGTCCCCAGCCCAGGCCCGCGAGCTTTTAACAGGAGGGGGGGGGGGGTAATAGTCCCCTTTTGTACTATTTCGTAAATATTTTGAAAACCTAGAGTATTAGCGGAAAAGTTTACACTACAATATGAAAGTAAATTAAATTTTCTTCAAAATAGGTTTTCTTCATATTCTTGCTAGGAGCAATACTAAGAGAGATATGGGGGGTACAAATGTCAGAAAATCTGAAAAACCATGTTAATGCGTTAAAAATTTAACGTGTTTTGATGAATTAACCCTGAAATTATAGAAAAGGTAAATACGTATCGATTCATGATAATTCCATTGACTTGATGAGAAAGAAGGTATGGGGTTAAAGAAGGTGGCGAGAGATAAAATGTCCTTATTTAATTTATTTGATAAAGTGTTTTTTTGTGATATGAAAATCACTGTATCTTCAAAGGTAAGAAGTATGCAACGTATTTCCAAGTTATTGACCAATACTTTGTGAAATAGTTTAAAGATATATATTAAGAAAAAACTTGCTAAAGAGGGGGGGGGTCTAGTTGCCCTCAACAAAAACATCTACAATGAAAATTCAAAAACCTATTTTATTATTTCAATAATGCGGGTTCAAATACCGCATGATGTGTAGAAAGTTTTTCAAATAAAATTGGATTAAAGCTCAGCACCACTATAAAGGAGACTGATGATAAGGCTTGGCACACCTTGAAATAGCTATATCTCCAGCCAAACAAAAATAAAACGAATTAAAATACCTAAAAATTAATTCGTAAGCAATTGGTGGTAGCACCTTTAAGTTGTTGTTCAAAATTCAATGAAATTGACGGAATAAAGAATGGTCAAGTCTAATAAACTGACATTCTAGTATGAATAATACAATACACATAATTATAAGTCTTTTAGGGCCAGTTGTACAAATATTTAATCCGTGGTTCAGGAATTTTAACTCACCAATTTCGGCGGATTTACTGTGGTTCAACGATGGTTCAGGCATGTAATTGGCTTTTAGTGCATATTAGAACCTTGAACCATCGTTGAACCTCAGTTAACCCGCCGAAATCGGCTAGTTAAAATTCCTGAACCACGGATCAAAATTTAAACCACGATTTTACAACTGGCACTTAGTTTAAGAGAAAATTGAAAATTATGAAAGAAAATTATTTCTGTAGAGTAATTAGTACATTGAAACGGTCAATGTTGTAGCGACTATTTCGTACTATTTCGTACATATTTTTAAAACCAAGAGTTTAAAAAAAATGTACAACACAAATTGAAGTTAAATTTAATTTGCTACAGAAAAGGTTTGTTCATATTTTCGCTAGAAGTGATACTTATGGAGATTTGGGGCTTAGAAATTCAAAAAGTCTATAAAAAATCGGTAATTACTCTCTACAAATTTAATGTTTATCGATCAACTTACCCAGAAATAACAGAAACAGTAATAAGGTGAGGAGGGGGGGGGGGGTCAAATTTCATCTATCACAAACAAAAAGACAGAAAAAAAAAACATTAGCTGCATTTTATTTTCCCCCAGATCTAATCCGGATCAGATCATGATAATAAAACAAACTGGATCACAAATTTATTTATTTCTCACAGTTGGCTTTATTTGCACAATAAAATTGACAGAAGGAAAATTTTCACAAATATTATTTGAAATAATATTTGGTATTGAATGTTTAAAATGGAAAAGTTTTATTTTTTTAGTTTAATTTTCATTAAGTTAATAGTTTTTATGTATTTTTTCCGTGCCTCGCGACGCGTCGTCTCTATTGAATGAAGAAAAACTCATAAAAAAAATTGGAATGATGGCGGCATTTGTTTGATTTCGAGAATTTTTAATTTTATTGAGTTTTTTCTGTAAATCTCAGCAGTGGTACCAACCTATAAAATAAAATATTGCTAGGGAAGTGTTCAAAAAATGGATTTCGAAATCCAAATCTAGAAGCAGACCTGGATCTTGTGTTGTTTTTGTATTACTTGTATTTATGTTTCCAAATCCAATCCGGATCAGATCTGGGGGAAAATAAAATACAGCTATTATGGTCAACTGCGTTCAAATCTAGAGCTTTGCTGCTTTGAGGTAGCTGTATATGAAATAAGCTGTGAGTTGTTATTTTGTTGTGAAATTGTTATTTCACCTTGTAAAAGGACTATGTAAGTAGTCGATGTCCACTTTATGATAGATGAAATTTATAAACCCTACCCCCCCCCCCCCTCCTCACATTATTACTTTTCCTGTTATTTCTGGGTAAGTTGATCGATAAACATTCAAAATAGTACAAAATGGAACCTTTACCCCCTCTCCTGGCTAAAGCTCCCGGGCCTGGGCTGGGGACTTTTAGTATGTTGTACCTGGGGGTCACCCCTACCACTTAAAAAAATAATGCAGACTACATGATTTTTTTAACTTATTTTTTATTCGTTACAACATTGACCGTTTTAATGTATTAATTACTCTACAGAAATAATTTTCTAAAAAAAAGTAGTAGCTTTCATAATTTTCTATTTTCTCTTAAACTAAACGTCTTATAGCCATCTACTTTTTAACGTTCACCTGATGATTAAAAACAGTATCAAATACTAAACGAAAATCTAGTACTTTATGACGAAAAATTTTGAAAAAAAATTATCATAAGTTAACTTTTTGTTTTTTTATTTTAATTTTTGATTTAAATTTTTTTCAAAAAGTTTTAACTAAAATTAATTGCTTTAGCAGTGAAATAATAAAATAGGTTTTTGCATTTTTAAAAAGCTATAGTATAGCATTGTACATGTTTCCGTTGTTCTTAAATGATTATATTTATGCACTTTGATCCAATTTTTTCAGAAAATGGTCGCTCTCGTATTAGTGGCGGCAACTAAGCCCCCCCCCTTCTTAGCAAGTATTTTCTTAATGTATCTCCTTAAACTATTTCGCAAAGTATTGGTCAATAACTTCGAAATACATTGCATACTTCTTACCTTTGAAGATACAGTGTTTTTCATATCCCAAAAAAAAACATTTTATCAAATAAATTAAATAAGGATATTTTATCTCTCGCCACCTTCTTTAACCCCATACCTTCTTTATCATCAAGTCAATGGAATTATCATGAATCGATACGTATTTACCTTTTCTACAATTTCAGGGTTAATTCATCAAAAAACGTTAGATTTTTAACGCATTAACATGGTTTTTCAGATTTTCTGACATTTGTACCCCCCATATCTCTCTTAGTATTGCTCCTAGCAAAAATATGAGGAAAACCTATTTTGAAGAAAATTTAATTTACTTTCATTTTGTTGTGTAAACTTTTCCGCTAATACTCTTGGTTTTCAAAATATTTACGAAATAGTACAAAAGGGGACCTTTAACCCCCCCCCCCCTCTCCTGTCAAAAGCTCGCGGGCCTGGGCTGGGGACTTTTAGTATATTGTACCTGGGGGTCACCCCTATCACTTAAAAAAAATAATCCAGACTACACGATTTAGCTATTTCATTTATTTTTCCTTCGTTGACTGGACTAATAAGGATGATAGAAAACACGAAAAAAGTGGGTCCCGTGGGTTTTGAATAGCTGTATTTTAGAAACTGTTGGGTCTACACAGATAGTCATTGGGTCAAATTCAAGGAAATTTTATTACTTGGAAATCGTAGAGCAAAGTTATAGTCGAGAAACTAGTCCTTTAGGGTTACAAGTGCCAATAATTAAAAAAAGCGCAAAAATTTCGTTTTTTTTTGGATTTTTGACCATGTTGCGTTCAGAGCTCGAGTTCAAAAACTTGTGTTTCTCATTAGGCTCATAATTTATGATAAGCAACTCAGCAAAAATCAGAACTACCGGATCTAAAGATTGTCTGATGTTTATATAGTTGCTGGACTGATATTATTCAATCCTCAAAAATCGCCTACAATCACTGTCATCGCCCATTTTGTAGACAACTCCAAAATTCAATCGCTTTCAATCACCTTATTCGCTTATTCGCGCCAGTAAAAATCACTGCAATTGAAACCACAACATAAAAAACGGGTTGGGGTCGAAATAATGTAGGGTCAAAATACTGTTTTTAAAATACTATATTTCAAAATAATGTAATTCAAAATTCTGGTTACACAAAATTCTGTATGAGTAAAATTATGTATTTCAAAATTCTACTTTTCAAAATTATCAAAAAAGTTTTTTTAAATACAGAATTTTGAGAATACAAAATGAACATTGAAGGTTTGAATTAAATGAAATCTTATATACATAGAACAATTTTTTTTTGTAGGTACCTACTGTCTAAATTTCTATTAAATTGTAAGCAAAACAAAATTCGGAAAGTTGCTACACTCAAGCCTCATTATACATATTATGTACGTCTTAATACCTATTGTGGGCTTTAGGTCATTGTTTTTGTTGTTATTAATTAAATGAAAGAAACAGATAAATAAATATGTTTATTTAATTGACAAACAAAAACACATCTACTTGAGACAAAAAACGCAAAAGGATAAAAAAAAAAACCAAGAAAGTATCTAGAACAATTCGTTAATTAAAAAAACAATGTATCTGACAAACACGAGCGCCACCGTGCTATTGAAACTTAAACTAAACTATTATATAAGGCGCATTCACATTTTATAATTTCAATTCTCCCACTTTTAGTTACAAGTTCTTACAACAACAACTTTTAAATTTAAGATCAAAGTAATCTACTTTATCGGAGCAAAAATAACTTTACTTTAAAAATTTAAATTCATTCAAAAAAAATTGACTGTGCTTTGAACTCTTATTGAATACGTTGGCTGGAACTAGCCGTAGTTCGCATGACAAATTTTAAAAAAGTTACTTTTGCGGTCTCAGAAATGGCCGTATAAATGCCGTAAAAAGAACAAAATTGCCGCGCCGTGGTTCTCCCAAAAATGGTCAAAAATTGTTTTCATACAAATTCTTCATATAAAGTTAGCATGACACATTTCAAAATTTTGCCAAAAATAACTTCTGAATATGCCAGATAGTTGAAAATAATTGCCGTAGATATGCCGTGAAAAGAAAAAAAATTCCGTGACAGTGGTTCTCCAAAAATGGTTTTCATACAAAATCTTCATATAAAGTTAGCATGACACATTTCAAAATTTGGTCGAAATTAACTTCAAATATGCCGTGAAAAGAAAAAAATTGCCGCGACATCGAGTACTTGTTCTCGATACCGGTATCGAAAGGAAGTATCGATACCTACTCGGGTATCGGTTGAAAAGTATCGATACCTACTCGGATCGAATCAAAATTTTTGATTTTTCAAATTTTTATTCTTAATTTATGAGGAATCGAAAAAAAAATATTTTGTGTCGAGTTAAATCAGAGTTAGTTAACTCTGGAAAAAAATTTATTATCTTCACAGTTAACTCAAGAAACAGTTTTCAAAAGAAAAATAATATGTGAGTCAACTAAGAAAAAAACTAAGAGGATAAAATATTAAAAGCATCTGTTCAGTAAATCCCGAGTTCATCCACCAAATTCGGTGAGTTAACTCGGGCTTAAATTTAATCTAGGACTGAAAAAGTAGGCCTAAGCGATTTCGGGTGATTGTTGCTCCCACATGCATGCTTATAAAAAGTCTACTGGATTAGATTTATACTAAAAAGAAACAGGAGAAAACAAATACGAGAAACCAAATCACTTTAAGCAGAGTTTTGACTATAGTTGTAAATTGAGAAACATGAACTTAACTTGAAATGATACTTCCATTCGATCTAAGTACTTTCATTCGATACTTACTTGGTATCGCAACTAAAAGTATCGATTCCAAAAGTACTTTGTATCCAATCAAAAGTATTGAGTATGTACTTGTATTTACTTGTATCGTTTCATCCCTACTAATGATATTCTTGATATTTCATCAGGCGAATCGCACTTACGGTGCCGTGACTTAAGGCCAAGTGACATAAGGCCCAATTTGGGTGTTTGGCCTTATGTCACTTTTCAATATAGCGACACAAGGCCAAATTTTAAGAGTTGGCCTTATGTCACTTTTGAAAAGTGACGTAAGGCCAATTGGGCCTTATGTCACTTTGAACTGTTTTCTTTAAAACCGAAACTATATTGAATAAATTCGGTATGTCGTCACGTGCATGTATATTATTACTGTAAAAAGCCGAAATAATGAAATTCTAGAATTTACCGGTAAATTCTAGAGCACTCAGCATTACGGCGTATAAATAGAGAGGTATGTATGGGGGGCATGCTGCCCCCCTGCAACCCCCCTGCTTGGCCCACTATAGGAATTGGGGTAGGTCCGAGGTTGGGTGTATGCAAAGTTTCTTTTGCAGAATTTACCGGTAAATCCTACCTCACTGTTTAGTTTATACATAGGATATACATTCAAAGTTTCTTTAAATTTAGATTCTTAAAATACAAAAAAAACTTTGCATACACCCAACCTCGCACCTACCCCAATTCCTATAGTGGGCCAAGCAATGGGGGTTGCAGGGGGGCAGCATGCCCCCCCCCCCCCATACATACCTCTCTATTTATACGCCGTAATGCTGAGTGCTCTAGAATTTACCGGTAAATTCTAGAATTTCATTATTTCGGCTTTTTACAGTAATATAATTATACATATACGTGGCGACAGGCCGAATTTATTCGATATAGTTTCCTTTTGAAAGATGTCCGAAACCTCTTTTACTGTAAGGGTAGCTTTTGGGAATGTTATATAATAATATTTGGCCTTATGTCTCAAAGAAAATTGGCCTTATGTCACTTTACCAAAGCGCACTTACAATCCATATAAAACACCGGTTGCTTAATTTCATCTCGCAAAAACTCTGTCAGTAGGCTCCTCAACCACACCAACTCTTTAATGGCATGTGCAGCTGCCATGTATTCAGTTCAAACTCCGTTGTTGATAATGCTACCGATCGCTGACGCTCTGATCCCAAGAAATGACAAAGCGTCCCAATAGAAAGACATAACCAGTGCTGAGATTTAGCTAATGGCGAGTGAGTGAGATGACTCACTTTTCATTGAAAATCGATTTAGCTAGTATGTAAAAGTGAGTGAGTAGGCGAGTTAAATGAAACGTCAGTTTACTCGCCGGATGTTTCAGCGGTGACTTGGTGTATGTGTTGGTAAATTTATACTTTTGAATAAGTATGCGTTCTTTTCCAAAGGAATTTTAACATATTATTTACGTATGTGAAATGAAATAGCAAAGTAACAATGGTTGTATGTAAAAATGAGTATGCAGCACATAAAAGATTTGTTTTTTATACAAACATATATTTATGTAAAAATGATATTTGTTGAACATTATTAATTTGTTATTAACATTCTAATTGTAGGTAGGTATACATTTTTTTAATACAAGTGAAAAATATAATTCAGCATCGCAAGGACCTCACAGGGCAACTTTTTGTTGTCGGCATCCTTTATGTCAAAAATATTATGTCAAAATGGCGTTCCCGTTTTTAATTGTGGATGCAAAATGGCGTGCATTTCCTTTTCACCCTTTGTCATTTTGGCCAATTTATGGAAATGGTATTTGCTTTCCTTTTTTTTAACAATGTGAGTAGGTATTTTTCTTTACAATAAAAACTTATTCAGTTACATAATTCACATTATAATAATCTATATAAATAAAAATGTAAATAAATGTACGTTTGTTCTTATAAGTAATCTCCGAAAGTTCTTCACCGATTGCTTTGAAATTTTGACACAACATTGCATTTGCATATGGGCGTGTTTATATATACTTTTTTTTTTTAAATCGCCATCAAATGGACAAAAAAGCTACACCTGCTGTACTGAGATATCAGCAATCATGATTATTTATCAAAAAAAATTTTTTTTTTTTGTCAAAAATTTGAAGCAAAAATTTAAAGTACATACATATGTATGTTTTTGCTATTATTTTACATGGACGAAAATATATGAGATGCGTTAATTTCGTAAGTATAGTTTATTAATTTTTCCTTTTCGTGATTTACCAGTTACCATTTAAATTTTTGTTTCTTTTTTTGAATTCACATATCGCTTATTCATTTTTTGAATTCAAATACTGTATGTCAAAACCGGACACTGGAGGACCGAAAAATTTGTCCGGTTATGAGAGGTGTCCAGAGAGAGTATATTGCATATAGATTTCGATCTATTAATATTTCGACATTCTGCTGAAATTGAGCTTTGTTTTTTTCGTCATTTCGTGAGTTTTTTTTTTTTTTAATTTTTGTACTGTTTTTCATTTCATTTTTTTTTTAATCTATCAATAGATCTGTCTGAGTCTTAAATAGGTAATGACTCCCAAAAGATCAAACATAGTCAAACTCGCATAGCGGATGCAATGCGGCGAGGGTTGGCAGGTAGTACTGAGGAAGAACGGGCATCAGCGAACGAGCGAACATGCCCAAGAATGGCTTTAATACGTGCCGAAGAAGCAGAAGAGCGTCCTAAAACCAAATTAGAGGATGCACGGTTGCGAACATGGCGATCGTGTTCTACAGCTTCAGATCTGCTTCGTTTCAAACTGCATGAGCGTGAAAGACTGAGAGCGGCTGAAAGACGTCAACGAGAAACACCAGATCAGCGTCAAAAACGACTCTGTTGTCAGCAATCACTTGATTACACTCCGATTTAACCCATCTGATGATTAAAGTTTTAGTCGGAATGTTATCATCGACACTATGACTGAACTGTGTCCTCATTGCAAAGTTTTGAAATTTATTGGACAAACGATAGGAATGTGTTGCGCCGCCGGAAAAATTAAACTGCCTCAACTTGAAGAACCGCCAGAGCCCTTAAAAACTTTGCTTGCCGGATATTCCGCCGAATAAAAACATTTCCTATCGAACATCAGGAAATACAACTCATGCTTTCGAATGAAGTCTTTTGGGGCCGAAATCGTTTACAGCTCAATACATGCAAACTTTTAAAGTATAAGGCAAATTTATCATAAAGCCGGATCCCTGCTCCCGTCCCACTGTCTACAAAAAATTACATAAAATTTCGACTTTGAAGTTATCGCCATTAACTACCTATCGAATATGTATCAATTTTGTATGCTATTTTCTTACGATTTTCTACCCGTGCAAAGCCGGGTCGGGCTAGCTAGTAATTAATATTATATTTTATAATTATAAATATTGATTTTTTTTGCATAACCAGCTTACGATTATACATAGCCAGACAAGCGGAAAGCAGCCATCACAAAAAAAAAAAAAATATGGCGACAAAAGTCAAAGTCTAGTCAAATAAAGTTGCTCAGAAATTGCCTAGTGGGCGATGTCAAGCAACTTTTGTTGCTCTCTGTTGCCGGCTACACCGAGCAACAAAAAGTTGCGCAACTAAGATTTGCCTAGTGGGCAATGGGCCTAAGAGTCGGTAGTCATCAACCAAAATATTGCTTCTTAAGCTGGCCATACACGATATGTTGCGCCGCCGGAAAAATTAAACTGCCTCAACTTGAAGAACCGCCAGAGCCCTTAAAAACTTTGCTTGCCGGATATTCCGCCGAATAAAAACATTTCCTATCGAACATCAGGAAATACAACTCATGCTTTCGAATGAAGTCTTTTGGGGCCGAAATCGTTTACAGCTCAATACATGCAAACTTTTAAAGTATAAGGCAAATTTATCATAAAGCCGGATCCCTGCTCCCGTCCCACTGTCTACAAAAAATTACATAAAATTTCGACTTTGAAGTTATCGCCATTAACTACCTATCGAATATGTATCAATTTTGTATGCTATTTTCTTACGATTTTCTACCCGTGCAAAGCCGGGTCGGGCTAGCTAGTAATTAATATTATATTTTATAATTATAAATATTGATTTTTTTTGCATAACCAGCTTACGATTATACATAGCCAGACAAGCGGAAAGCAGCCAACACAAAAAAAAAAAAAATATGGCGACAAAAGTCAAAGTCTAGTCAAATAAAGTTGCTCAGAAATTGCCTAGTGGGCGATGTCAAGCAACTTTTGTTGCTCTCTGTTGCCGGCTACACCGAGCAACAAAAAGTTGCGCAACTAAGATTTGCCTAGTGGGCAATGGGCCTAAGAGTCGGTAGTCATCAACCAAAATATTGCTTCTTAAGCTGGCCATACACGATAGAGCCAAATGGCTCGGCCGAGCCAAATTGCATCGTGTGAATGGGTTCGGCCGAGCCATTTGGACTTTCAGCAGGTTATAAATCCACCAGTCCAAATGGCACCGAGCCATTTGGCTCGATCGTGAATGGCCGGCTTTAGGAAAGCCTAGTATGCTGCTGATGTGAAACGAAAAATCCCATACAAAAATGACACAACGAAATCATAAACTTTCTTCCCATCAAGAGGGAACTAGCTCCACTTTCTTATGGGAAATCAGTACACACTCAAAAGTAAAAAGTGGGAATTAATTTTCAACAACAAAAATTAAAGAGAGAGATTTAAACTACTTACTGTTAGTTCTTAAACCTTCTTTATCTTGATAAGTACGAGTATGTTACAGTCGATTCAATACATAATTTGTTATTTGAATATTCGTGAAAATAATCAAAAAAAAAATTGCGCGATTTTTATTTGATTATTTTCGAAAACTCGAAAATTGAATCAAAAAGTATCAGTTTATTTATTTAATTTGAATTCTTGTTTATTTTGTTAAATTTTCTAAAGTTTTTTTTCACTTGTTTATTATTTGAATGTTTTTAAAGTTGAAAGGATTATTGTTTTTTGTTGTGTTATTATCTATAAAATGAAGATAAATTTACCTTTTATTCGAAATTTTAAGTCTTAACATGAGAATTTATTTCACATTCAAAGGGAACTAAAATCTCACAATTTTTGTAACGAATTTCCCACCTTGCATGGAAACAAAGACCACTTTAGTAAAGTGGATTGCGTTCCCTCTAAGTGAGAACTCAGTCCCTCAGTGGACTTAGTTCCTGGGGACTTATTTCCCTGCAAAAGTGGGAACATAGTCCCTCAGTGGACTTAGTTCCTGGGGACTTATTTCCCTGCACCTCGCATATGCTTGGGACGGTCGCAAATGCTCGCAAACTATCGCAAATTATGTGCGAGGTTATTCAGACGATATGCGAAAAAATCGCAAATTTATTATGTGGCTGTCGCATATGGTCCGCAAATTGTTTGCGAGCATATGCGGACTGTCCCAAAAGGGTGTTCAGACGACGTAAAAATTACGTCAGAGTCGCAAACGTATGCGACTTTTATATGCCGTTTGCTCGCAAGTACACAAATCTAAGGTAATATCTTGCGCAGGTTGTCAGAAACTTTACTTCACACCACAATATTAAAAACAACAACAAATTTCGAAATTTGACATGTAAATGGGCACTGGATCCACCATTTTTGTAGATGCGCAGAACAGAACAAAAATAAAAACGCTAATGATAATACCTTTAATATATATACCGTGGTCTGCTCGTAGCTTTATAAATTGCTATTTCTTCAGCTTTGTCCATAGAATTAAGTCGATAAAAGAGAAATGCCAGTTATAATATTTCCTCGTCACCATAACTGTGTGCTCATCAGTGTTTCCCCCCTAACAGGTTGAAAATGTAGTGTGACGAATTTTAAATTTAGTAAAATGTAGTTTGCTTAAACGCGCAATAACACAACATACCAAGCTGTCGATTTTTTCGTACATAGGTACCGATAATACTATTTGTATAATCTGTTTCACTTTCGTAAAAAGTCTGAATCTGCATTTTATAGTTGATGCATATTTACATAGCAGAAATATCTGGTTAACAAAAACATTTAGAAATTTCCTGCAAAATCATAATAAGAGCATTATAAATTTTTCTTAAAATTGATTTTTTCGTGTCGAAAATGATTTCATTGGTTGATTTTTTTGTAATTGTATTCGTGTATTATTTGTTTGATTTATTACTTCAAAAGAAACAAGTCTATCACATCCATTTTAGAAACAAAAAATAAATTTATGACTTGATTTGACCGATTTGTTTTTAACTCTTTCCATTTTTACAAGCAGTTATTTTTTTATATTTTTTGAACACAATTTTAAAGCCATAATAACATCTACAAAACTGCAGACTGACTGCTGTATTTGTGGGGGTACCTACAAAAATATTATGTAATTATCTTTAAAATTAGGCGTGATTTGTAACCTATGTCCGTCACACAGTTTTTCGCCGTGCGTAAGTTGACCACCGTGAATTCTCCGTACTGTGCCTAGCTAAACCCGAAATAAGTCCCCTTTCACACAGGGCAACTGAGTTGCCGGCAACAATTAGTTCATAGGCGAGAAGGGCAGGAAGAAAGAGGGGAAAATGAAATCTCCCCGGTCAACAAATTCAGGAGATTTTTTTGACGTTTCTCTTCACACTACGTTTGTGTGCGTTCCACCAAGGTAGTTTAAAAGGAAAATAAAGAAAATCTCCGGGTTTTTGTTGCTTGCGTGTGAAAGGTACAAGAGATTGTTAAGGAGATTTAAAGAAAACGTCAAAAAAATCACCAGCAACTAGTATCTACGTGTGAAAGGGGACAAAGGAATTATTTGTTGTGACATTTAAAGCCTAAAGCCTAGTACGCAGATCGGGAAAAGACAAATTTTATCTCTACAATTCTAATCTCTACAAAAACGTTGGAAAAATCGCGCAAAACTAATGTTTTTCTTATTTTTTTTTTCATTTTGTAAAATTATCGATAAATAATAGTTGATCGTGTTTAACGTGCAAAATTATTGACTTGTCAACATTTTTCCCACAAAATAATTTTCCTGGCAAAATTTGGTGGATACTTTACCCTACAGCGGGTACAAACGTCACAATTTTGCGTTTGTATGAAATGAAAAATTTTTCGACGATCTGCGTACTAGGCTTATTACGCAGATCGAGAAATACAAATTTTTTTCCAGTACAAATTTTTTCTCGGATTTTTCTTGAGCAGTACGCAGTTCACGCGCAAAATCCAAAGTTTTGTTTCAAACTGTACATGTAAAAGTGTCCACTTAATTTTTCCAGACAAATAAAGGTTCGGTGCCACAGTACACAAATCTAATAGCCTTTCCACACTATCCCATCAAGTATTAATACATGTCAAAAATAAAGTGTGATAGAATTACTTACGACTGCCAAATTTGTGTGAAGAAAATGTTTTCATATTTTGTTTCCACACTTGCGTCTAAACAAAACAATTCACCATAACCTCAAAGCAAGTGGGATAGAATGTGTGATGGTTTTAGAACCAATCCTAAAAATTTGCGTGTATTTAAACATGTCAAATTGTGTGAGATTGGCTGCCAAAGTCGTGTGGGATGAAATTTCATATTTTGTTTCCACACTATTATACAGGATTTACTTCCCACTTTTTTGACATGTGTTAATACTCAGTGGGATAGTGTCGAAGGCCTTTAAGTTAATATCTTGCGCAGGTTGTCAGAATTGAAACTGTCAGATCGAGTACTCCCAAAAACTTCACACCGCAATATTAAAAACAACTACAAATATAGAAATTTGACATGTAAATGGGCACTAGATCCACCACTTTTGTAGATGCGCAGAACAGAACAGAATATATGCATCGTGGTTCGAAGGAAATATTTTGCTGGACAAATGGTGACGTTTTGTGAATTTCAAGGTTTTCCTTAACCAAAAGTATACCCCTGTTTTAGTTTTTCAATATTAAAAGACATTGAGGTGAATGATGAACGATCAAATATAAAATAAAATCTGAAAGAAAGAAGTAAAGCCTAGTATGCTGCTGATGCGATACGAAAAATCCCATACAAAAATGACACAACGAAATCACAAACGAAAATTTTCGTTCTGCTTTTCGTTCTACGGTACGCTGTTCGATGAGAAAGCAATGATCACAGAAAGCAATGTCGTGATGACAGAAACAACACATACAAACAAGAATAGAGAGCAAATTTCACTTTTCGGCACACAATTAATGGTACAGGCAATTAATTATGTGCGAAAACAGAGGGGAGATCTCTCCAAATAATCTGCTACAATTATCAATTTCGTTCATCTAACAGCGTACTTCAGAACGAAAAGCAGAACGAAATTTTTCGTTTATGATTTCGCTGCGCCATTTTTGTATGGGATTTTTCGTTTCGCATCAGCAGCATACTAGGCTTAAACAAGAACAGATTCATTAAAACAGCTGTGTTCACTGATTCAGTGGTATAGCTAATAGGAAAGGGTGCAAAGGGCCCCAGTATCATTGCCACCAACTTGGTGCGAAAACATTTTTTTTAGAACAAGCACGAAATAAAACTGAATTTCAAAGAAATTATTTCGGTATGTATGATAACATGAATACTCGAATCTAGGGGTAAAAACTGCAATTTTATTATTTTTGTTATTTTAATACGACAGCCTAAATTAGGCTTATAAGAAGTCACGACCATTTTTCATCTTTTGACTAAAAATTAATTCAACATCAAAAACTCAGCAGGAAAGTAAAGTAAGGAAATATTATTAAAACAAAAAAAAATGTCGAATATCAATGACATTAGATACTGCAGTATTATTTCCCATACTAAGAACTTTCTCTCTACGCTACTGTTCTCATTTCATTTTTTTCTTTTATCTCTACACCTTCAAAATTTGTCTTGAGAAAAAAAATGTAGAGATGAAATTTGTCTTGTCTCAAACTGCATACTAGGCTTAACACGTAAACTGTTCTCTCTAGCCCCGAGCTAGGCTTACCATCCGTCTGGATTTCGCCTGACGCATCAGACTTTTAACGTCCAATCAGGCTTTGGCCAGGTTTCGTCCTTTGTCAGGCTTTTTTATAATTATCGCACAAAATATAATCGTTAAAAGAAAAGCATTCATTTGTTTTGCTATTTTCCTTGATAAACGCACAATGGACAAAAGAGAGGAATAAATTAAGTTTAAATTCAATTAAAGCTATCATTGTGATTAAAGAAAATATTAAGAATATTTCTTATGAACAGTTTATAGTAACATAAAAACAAAACCTGAAGTTATAAAAAAATATCTAATAATGACAAATACAAGTGGCAATATCACTTGTATTTGTCATTATTATACCTATATATGAAAATATCGTCGACTAAAGATTTAAACCTCGTAACTCCATTCCAAAATCTTACTTATTGGATACAAAAGGTGTTTTCTTTCTTTCTTTTTTTTTTTTTTTTTTTTTTTTTTTTTGATTTTAGAAGACATTTTAAAAAATTTAAAAGGTGTAAAGTTCAACTCATATCTGCATTAAAATCTCAGACAAAAGTGGATTTACAAGGTTTGTATCTTTAGCCGACGATATGTAAATACATATTCATGTACACAAAAAGTAAAACTTTATTGTTCCTTTAGTTAAAATAGTATTTAGATTTTAATGAATGTTTTTTTTTATATATTTATTTTTTTTTTTGTTTTAATAAAAATGAAGTTTCAAAAAGGAAAACAAAGTTTTTTTATTTTGTCAGGATTTTTTCTCGAAAATCAGGCTTTTCCTTCTTTTTGTCAGGCTTTGCTGGTCACCCTAGTCCCGACATAGTTTTTTTTTTCATCCGATTCCCTCCGGACTTGCAAAAACACACGGCTATTGAGAAACAAAAAAAATTATTTTTCGAATGAAAAGTAAAAATGATCAAATTCGTTATTTCTAAATATGAATTTTTTTTTTTCAAATTTTAGTGTTTTTGGAGTATTTTACGATTGTACGTTGTGACTTTTTTTTTGGAAAAAAAAAAAAATAGCAAAAACGCTACAATTGTAGCAAGAGGGCAACGCTGGTGCCCATTAACTTGAGTTGAAAAAATATTCAGGGTTCCCGAAGTATGCCTACTGGCGGAGGACCCTGGACCAAAACAGTAGCTTTTTAACTAAGGCTGTTATATTAGCATTTCAACAAATGCTTTAAAAGTTTTGGAATGCCCATCATATGGAGGGTTCAGAGGTGTAGTGAACCAAGTCAGAAAAGGTTAAATTCGAAGATATTTACAGGTTAAGCATATACACTCCCATTAATTACTAAACTAATATTTTACTCGTATTGTAGGCAAATTGATAGTTTACTCTCTAAATTGTCTTATGATTTAAAAATAAAATGAACAAAATACCCAACATTTAATACTAGTTTTAAACGATTTTTTTTTGTTTGACTTGGTTTGTTACAGCTGTTAACCCTCCATAGAAAATTTTAATTTAGAAACTTAAGAACTCTTAAAAGTAGAAGTGAGTTAAAACCTAAATAAAATGGGCGTTAACATCTAAAAAAAAAATTAACTTATATTCAATAAAAACATATTTAACAAAGGTAGGTTTAAATATATGCATCTAAGTGAGTTTAATAAACTTACTATTTAAGGTTGATGTGGCAAGTATAGGCACACTCGGAACGCCGATAATGTTGCAAAAAATAAAAGAACTTAACTGCTTTACTGTTGTCGTCGCTTACTGGGCTTGGGATCCACACACCAAAAAGTTGAAGAATCCCACAAAAAATAAAACAAAATCCTATGGCTAATGTGAAGATGAACCACTGCGTCGCCGGGTTGATTTTGTTGTTGTTGTTTTATGTATGATTTTATTTTAGGTTTCTTGCAGTTTTTTATTTATTCAAAAAAAAAAAAAACACACCGAAAGAATTTTCACATGCACTTTTCTTGGCTTTTAATAATTTTTGTATATACATATATCCTTGTTGAAAAGGTATGGGTAAAAATATATATCACTGTATTTGCAAGCAAGTGTAATTTTCTTGCACACTTTTGTGTTATCTGCAGTTCTTACTCAGTTTTTTTTTTTATAATTTAAGAAAATGGGAAACAAATTTGTGTTTGCAGATGTGTTGGAGAGATCCCAGTGGGAAACGAATTTAAAAAGCAAAAACGAACGAAAAACAGCAAATACACAAATATGTTCTTATTTTAAGCAAAAAAGGTTAAATTTACAGCATATATGTATGTAACTTTTATTATACATAATATTATGTAGTTGCTTTGATATTTTTAATGTTGTTTATTCTTTCTATTAATAATATTCTATACCAACGTAAGTAGGTATAGGTATGTTTAGGCACGAGCTTTTGACTAATAATATTCCTTCTAGATTATTTTAATTTAATAAGCTTAATCCTTTCCTTTTCAAGTATGATATGCAGGTTTATGGTTAATTTTTTCAAATCAAAAATAAGAAAGGATTTTATTTATTTCCAACGAAGTTATTGAAGTTGCGGAGGTTTTCAATTTTGTTTTTGCTAAAGACTGCGTTTCTTCTTACTAACGGAGATGAGTTTGTTTTTTGTAATCGAATTCTTAATCCAAATTTTGAGGGGTTTGTTACGGTAACGCAGTCAGATGGAAATTTATTTTTTATATTTTGTAACTATTGTAGAATTTTTCAAACAGGTGTTTATTTTTAAATATTGCTTATCATTTGCACTTTTTCTTGGTTTTGTAGTATTTGTGCATTTTTGGCTGCATAGATCGTCGATATATTTTTTCTCGTGTTATGTAGAAAGGGAACCAGATAGGTAGGTACTTCTTTTTTCTATCTTTACTTGAATTGTTAAATAGCTTCCTTTCTCCTTTCGGCTTTTATTTATGGATGCTTTATTTTAAATAGTCAGGTTGTATTAACTTCACTTATTTCGCAAATATCTTTAGAAAAATTTAGTAATTTTGAATGAAGACGCATTTTTTGAAGACTAGTAGGTATATTACTCCGCACTGTACCTATTTCGTTGTAATGATTAATTAATTCCGTGGAAGTTAATGTGGGTACATATAGGTACCTATGTAAATTTATTTATTTAAACATACGTCTGGTTTTAATTTTGTTCAGATTTAAAAATCGTATAAATGCACTTAAATGTGTCGTTGTTAAGTTATTATAAAACAATAGCACTTTTTTTCAGTATTATCTAGGTAATAACAATATTGGTTTTGAGTACCTATAAATTTGTATTCTATTATATGTATAAAATCCAAAGTAAATAGGTAAATAGGTACAATTTTTTTTTTAATTTAAGACTTTAGTTTAATTTAAAAAAAATAATTCACTAAAACGAATAACGACTTTTTAAATATTCTGTTTCAAGAAACAAATTTTTAATTTTATTCTAACAGAATTTTGATAATTTTTTTTATTTTTTGAGTCCAATCACACAGAAGTATCGCGGACTTAAATTTTCAATTTTCGGATAAAGTGGGTCGCGTGTTATAGTTGTTTTTTTTTTTTTATTTTAACCATTTGATTTTTCAAAAGTCCCAACTGGCATAATATGATTAAATTCTATGTATAGATTTTTTTTTGTGGAAAATTTTCATCCGTCCGCGATAGGAAATGTCTGGCGTAAAGGGTAACTAGTTCGTCTATAGACTTTAGTGCAACATTCCGAGTGTGAAGCAGATTTAAAAAAACCGATGACGATGGTGATGTAAAAAGCTTGCACACTACTTTGAACCAAATTATACATCAGAAACAGCTCCTCTACCGAAAAACAAACACAGTCAAATTCTACAAATACTAAGAGAGTTTAATAAAACGAATGGTGCTATGCAGTAGGGGTTGTCTGGTATTTTTTGTTGCCAACTTGTTAGGTTGCTTTTTCGTTTAATTTTTGCTGGTGGGTAGGTACGGGGACCCCTTTAAGGTTTTCATCAAAATGAAGAAATAAATTCATTCAGTTTCATTTATTTGCTTACATAAATATTTTGCTCTTACCAACTGCAGCTTGTTTTGTATAAAAATTAGCAAAATGCAAATATTTTCCTTCAAAATATAGGTACGTTGTATACCGTATACCTAATAGATACAAGAATAAAAGTGTATAGGTAGTGTAGGTAGTTGTAGTGTCGCACAGCAGCAACGAGTTTTATTGCAGAATTTAAACATTTAAAGCTATTAAATCGGAACACTGTTCAAAAAGAAATAGGTAGGTTTTTGTTCTTACGATATTATTGTGCCTTTATAAATACATGCAACTTTGTACGTATACCGTTAAAGATACACATACATCAGGAAGGAAAGTATAGGTACTTATTTCAGGTTTGCATTATCTGATCACATTTGATTTTTTGTGGATGGAGGATTGAATGCAAACACCACCATTGAAAATAAAAAAGTGCTATATAGCCAAAGGAGGGAGGAGATCTGTTTTTTGTTTTGTATCCGTATCAATTTTTGCAGTTAGGTTTACCTAGGTAGGTACAACCACTGGAAAAAAGCAACCCAAAACATTCGACATTTCTTATATTAGCTATCATAATTCTACCTAGGAGCTGATAGAAAGCAAATTTTTGGGTTTGGAGACAGGTGAGCTATTATACGTACCTACTTACCCAACCAAAACTCATAAACTTGTATCTATGTTGAGGTATTGTTGTCTGGCAGGATTCCTTTGTCGCCGGACGAAGTAAAGGGGTTGAAAACGACGATTTTCCTGATTTGTTGGGGTCCCAGACATTTTAAGTGTCGTCAGACACAAGTGGCAAAAGGCCTGTTTTTAGTGTAGGAGGTATCTACATATAACTAAATAAAAAATATTTCAACAAATCAGGAAATACGGGATTCCGATATGTTTTAAGTGTCCCACACCAAGCCAGATGACCCCGAAAAGCAGCTAAAAGTCAGATTGGGCGCGTTCGGTCGGCAATCCAAAACTATCCGGATAGGTTTGTAGTAGTAGTAGTATAGTGAAATTTATTTATTTATTTTATCATTATTAGATTTTTTTATATACATAATTTTGTTTGAACAATTCATTTATAAACATTGGCGAAAGCCGTCATCCAGATTGACAAATTATATGATTATGTGTATTTCATTACGATTAGTTTTTAATTGAGCTATTTTAATCTTAGATACTTAAATTGATTCGGTATAATATTACTACAAATTTCGTACCTACATACATATATATGTATTTACATTTCTGTAGTTGGAACTTAATTATCTTCATATTAAACATATTTTCACGTCTTTAGGCCGTTGGGTGATGATTGGTGAGCAATTTTAATGATTTGTAACATAAAAAATGATTCTTTCTTTCAGTACTGATAATTTTAAACGACCATTTGCAATTTTGCAGGCTATGTAGCATGAAGATGGTCTATTCTTTTTGATCATTGTGTCAGCTGGTATCTATATTATTTAAATGTTTTTTGCAGCATAAACTAAGATATTTTTAAGCATTGGGACAAGGCTTGGCAATTTTAATGATTTGCAACATAAAATTTGATTTACTTAATCCTCCATATAATGTTCCCTATAAGCAAGAGCATCAGATACATAAGTATGTATTTAAGGAGTGTTTTCCAGTTCGATCCATTCAGAATCTTCTGTAGACAGAAAGGATTGATTCCAGTGGTATCTTCGAATCTCCCGTAGGATTGGACATTTTCCTAGGAAATGGTAGACATCTTCTTATTCCCGTAAGTTGCATAGGGTGCATATTATTGGTAAATAGTTTCTGTGTAGTCTGAAGTTCAAAGGAAGTAGTTCTCCTCTAGTTTTGAAAATGATGCTTATTTGTTGTGTGCTATAGTCTGCGTTGAAGTAGTCCCGTTCTAGGAGGCTGTGGTTGAGCTCTCTGTACACCAATCGACTTGAAGAGGACGCTGCTTTTTCGAGAAATTTTGCATGAATTTTTTAGTTCAGCTTTAGCAGAATGTTATCCAGTGCTAGTTTCCATGTGGATCGATCCTCCCATCTAAGAGATAGCTGCACTCCAAGTTCCTCACTTAAGCTCTTGCCATTTTGCAAAAAAATAACATTTTCCTTCTATGAAGGTATAGAATTATTACCTTTGGTATGCGATGATCGGGAAGTTGGACTATTTTTAAAATATATTTAAAATGCAGCCGTAATGTAAAGAGCTATAATACCGGTATACCAGTTTCAACATGCAGCATGTAGGTAGGGGTGTTAGATGGAAGCCTAAAGAGTTGCTTAATAAAGTATCTATTCAACTTTTCAACTTCGTCCTGTTCCTCATATCCCCAAACTTGGCTTCCGTAGCACATTATCGATTTGGCGGTTGCCTCAAATAGTTTATATTTATCTTTGTTTTCAACATCTTTTCGACATAGAACATTTTTCTAGACGCAGCTCAGAGCTTTTTTTGATTCTTTTAGTTTTTCTTGTAGGTGGAGGGTGTATGTTATTCTCGGGGTGAAAGTTATACCAAGGTAGCGGTATTGTTTAACCACCTAAGAACCATATTTCCTCCCTTGTGTAGCGACCTGAATTGTTACGGTACACCATAATTTTTGATTTAGTTGAATTTATATGTAGGTTCCATTGATTGCAGTATTCTTCTAGTCTGTTTATCATGAGCTGGAGCATATTTGGTGTCTCTGCAAGCAGGACAATGTCATCAGCAAACATCAACTCTTTGATCGCCACTCCATTGAATAGTATTCCTCCAGGCACGTATTGTAAGAGGTCATCCAAAAACAGGCTAAAGAGGAGGGGACTAAGCTGGCAACCCTGTTTAACTCCCGAAGAAGTGTTGAACCATTCTGAAATTGACCTTCCATCCCATACCGCAGTTTGGTTATTGCTATACATATTTGACAGTGAACATAGCATTTTCCAGGACAAACCAATGTTGCTGAGCTTTAGGAATAGAGCTCTTCTATCCACTGAGTAAAAGGAAGCACGGAAGTCAACGAAGAAGGCATATAGTTTTTTACCCCTATCCAGATAGGTTCTCACCATACTTGTAAGTACAAAACTATTGTCCACCGTTGAATAACTTGCCCTTAATCCTGCCTGAAACTCACTCAACAGTCCGTTTGATTCTACCCAGTTGGTGAGTCGGACGTGCAGTACGCTAGTGAATAGCTTCAGCAGGGCCTAGATCGTGTAAGACGATTCGATTGAACGATCATCGTTTTGGCAATAGCTTTCTCTATCACATGTGAGGTGAAATATAGAGAGAGCAATCGTCAAAACGATTATCGTTCAATCGAATCGTCTTACGTGATCTGAGCCCAAGGTATTAAGAAATGAGATCCCTCTGTATTTTCCCGGATCGCTTGGGTCTCCCTTTTTGATTATTGGAAAAATTATATTTTTTTGAAAACTTTTCGGTATCTTTCCTGTAGTAAAAATATTTTGGAATCCCTTAGTCAGAAACAGTACGAAACAGGGCGGCGCATTTTTATAGAATTCAAAGGATATTCCATCTTCCCCCGGTGCTTTTTTTGTATTTGCTCTTGTCAATAGCCCGTTGAACTTCTTCCTCGTCGATATCTCCATCCAACGCTTCCACTTGGACGAAAGGTAGCGCAAAGTAGTGTGTGGTAGAGCATAGATCCGCATTTAATAGGGATTGGAAATGTGTTGCTAAGATACTTGTGCCGATATTACTGCCTATTATACTTTTTTACCCATTGAGCATTCTAATGAGTTTCCAGTACGTTATCGAATCCTTTGCTTGCGTTAGTTCGTTTATTTTTGCTTGAATGCAATTCCTACGTTTCTGTCTACAGAGTTCCTTGTATGCCCTATTACTTTCCTGGTACATTATTTTGGCTAGGTTGGTGTTCATCCTTCTGGTTAGCTTTAAAAGTCCAAATGATTTTTTTCTTGCAATTCTGCATTCTTGATCGAATCATGCTTCTTTGTTTGGACGTAATAGAGAGCCTTAAAGGGTTGGGATGCACTTTTTATCGCTGATACACAGGTGTTCGAATGGTTTTCTGGGGTTAGATCTTCTTCATTCATCTGCATAATTTCGAAACTAAGATTTTGTTGGAATATCCTGCTCTTTAAATCTTTCCACTTCAATTTAGCTGACAGAGATAGAGTGTTAACGGATGACGGGTTAGTGTGAGAGTTTATATATGTTATAAGTGGCATGTGGTCAGAGTATGGTAGTAGTTCTACTTTAAGATCAGTTGTGTATTTTAGCCATGCACCTTTAATAAGACAGAAGTCGATAGTAGAGCTGCTGGTACCTCTTATAAATGTGAAGTTCCCTTCAGTATCGCTCTTACTCCACCCGTTTTTAATAAATAAACCAAGTTCCTCGCACATATCTATGAATGTTTTGGATAGGTTTGTATTGTTGTAATCCCTTGAAGAAAAACTTCTGATGCCAGCTGATGTAAAAAAAAACTCAAAGCACTCACGCTATCTGAAATTTTTGGGATAGGTGGATAGCCTATCTGACTATCACCCGAACGCAAGTATTTTAATGACGGAGATATGTAGGTATAACCGAAGATTCTGTAAAAATTGGGGGTTTTAGAATCAAAAAAATTAATTTTTGACTAGCCCCCATATTTTCAAAAATCGAAATTTTAAAAGTTGTTTTAGTTTATTCTGAACATTTTTCAGATTTTTTGGACGTTATAGAGGCCGAAAGCTGTTGCCACAATTCGTCAGAATCGCCCCACTTTTTTCGAAATTCTCACTTTTCAACTTTTTTTTGGATTCCAAGTAGTGTTCTGACCATTGTTCTCATAAATTAGAAATCCCAAATAACAAACTAACTAAGAAATCAAGAGTACTGTGGAAGCTAAAGTTTTTAAATGTCAATCGAGCTGCTGTTTTAACTGAATTATACAGATGTGCGTTATTTTTCCGAAGAAAGTTTGCTTCTGTTCATGTTTTTATCGGATACGCTATCAGCCGGAAAGAAGTGGCAAGTTCATTAATTTGGATCGATGTTTTGGTTTGGTGTAAGTATAAAGAGAGGGTTTGAGAAACTTGGTTCGTTGCATTGTACTAATATCTAGTAAACACCATGGGTATGAGTATCAAATAATTTGCATGATATGAAGGGATTAAACTAATACCAAACTTAATTTACTTCCAAAAATTAATGTTTTTTCATTGTTTCAAAATAGAAATCTAACACAATTAACGATTTTTTTTCATACATCAACAATTGTTAGAATGTATAAAAAAAAAAGAACGCATCACAGGTATTTGTTTTTCAAAGTCCCATAAGAGCATTTGAATTCTCATAAGAAGTGTTTCGATTGCTTTCTAAACGTCAAACTGAAGTCTCATAACGGCATTTGAATGCTCATAAGAACTGTTTTGTGTTCTAGCACTCTTACTCACTGTGTAAATATAACAAAAGTCTCATAAAGACGTTAAACCAAGAGTTAAGGTATCGGTAACAGCAGCCATAGTGTTTTCTTTATTTTTAGGCTTACCGTAACATACAAATACGGTCTTAGTGAACTATTTTTTGGTTTTCTATTGTGACTAAAATTTGAAAAATGTATTATGTGCGGATAATTTTGTCAAGTTATGTAAACACACAACGGTTTTATAGTAAAAAGGTGTTCGGAAATGTTGGTTGCGTACAGAATTCAATGAACCTCCACGTTTGAATATTCTTTAATGTTAAATATTTCTTTTATACTGGATTTACCCAATGCAATAATAGTATAAATAAAAATAAATTTGATGGCACAACAGCTCCTGAAGAACTAGGGCCTAGTGACTTACAACTCTCAACCATTCCTGTGTGCGTGTCTGCAGGGATGGAGGGGACCTACAGTTTATTGCCGAATCCGAACGGCTAACGAGCGGCACTTTTCTGTGACAGGAGATACTCTTGGAGGATTTGTCAATTCCTCGCAAGAGGCAGTAGCCGTTTTTCTTTTAAATAAATAGATGGCGAGGCTGGGGTTCGAACCTTAGACCTCCGGCATGACAGTCCATCGCACTAACCATCACGCCACGGCTACTACAATGCAATAATAGTATTCTGATTAAATTTATAGATATACTGAACAAAAATATGCGAGTTCATTTTTTCTTGGGTTTTGTCTGCAAAATAGAGGCAGCTGAATATTTACGCAGTGTAAATGAAATTGCAATATTTACAGCCAGTTGTTCTTGTCTTGTCGGCATATTTCAAAAAAAATCAAACGATTAAAGCATAAATACCACGAAAACATCTGACAAATCGTACATTTAAATAATAATAATGACATTAAATGACAAAAAAGAAATTAAAAAAATAATGACATTTTCTCTGTCCTGTAACTCAAGCATAAACGTTTTTTTTTACAAAAAAAAGTATTCATGGTAACCCGTTTACTGATAAAAATTAGAAACAAAATTATTTAAATATGTACGCAATTTTTTTCAAAGCGCGTTGTTTTTTTCGAAGCAAAATGTGCAAATTAGTAGATAAAATTTTATTTGCAAAAAGATTTTAGTTTATATTATGCCACAATGATCTCAATTAAGAGATTTACGATACCTATGTATATGTCAATTTACTTTCAAAAAATTTACTTGCAAAAAATGGCTTCCCAATATTTATTTTTTAACCTTTGTTTCTGCGTACATGCTACATGGTACAATCAACCTGAAAACAATCTTTGAGAAAATATCTTTTGGATTGAACGTTGAAAAACAACGTTGACAACACAATTAAGTGAACAAAAAAAAATCACTTTTCTTAGTGTTTTTTGAAGAGCTGTTTCTCTGTGAAACAGTGTTGCCATACAATATTTTTGGAAATCGGGAGATTAGCACATCAAAAATCGGGGTTAATCGGAGAATTAGTTCAAAAAAATTTAGTATTCATTGTTTCATTTTACTTTTGTTCTATTTATTTTCTTTGTTTAAATTGAAATCGTTTAGACAATTACAATTAAATATACATACCTATATGTTTTTCTTAGTTTTATTTAAATTCATTTTGATTTTTGAAAGCAATAATAGTGTTTAAACACAGTTGACATTTGGCTAGAATTTTAACAAAAATGTACATATCTACTATGTATTTGTCTTCTCGATACGAATATTTTTTTCACAATTAACAAAATACAACAAACACAAAACACAGGTGGTGAGGATAACTTAAAAAAAATATTTTGCTACAACGTGATTTGATTCTACATAATCAGTGAAAAAATTCTCAATTATTTACTAAATCAGAGGTTAGTGCTGTGAAAAAACTTTCGTGCAAGTAGCCCTAAATTAATAAAACATCAATTAATAATAAGGGAGATAAAGAAGAGCTAAACTACCAGCGAAACCGCAACAAAACAAAAATAGACGACGGCGACAGTGACAACGATGGGAAAAATGTACAGTTTAATACGCTGTGTTTGAAGAATTGCGATTAAATGACATATTGGATATTGTTAGTTAGGTACAGAAAGGTTAAGATATAAGTAGATGCTTCCTTTTAGTAAATTTATAAATTATGTAAATTAAAAATTGGAAAATACATTTTAAAAAATCGTGAGAAAGTGCCATATTTACATCAAAAATCGGTGTATCGGAAATACCTCTGAAAATCGGGAGAAATACGATAAATCGGTGTTTCTGGCAACACTGCTGTGAAAAGTGGTCGAATTGAGATGAAACAAAGAGCATTCTAAACAAAAATACTGAATATAAAGATATGAATTCTCGGCTGTCATTCCGGTTTGCCTACAAGCTACAGCAATCAGCTGACTCATAAGCTTTTCAAGGTATGTGTGTGAAAAACCACGTAAAACGCACACATATAAGCAGCTCCTTAGTTCACTACCCCGTTAAATTGTTGTTGCAATTCACATCTATTCGTCGAAATTACAAAAACAACAATGTAAACAAATGGCTTTTGGGGGGTGAAACGTACGAAGGATTCATATCTTTATATTCAGTGTTTTTGATTCTAAAGCTGGCCATTCACGATCAAGCCAAATGGCTCGGTGCCAATTGGACTGGTGGATTTATAACCTGCTGAAAGTCCAAATGGCTCAGCCGAACTCATTCACATGATGCAATTTGGCTCAGACGAGCCATTTGGCTCTATCGTGTATAGCCAGCTTTAAGCTTTATATTTTTTGTATTGAGAAATTTTACCAAAAATTTTTTTAAGGTACCGTTATTGCGCAATCATAAGAAGCAAAAATTTTAATTTAATTTTTTTTTTTAACATTGTCATTTTCTTTGAAATTTTTTTGTGAGCCAATTTAAAATTTTGTTTCGATAACCTGTTCATTCAACTTTAAACCTTTAGTGAAAATTTTGAAACTTATTTTGGGATAGTGTTTCTCACTGGAAAACTTATAAAAATGATGCAGAAAGCTTAGATTTTTGTTTAAAAAAATTGTGTATATTCTTTTCCACAAAAAAACTGCGCTAGCGGGAAAAAAATATTTTTACTTTTGTAATTTAGCAAAAAGTGGCCAATGTAGTTAAGGCTTTAAGGTCGTCTTTTTTCGTCATTCTACAATTATTTATATTTGGGCTTGAATGAAAAAACAGACTTTTGGCTTTGATTACCAATATCTTCGCAAAGAATGACGACAGGGAAAATTTCAAAAATTTTCAAAAAAAATCAGTAAAAAAAAAAAATTAAAAACGATAAATGTAAAATAATAAAAAAGTTTCAATTGGATTTCATTTATATCACAGTCCACAAAAACTAGATTTTAATATTAAAAAACCAATGAAACGTTGTAATGATTTGTTTATAATAAATATTCTGGTGTCTTAACCTAAACAATAAGAACTATACCGAAACATTGAAAATGAAAATACCGATAAATTTTGCAAAAAGTGGCCAATCGCCAATGTAGTTGAGGCTTAACTTTTACTTTTTGAAAACTTGAGATATGAGATAGGATTTTGTAGTAGGTTGAAGAAAGACAAAAATTTTTTCGCGAAAAGTACTTTTTGAAGTTGAATGTAGTTCAGCCTCTTTTAGGTGTGTTCAGAAATATGATAACAAAGGGTTAGTTTTTTCATAGCTGATAATCTTTAATCCATAATTATTATTCCAACTTGTATAATATTCCTTTTCACAAAACAACTGCGCTAGCGGGAAAAAATATTTTTTAAAAAAAGGCAAGGCTTAAACATTCTACTACTTTTTGGAAAAAGTGACAAAAAGTGGAAAAGTGAAAAACAAAAATTTGCATTAAAGATTACCTACTGGGTACAAAAAAGCTGTATAATCTGTCAACCCAATCTTATATAACGAACTTAACATTACGTTGCTAAAGTGTTTGGCTCAAAAATATTTTTGTGTTTCAAAATTTTATCTTAATTCTAGTCCGTTTCAACAAAATTCTTTTTTTTATTTAAAATCCAAGTATAGTTTCTTGTTTACTTAAAATCTCCGAAAAAGTTCGAAAGTCGATAGAAAACTTCAACCTTGGCAAATAGCATAGGTACACAAAAGTATGTTATGTTTATAAACATCATTTACCGGGATAATTATTAGACTTGAATATCATTGTTTTGGTGTATTTTTATACACCTTTTCAATTTAATTTATTTTTTCCCTTCTAAGCTTATCAGTTTCGAAATTATCTCAAAAAAGATTAATTCACTATCTGGCATCACTGATTCGAATGTCTTTTCCAACTTTTTTTAAAAGTACATATAAGTATACCTAACTACTAAAAGTGTATAACTACATATACCAAGCGAAAATACATCTCGTTTTTACAAAAGAGTGGGAGTGAGATGTAAATACTGGAACTGAAACGTAGAAAAAAGTCGGTGCAGCAACAGCAAGAGTATCTATGCATAGACTTTAATAATATACTATATAGCCAACTCATGCCTTTTTGTATGAGTGTAAAGTTAAGCTTTGCCACCATTATCTCATAGGCAAAAACGTCAATTATGTAAATAATGTTTCGGTGTTTTTTGGAAATAATTGTTTATCTTGGGATGTAAAGAAGATAGAAAAATTATATTGGTATCAAATGAAAGGTATTTTTAACATCTTTTAAACATAAGCAAAATTATATTCCTATATTTTAGCAAATAGATTTATTTGCTAAGACAGAGAATTTTGATATCTTTAAAAATTTAAAGGTCACATATTCTTTTTTTGGCACAATTGTAAAGGTTAATTAAACACCTTAATTTAATATATAATTTAGTGTCATTTATCAAATAAATTCTAAACTATAAACAAAAATCCCCAATAATGCACATTAATACCTATACAATTCTTATTTTCTATTACCGTTATTTTCATTATTTTCTATAGAACTATACCTGTACCTACTTTTTTTAATACCCTCTTAAAGCTTGCTAAATAACCTTTTCAGTGATGTATAACATTTCCATTCATTTTTCATGTTTTTCATGTACCTACATAATAATTCCAATCTGCAAATTTGATATTATCTCATTTCACTTGCAAAATTGCAAGGGAAATTCGATTTTTTTAAACTCAATTTTTAAAACAACTGCGTAAATAATTTTCTTATATTTATTTTATTTACGAAAAGTTCTCCCCCCACTGTATACGCCGTTGCTACCAGATTTAGTCCAAACCTGTTCGCGTTTGCACATTTTGGGTAGTTTTGGGTAGAAGAGCGCGCTCGCGAGAGAGTAAATTATTTCCCCTTCTTGCCAGATTTTACCCGAGAAATTTCTTCCGGCAGAAAATGGTAAGTTCGGTTTTCTGCCAGAAAGCTGGTGGGAAGTAAAAAAACAACAACAAAAATACAAAATGGGTTCTATTTGTTTACTTTTAGTTTTAGTTTGTTTTTTTTGTTAGAGGTGAATATTTTTCTTTGTTTTCATCTTATATTTTTTGATAAACCACTGAAAAAAATTGTAAGGAAGTTTGTTAAGTTCAATTTAATTTTTTTACTTCAATTTTAATTAAGACTTTAAGTAAATGTATTCCAAGTTGTGGTTTTG